>CM044441.1:50667667-50699326 GCA_024363595.1 Xenopus borealis | reverse complement strand
GAATTACAAGGGGAGGGCAGTATCAATGTCCAATAGGAAACAAGAAAAGGCAAAGCCTGGAAGTGATGATGTAAGCATATAGGAAGTGCAGATATAAAACAGGCCAGTCCCATCCTTCAGAAAACTGATCAGAGAGACAGGAGAACAGATTTAAATGGTATATAAACTAGCTTTTACAATGACCTATTTAATTTTTTTGATGGAAAATGGATTGTCTAACACAGTGATCCCCAACCTGTAGCTCGTGAGCAACACATTGCTCTGCAACCCCTTGGATGTTGCTCTGTGTCCTCAAGGCAGGTGCTTATTTTTGAATTACAGACTTATAAGCAAGTTTTAATTGCATAAAAACTAAGTATAGTGCCAATTAGAGCCTCCTGTAGGCTGCAAGTCTACATAGGGGCAACCAAATAACCAATTACAGCCTTTATTTGGCACCCCCTGGGATTGATTACATCTTAGTACAGGTATGGGATCCCGATATCCAGAAAGTTCTGAATTATGGAAAGGCTGTCTCCCATAGACTCCATTACAATCAAATAATACAATTTTTTTTTAATGGTTTCCTTTTCTGTGTAATAAAACAGTAGCTTGTACTTGATCCAAACTAAGAAATAATTAATCCTTATTGGAAGCAAAACCAGCCTATTGGGGTTATTTAATGTTTACATGATTTTCTAATAGACTTAAGGTATGATCCAAAATTACGGAAAGACCCATTATCCAGAAAGCTCCAGGTCCCGAGCATTCTGAATAATAGGTCCCATACCTGTACAAGGAACTGTTTTATCATAACAGAGAAAAGAGAGAATCGTTTTAAAATATCTGGATTATTTGGATAAAATGGAGTCTGTGGGAGCCTTTCTGTAATTTGGAGGTTTCTGGATAACAGGTTTCTGGAAAACGGATCCCATACCTGCTTAGAATCCCATTTTCCTTTATTATCGAAACACAATTGAATGTGTTTACGTTGCAGCAAGATGCCCAGTGATTTACTGAAGAATCATTTCAGTTTAGCAAAATGACCACCAGATGCTGCTCTCGACTCACCCTTCTCCTTTTTTTCTTACTACAACCGACAAATGATTTTATACACAGGTTTAGCATCTCTCTCCCGTTACAATAAGAATAGGTAAATGAGAGACTCTAGACTTGCAGATTGGCAGCGTGTAACCAGAATTAAGGGTTTCCCGGGATAATAAAAAATTGCATATATATATATATATTGCATATATTCATAACTAGTGATGGCCGCTTTTCGCGAATTTCTATCGAAATTCGAATAATCCGGGAAATGCTGCCGCATCTTGTTTTGGAAGTGGGTGTTAGGTTTGGGACGCACGCATCTGTTTTTGGACGCACGCGTCCGTTCTTGGATGCTGGGGCCCATAAAACAGAGGCCGGCGTCCATTTTTTCAACGCCGGCAATGGGCACTGGCGTCCAAAACCAGACGCCCGCGTCCAAAAAACAGATGCCCACGTCCAAAACCAGACGCCGTTGAATTTTCGCCAGATGAAATTTCGTCAGAGTTTTGCGAATTTATTCTCCGGTGTTGAATTGCGGGAATTCGTTGCATGCGAATAAATTCCCCCATCACTGTTACTCTACAGGAGATACTGTAAAAAAAAGGGTACAGTTTGCAACTAGTCTAGTCACCCATAGCAACCAATCGGCAGGTAACATCAGAGGCAAATATGAATCTTAGGCTGTTCTCATGAGACATGAGTTAGAAGGACTGGTGTGAATTTTTTTAATATTTCCCCAACATCGCAAAAATAAGCAGTTAAAAGACTTAATTGCAGTGGCCATTCAAACACACCTAAAGGGGTTGTTCACCTTTGAGTTAACTGTTAGTATGATGTAGATAGATGAAAAATGCAAATTAGCAATAACAATAAAGGGCAGATTTATCAAGGGTCAAATTTCGAGCTGATAGGAGCTTTTTTTTTTTTTTTTTTAAACTCCCATCAACTCGAATTTCGAATAAAAAAAAAAGACCAACCGAAATCTATTTAAAAAACTCAAATTTCTAAACTTCTAGTAAATAGGCTCGAATAGTCGAATTCAGATCGTATTCGATACAAAGTATTTTTTAAAAAAAAGTTTGCATTTTTCAGAGTCCACCAAATGACTGCAAATAATGTAGGTTCTAGGAGGTCCCCCATAGGCTAAAACATCAATTTGGCAGGTTTTAGATGGCGAATAGTCGCATTTTTAAAGAGACAGTACATAATAAATTTTGATATTCAAATTTTTACAATTTTTTATTTTATTTCAAGTTTGAATCAGGTTTAGACTATTTGAAGTACACTAAAATTATCTCAAAATTAGAATTTAAAAATTAGATTTTTCAATTTGACCCTTGATAACTCTGCCCCTACAATTTTTGCCGTACAGAGCATCTGTTTTTTTAGATTTGGTCAGCGACACCCATTTGAAAGCTGGAAAATAATTATAAAACTATGAAAATAATTATAAAACCATAAAAACTAAATAATGAAAGCCAGTTGAAAAATTGGCCATTCTATTACATAATAAAAGTTAACTTTTAAGGTGAACCACCCCTTTAAGAGATTGCATGTTTTTACACCCCTCCTCTTCTTCCATTTCCACTCATTTTTATTCTCATATTGTGCAAGTTTTCTAAAGAATAGCTGAAAAACTATGATATACTGAGCATCCTTATATGGTCCTAAATTTACAAGGTCCATACCATTTTTGATCAAATAAACTCTGGCTTAAAGGAGAATTCAACCCGTACCATAAAAACCCCTACCCCACATAGACCCCCCTCCCTCCTCCGCCCAAGCCTAGCTACTCCACCCCCCCCCCCCCCCCCGGGTAAATGCCCCTAACTTTTTACTTAACCCGTGGGAGTTCACAGGCGCCATCTTCTTTTCTTCAGTCTTCTTTGGAATCTGAGTAGAGTTACGGCCCATGCGCAGTTGGAGTAATTTTCTGGTCCCGAACAACTGCGCATGCGCCAAAATTTTACGAAGAAAAGAAGATGGCTGCCGTGAACTCCCAAGGACAAATCTGAAGGAGGGGTAAGTAAAAAATGAGGGGCATTTACCCTAGGGGGCAATTACATTTTTTTCTTTTTAAAATTTTGCCCAATTAAACAGGGATTGCTTTTGATCCAGGGCAATTTTCCAACTGCCATTAAAGCCTATTGTACATTTGTTATTTTCACCACCAGGGTGCTCTCTCAATAAAAACCATTCACGGGCACAGAGGATATTTCTCCCTGAGAGCATCACTGGGGTTCAAATACATGTGACATAGCCCTTAGGAGTCAGGGAGACATTTTTTCCCTTCTTGTGGAAAATCGGCAACAGACAGATTTTTCACCTTCCTTTGGATCTACACCATTTTTTTTTTTTTTTAAATTAAATAAATTTAAAAAAATTAAATAAATAAATGTTGCCTCTTACACCATGTGAGTGTTGTTTATTTGTACTAGAAAAATATACTTCTGTGTCTACCTGCATTCTGTAGAAGGAAAAATCCAGCAATTATAAAACAAAAACATAGGAAAATATGGTTTCTCTTTCTCTTTTAAGGAAAAAATGGCCTCTATATATTTTTGTCATTTTTTTTTCAGTATAGTCAGTCAATTGCATGTTCAACAGTAGAATGCCTAATTATCTATACAGTCAGCTCCATCCATTTCTGAAGTAGTGACCCAAGCTGATGATGGTCATGGCTCTGATGAATGCGTCCTTATTAGAAATATAAATTGCTTGTTGTGGACAGGTTTCTGGAAAGTTTACTGAAAAGACTTAAAGGAACAGTTCAGGATAAAAATAAAAAAGGGTAAATAGATAGGCAGTGCAAAATAAAAAACGTTTCTAATATAGTTAGTTAGGCAAAAATGTAATGTATAAAGGCTGGAGTGACAGGATGTCCAATATAATAAAACACAACACTACTTCCTGCTTTTCAGCTCTCTAACTCTGAGTCAGTCAGTGACTTGAAGGGGGTTCACATGGGACATAACTGTTCAGTGAGTTTGCAATTGATCCTCAGCATTCAGCTCAGATTCAAAAGCAACAGTTATGACCCATGTGGCCCTCCCTCAAGTCACTGATTGGTTACTGCCTGGTTACTTCTCTTTTTGTGTCTGGATTTGACTAATAGACGTATTAACAGGAAAGTATTAACAACACTAGTCATTTTCACCGGCCAGTTTTTTATTTTCAGTATGTTGTCAGTGTAGATTTGTCAGTGATCCACATTAGGAAATTATACAGAAACAGACCCCTTAAGAAACATCACATTTATTTAAAAATGCATCATTTGTTGCAGACATAATTTCCCCTATATTTTAGAAACATTTTCTATATAGTAGCACCAGCAATACTGCACACATTACATTGCATAAAATATGCAGCCGTGTCCCAGAATTGGATTATTCAGAGCCCTACAAAAGATCCATTGTAGGAATGGATGACATTTTCCCCTTAAATAACTGTGCACAAAGTTTTCATAGAGGCTTTGTCCTGTCAATCTAGTAAGACATTTGGAGAGTCATTTTTCAGTTAACATTTAGGGGCAGATTTACTAAATTCACATGAATGATTCGAAATTCGATCGAATTTTCTAAAAGATTCAAATTTTTGATTGTTTTTGAAGACCACTTCGACCAGTGAATTTTGAAAATTCTATCGCATCAAATGATTCGAATAAAAATATATTTGAAAATTCAACAGTTGAATTGCTTCCCCTTTAAATTTTTATTCGACTGCCTAGTTCGCCAGTTTCAACCTACCGAATTGGTTTTCTTTATTTTTGATAGATCCGGGATCTGACAGCGATGGGCGCGCATGAGCAGTAGGGCGCCAGTACTACTGCACATGCACCGAAATTGAACTTTCGGCGCATGCACAGCAGTACCAGCGTCCTACTGCGCATCACGGTTGAAGAGAAGAATCGGTTAGAAGAGAAGATGGCCCCTGTGAACATAGCTGGAGGGGACCTGCATGAAGGGGTAAGTAGGGACTTAGGGGCAATAGCCCTGGGGGAGAGGTAGGCGGGGGGGTGGAGGAGGGAGGCTTGGCCTACGGGGGGGTGGGGGGTTTGAGTTTGCGCCGGCGGGGTTTCATTCCCCTTTAAGTAGGGAAACAAATAAGTAATCCATATAAACCAATCAGAAGGCAGAATCTATTAGATTTGAAAGCAAACTTTGCTTCTGTTATTACTCCCTGAATGTGTCTTAAAGGTGCTGTTCACTTTTGAGATAACGTTTAGTATGATGTAGTGCAGGGGTCCCCAACCTTATTTCTTTCAGGGACCGGTGTCGAGGAAAATTTTATTTCAAGGACCTGGGAGGACGGGCTCAGGGGGATCAGGTCGACGCCCAATTTGGGTGCGCTGGCGTCCAATACGGGCATCCAATCTGGGGCATCTATCACCCTAGCAACCATACATTGATTTGAATAAGAGACTGGAATATGAATAGGAGAGGGCCTGAATAGAAAGATGATTAATCAAAGTTGCAGTAACAATACTTTTATAGCTTTACATTGTATGTCTTTTTTAGATGGGATCAGTGACCCCCAATTGGAAAGCTGGAAAGTATCCAAAGAAAGCAAATACTTAGAAACTATAAAATATAAATAGTGAAGATCAGTTGAAAAGTGGCTTAGACTTGGCCATTCTGTAACATACTAAATGTTAACTTAAAGGTGAACCACCCCTTTAAGATATCTTCCATGTCCTCCAGGGTTTTTTTTTTAGATCAAGACCTTTGGTTAAATCATACAATTTTAGCCTGTTACAGTACAAAAATATAAAAACCAAGATGATTGGAATGACATTGGCACGTAAGAAATCTATAATGTAATCTGATGTGACCTAATTTGGCTTCTCCAGAGTCAGCCCTGAGTGGCTCTCTAGCTTGGGGGATGCTAACAAGTCCATGCTGCGGCTTTGTTCCTGAGAGGTAAAGTCCAGTTGCATATCAGACAGATATTCAGCTTCCGGTCTTCTCATTTCTTCCACATGAGACTGTGAGGGCCTGATTTATAAACAAAAAAGACGCAAACATAAATTTTTTATAGAAATACCCAAAAGGTCTTGTGAAATATTAAAGGGCCAGTAATTAGTGATGAGGACATATTTTCACCAAGGCATGCATTTGTGACAAAATTATAGATTTTGCCACCTGCAAACTCTTTTTTTTGACAAACTGCGCCAATAATTTGCTGCGGAAAAATTCGCTGCAACGAAAAAGTCACAAAGACAAAGTTATTGCCGAGACAAAAAAGTTGCCATAAGAAAGAAAGCCCATTGCCTTTAATGCAATTTGGAGCAAGATTGGAGCAAAAATTGGTTTCTTTTATAGAGAGTCAGATTTTCATTTTAAGGGAATTTAAAATATAACAGCAATTTACGGCCATCCTTACAGCAATTGCAAATCAGTGCCTGAAAGTTACCTGCCTTTATCATTCTTCCATTAAACACTCTCTGTTTAGCAGGACAAGGAGCTGAGTGTCCAACCCCTTTGACATCAACATGGAAGAAAAACTTCTTGCTCCATGCCTATTTTTACTTTCAAGTGGATAGGCTGGCGAGAGGAGCCATAATCAAGTCATTATTAAGGCTGATTTTGTTAGGGTAGGTAATGATTTCATCCCAGATACATACCAGTTTGTATTTGGGATCTGATCAACTCCCAATTGAAGTCTAAACCTGATTAGCTTACATGGTATTCCATAAAAAGGGAATTGGTGTTTACTTATTGTTACAGTTACCAGTTGTCCTGTTATGAACCAGGCGGTCTGTTCTCTTTATAGCTGCCTGTCTGGGTCTCAGAGTTCTGAAACCCAGATGAAATTCTGCCAATATGAGTACTGAAATGTGCTAATCTCTAATTGTTACATCATTGCTTTGCCCTCTAACATCACCAGTCCAACCTCTTAATGCAGGGGTGACAAAATGTAGATCGGAATGGAGCATTTAAAATACGAGGACATTCTTTGCCAAGCCTTTAGAGTATTCTACAAGGGAAATTAGCACAAGCATATCATGATAAGAAGTAGAGATGCACCGAATCCAGAATCCTTCTTCCCGGACGAACCAAATCCGAATTTGCATATGTAAATTAGGGTCGGGGAGGGAAATCACATGACATTTTGTTACAAAGCAAGGAAGTAAAAATGTTTTCCCCTTCCCACACCTAATTTGCATATGCAAATTAGGATTTGGTTCAGTATTCAGCCGAATCTTTGCAAATGATTCGGGGGTTTGGCCGATTCCAAAATAGTGGATTCGGTGCATCCCTAATAAGAAGGGCCATGAAAGTCCACAACCCATTTTTTTTGTGGTTAAAATTATCCTAAAGTACACTCTTATCTAAACTGCCACTAGTCACTAAAGGTCGATATTTCTGAACACACAGTTTTGTGCGTTATTTAAGACGCGTTATTTAAGGAACGATTCATCAAAGTACTTTCGAATGCCTTACATTTCTGCACAGTGGTATTCTTATGGCATTGCAATAGAATGCCATATAGAATAAAATTGTAGAATAGAATTAAATTAAAACGCATCATTCACTGCAGTGATGCGCTGTGCTTGGAGCCGTGTAGTGATGTCAGCGCCCGGCGGCGTCGTTGTTATAGGTGAGGGGGGGTCAGCGGGGGGCCCTGGACGCAGTCCCAGTGGGTCCCCCAGTCCGACCCTGGGGAAAGGAATGATTAGAATACTGTAAAAAGAGACTTCTACTCTGCCAGTGGCATCCCAAATGTCTTAGGTGCTATAGATAGCACTAATAACGTATGACAATATCAAATTCCTTAAAATATCGCACAAAATAACGCATGCTATAAAATACCGAGCACAATTCAGCTAAAATGAACATTTAAATATCACTTCTTAAGTTAGACAAGTGAACTTTTAGTGAATCGTTTGTTAATTCTAAAAATATAAGAAGTGATAACATTTTTAAGGCATGCTATAAATAACACTCACTTTATGGACCTTTAGTGAATCAGCCCCTAAATCTGTTATTTTGCTCCCTTCAGGATTTTTCAAATTCAAAAATGTCAATATACAGCACTCACCTTCTTCTGCTGCCTGGCACTGCAGTTGCTGAGCATTTCCTCCTGAGTTCAGCTGGTGGATACTTGCCAATACCTCCTGTTTTTAGAAAGCATATTTTTATCATTTTAATTGTTGACTTTGGAAAGGTTCTTCTACTCATAAACATAGAAGCCTTCCCACAGTATGTCTCTTCTTCGCGGAGAAGAAAGATAAAAAAACATCCTTGAAAAGTCTCCATTGTGCCGGCTCTTGATTTTTATTGGCACTGCTGTTCTACACATCACTTGCAAGAGAGAGTTCACTTTATCCCACATGCATATTCACTGGAAATGATTATGATAATGTGTTTTACAACAATACAAGTGCAGTTACGCTGCTCAGTTCTCCATGCAGTGCGTTAAATCCCATTCATTAAAGGTATTTTGTTTTTACTTCTGTATAGGTGTGCTCGGCACCACTTAGTTCTCCTTGCCTCCCGTTCTGAATCAAGCCCTGCTACAGCTATTGAAACAATGCAAGTGATGTCTGCACCACATTCATTAACAGCAAGTGTGCTTAGCCCATTAACACTGGGTGCAAAGGGAACCCTGGAGCTACTGCCTGGTCAGGAGGTGGGAGTAGCTCCAGGGTTCCCTTTGCACCCAGGGTTAATGGGCTAAGCACACTTGCTGTTAATGAATGTGGTGCAGACATCACTTTCATGGCCAGACACTAGAAGTCTACCAGACAGACTTATCACAAAAAATGTCAATAAATACAAGACACATTTGTGAATTGCAATGGTAAGGTCTCATTGCCAATCCTCATTGATAAATGAAATCCCTGTAGGAAACACAGATCAATGAAACCCTGCAGTGTTTTGATCAACATGAGTTCAACAAATAGGGCTTGAGCTGAACATACTTGTTGCCTTCTGTTTTAATCATGACAAATGTATGTTGTTTGTTATTTCTCGAGCTAAAAGAGTCAAACTGGGCCTTGCAATGTAGATAATTAGACAACCAGTGCACTCCTGCTAACAACAAAGTCATAACAAAAGGAAGAAGCTTGTATACTGTTACTCGATATAATTATCTATCTGGCATGGACCAAATATGGAGTTTCAGTTTCAATGTTTTCATCAATGATATAAAGTACCTTTTGGCAATTTGTCTTCCTTTTGTGCCTAAAAATCGAGGTGATTCTCATGGATGCCAAAGGCAAAGGCTCTGGGAGTGCCAGCAGCACATGTGCACCATAGTTGCAGGTTGCATTTATCATTATGGTAAGAGGGTTCTTTTTCGTCTTCTTAAAATTTTCCTGACATGTTAATAAGGCCAAAACTAGACAAATCCCCATTATAGGGGCAGCGACATTGTCCTAGTTATACTTACTTCTCACATAATTCAGAAATTGTTGCAGAAATCCATTGGCATACACAAGGTCTGGTTTGTGAATTCTGCCAAGTTCAAGTAAGTGATGATCCAAAGGTTTGCTAGCAAGCTCCATGAGTTCAGTGTCATTATGTGATCTACCAATGGAAAGCACAAATAAAGCATAGCCTTCACATTTGGCTTTTAGCGAGGCCTCACTCAGTGTCTGCTTGTCCCACTGGCTTGTTTCTCCAAACAAAATAATAATAATGACTTTGTTTTTCCTCAGGTTCGGTGTCTTTGCCATAATGTTCTCAATTGTATATTGTAGCGATAAGCCAAGAGCAGGTTGGCCACTGACCTGCTGAACACTTTCCTTTATGTGTTTCTTGATCCTAATTTTGTTGTCATAGGATAACAAGTTAAAGTCAACATGATAACTTTCATTAAATGTCACAAGCGCTACCCTATCAGAAGCTGATCCTTCAATTTCAAAATAATCAATCATGTTGCTTAAAAATTCTCTTGCCCCTTCAAATTCATCATATTTCACATTGTGTGAACTATCAAGAAGAAATGCAACATCCACAGATGACTTTTGCTGAACTGGTTTGTCTCCACAGGACTTATCTGGTTGACATTTGTCTGCAAAAACACAAAAGAGAAAACCAAAGTTTCAAAAACTGTAACCACAGATGGTGCAAGCTTTGCTTTGACATCGCACAGGACGCATTTTCCGTACCACAACAACGTTTGTTAATTAACTATTTCAATGGAGATAGTTAGCCCAATCTATAGCTAAAGTTTACTGACATTTCCATTTACTTACAAAATCATAAATTATTCTGAGTATTTCTGTCATTTCCAACAGAACTGGTTTTATCACTATTTTTTTTAATATATTCTTAATGCTATTTCAAACAGTTTAATAACCTGCTTTGGCATCCAGTACCTTTAAGTTTGCCAAGGGGTTAATCACAATGTTTAATTTGTATAGATTTTATACTTATAAGGCTAAATATGTCAGACTATTTTCTATATTTTGGGCACTTGGAAATTAGAGTGTGACTGGCTTTACTAAGCTTTGCCGACAAACTTCAGGCAAACCTCCCGACAAACTTTGGCAAACCTGTGCAACAAATGAATAAGAATAAGTAAGTGGCTTATATTGGTACTGTGAAAATAAATCCATAAATGTGCCTGGATATATTCACCTTATCATAATGTGACCTACAGTATATACTTATACTGAGCTTTAATGAAGGCAACATTTGACTGGTAGGTATGTTCTCCCCCATAGGTCCTGCTCTATGTTACAGTAGTAGAAGAGCACATTCTTGAAAAAGTTCAACTTTAGATGATTTACAGACCCTGAGTCAAGGACAGTGTCTGATAAAGCTGGCAAGTACTGATGTGCTTTAATTAAAATTGTGAAATAACATCCAGTATTTTGCCAAATCATATGCAGGAACTTGAATTGTTAAGCTCTAGATGTCTATATCAGAGCAGAGAGTAATAAGGGTTTGTTGTAAGAATCCCCTTTCTTTCTATATAAACTAGAGCAGGGATCCCCAACCTTTCGAACACGTGAGCAACATTCACGAGTAAAAGGAGTTGGGGAGCAACAATATCATGAAAAATGTGCCAAAACAGGACTGTGATTGGCCAGTTGGTAGCCCCTATGTGAACTGTCAACCTACATTGAGGCTCTGTTTGGCAGTGCACTTCATTTTTATACAACTAGAACTTGCCTCCAAGCCTGGAATTTAAAAATAAGCACCTGCTTGGAGGCAACTGAGAGCAACATCCAAGGGGTTGGAGAGCAACATGTTGCTCACGAGCTACTGGTTGGGGATCACTGAACTAGAGAGTATTAATGAATCCTGTTCTGGGCAGTTTCAATTACTAGCAAAGTTACAGCAAATACTAGGAATGTAAATTTTCTTACCAAAACACAGAGTGCACAACTTGAAATTCTTGAGTGGATCTACATTTGGTTTGATTTCAATCAGTTCAAAAGCTCCTGTTGCGTCCATCTGTAAAAAATTATGAAAAGAAAAATAGGTTTCTTTAAGAAATGAACTGCATAAGCCAAATAACTGTATCCGTTTTCAAATGAGAGCCTCTAAGTACCGTTAAGGGCTTTTATATTTTTACATTATTTACATAAATTGTATCTCTTATGGTTGTTCAGAAATAGTCCAATGCAATTTTCACACCTAAATTGCAATGTTTTTGCCAACAGTTAAGCCATTATTCCAAAAATTGTAGCTGAGTGGAGGGCACCCAACATGGAAAAACCTAATACGATAGCTTGTGTGTTATTTTGGTTAACATTTTTAGACTGTAGATTGCATCAGTTCCACCACACAGTGTTAAAATGGCATTTGGCACAAGAATGTTGTGGCTATTGATGCAAACTATATAGGGACCCTGGAATTTCTACCACATTCAAGATGGTGGTAGCTTCACAATTTCCCATTGTCAATAAGTGCACTAGTAAACGAGTAAACTGGATGGATTCTGCAGTGCAAAACTATACAGAAATACAGAGAGCACAGTGAGCTTGACTACACTTGTGGTTCTAAATGAGGCTTTTTATTCCACCAACACATTAACAAATTTGCATTATCTTGACCTCTACAGGCCATTTGTATAAACACCACAGATTACGGGGCAGATTTACTAAATTCACATGACGAATTCGAAGTTCGATTGAATGTTAATTAAATTTGAATCTTCGAAAATGCAAATAAGGCAAAAGTTTTAATTTGAATATTCAATGGTTGAATAACTTCCCCTTTAAATTTTTATTGAACCACCTACTTCGCCAGGATCAAGCTACCGAATTGGCAATCATTAGCTGAGATCGAATAAAAAAAATTTGATCGATTAAAATCATTCGAATATGTTCGATCGACCGAATTGCGGTAAAATTCTTCGAATTCGATAGTCGAATTCGAAGGATTTTGCTTCCCCACTATTCCCATGGTTGAATTTTTTTTAATTCGAAATTCGACCATTAGTAAATCTGCCCCCACATGTTTGTGTCTCCAGTAAGATTATATAAAGGCCCAAGTCTTGACTTGAAAGAGCTTAGGTATATATATATATATATATATAATTGAACGAAGCGCTTGCACTCTAATCCAGTCTTAAGCAAATGCGGGTGCAGGGTCAAAAAAAATGTAGATCAGTTTAACAGGGACCCGCACACCGAAATCAGTTGAAAATTTTTTAATTTTTATTCATACTTGTGCATCCAATGTTTCGACCCACATTGGGTCTTTAACAAGATTATCCTTGATAAAGACCCCAATGTGGGTCGAAACGTTGGATGCACAAGTATGAATAAAAATTAACATTTTTTCAACTGATTTCGGTGAGCGGGTCCCTGTTAAACTGATCTATATATATATATATATATATATATATATATATATATACTCATATAAAGTATAGTAGAAACCCTTGATGTAAATCCAAATACAACTAAACAATCTTCATAAAAGCTGTCACATATGCCCCACCACCGTTACCTTTCCTGTGTCTCATTTCTGTTTATGTAACTTGACTTTCCTGTTTCCTATTTCAGAGGCATCTGGAGTTAAGGCCAAGAGAGCTATCTGTTACAGTTTTTATTATAATAATTGTCAAAGGTTGGGGTCACAAGACTAACCACATAGGCATTATGAGTTTAGGCCCTACAAGGGTATAGCTGCATATCTGTTTATTTATGTTCTCTTTATTTATGTTCTCCCCCTCATAAAATAAAGGACTGAAAACCATGCTACTGACCTGCAATCCTCTCCTACCTTAGGGGTAGTTGTTATAAACAACTAACAATCATGTCTAAATCCCCACTACACACCACTTAAATGAAGGAAAAGTAAGCTTGTGCTGTCAAGCCTTGGAAAGTTATAAAAGTACTGTGATAAGGAGAGACCACTTATTTGCATGACAATTGCAGTTTTCTGTTTCAGTTATCCAACGACTCTTGTGCTGCTTCAGAGTATTTTTGTCACTTTTTAGCTGTATGTGCTTCTTATTGCAAGAACGTTCTGGCTGACAATTAGATTTTTATATTCTGGCTGACCTATACATTTTTACTGCCTGGCCTATTCCTTACTGAATCTTCTTGGGCTATTACTAACACAGTATTGGAGAGCTTGAATTTACATCATGTTCCCTAGACAAGCAAAATCCTTCCAATGATCTATTCTGTTAAACTCTGAGCAGCATTTTGTACAGCTTTTGCTATATTAAAGTTTATGCCTGAAAGCTAATGAGTTATGAACTTGTTATTGAAATATTATCAGGAATATGTTTTTTTTATTCATTTGGTAACCAATGTATTATATTTACTCTTGGAAAAAGACTAGGAAATAGTTTAATAGTTAAATAATGCTTTCTGATGATCCATGCATATCTGTAGAAACTAAAACTATAAATTACATTTAAACTTTCATGACAGTACTCCGATTTTGGAGTAAACATAATGGATCACATAGTTATGGCTAGTTGGGTAAAAATACAGAATTGAAATATATTGTCATTGAAACTCTGTTTAAGATAAAAAAAAATCTTCTTTCAGCTCAATGTATAGACTAAAAAATAAAGTATTAATGGCCTAAGATTTTAGAAGATTAAAAATGGATCTGAATTCCCTAAAAGCAGAACTAACACTACTACTACAGAATGATGCGTTGTAGCGATGGCAACAGGAAAGCCATTCAAGACAACCTAGGAGATCTCTACCATAATAGAGAGGCTGGATTTGTAGATGATTAAAGACAAGTAAACATCATGCTCTATGAACATACATGGGATATCTTGGAAAAAGAACATGAATGTTTTTAAGACTTGTAGCTTTCACCTCAAAATGTTTGAACTGCAACTTAAATGAATGACAATGGTCTGAATTTGTATAGTGTTAACAAGTTCTTACTTCAAAGGCACGTTTTATAAGAGGTGCTGAGCTGAAGGCAAACACTACTGGAATGATACCAAGGGCGCCGTATTCCATGATTGCCGTGTTGATATTATCTGCATTTTCAGAACGTCCGCTGCTGAGGAGCACTGCGATTCTTCTTACAGTGAAGCCTTTCAGGGATCTCTTAAAAATATTTCTTGCTACAAACTTCATGACACCACCAACGTCAGGGCCTTGGGAGGACTTTTCCAGGGGAATACTTTCCACAGCCTTCATCAGCTTTTCCTTGTTTGGAAAGTCAGAGAATCGTATGAGGTGCTTGATATTTGAATTATAGGACACAACTGCCACACGAGCCCCTGCTGGACAGTTACTTGCTCTGATCGTGATGTTGCTCACAATATCTTTAGCCATTTTCAGCATTCGTGTGTAGATTGCTGGGGTCATTGCACTCGACATATCTAGAGCCAAAACTAATTCTGTAGGATACACAGGGCATGGAGGTTTTCCTGGAGAAATTAAATGATAATGTTAATATTTCACTATTCTTTTTCTCAGGACCTCCTCTTAAAACCATAAATATTACAAGACAGAAATTTGTGAGAATATTACAATAAATAAAAAACTGCAATTTGTTTCAGTATTTAGAAGAAAAACAATGCATCTAGCTATATATATATTTGCTAAAGACTACAAAAGACTTTGGACAGGTTAGTGGTGTGGGCTATGGGGCTGATCATTTAAAATACCTAATATTAATATATAATTTGACCTAGTTGCCCAGCAAACTTGGGTGGTAAATAGACGGTCCCCATAGCGTATCCAACTAATCCACCCTTGTGCCAAACAGACAAATAGCATACAAGAGGGAATACATGGTATGGCTACAATTCTATTGTTGTGATTATTAGGGAAGACAGTTCCAACCATTGGAACAACAAGAAATAGAGAGAAGTCGCAGCTCCTTTACACTTCTACATTTGCCAATACAAAAAAAACTCAAGCTACATACTCAGGCAAATCTCCTTACATTTTGTACATGAGATACAGCATTCTGACTGACTGTGATCAAACAGTTGTAATGGCCATGTCAGGATTGTATAATGCTAAGGAGTTGTACAGAAGATAAGGAATCATTAGTAAATGTCCTAGACACTAGAGAATTAAGGGGCTAAAGACTGGTCCCTTGATTCTGGATGTATGTTCAGAAATGTTAGGGGCATATCCATCAAAGAATGATTTTTTTTTCTTGGAAACATACAGAAATGTTCTATTCAGGTAAATAAAGCTGATAAAGCCATTTTGTTGATTATCATATTATTTAGGCAATTACCTACTATTGTCTAATTATTTATTTATGATAGCACTAATGCAAAATAATAAATGTACTGTATATGAAACAAATACTAAGGGGCAAATTCACTAAAGTGCGAAGCTTCTAACGCTAGTGCTAATTTGCCAGCGTGACGTCATTTCGCAACTTCGCCAATTTACTAACAGTGTCCCTGGCGAAAATTTGCAAGCGAAGTAGATAGACTAGATAGTCAGAAGCTTTTATAAGTCTGTGTATGGCCAGTTTAACATATAACATCACCAACAAATCTTCTCCAACTTGGAAGTTACCCACTAAAAGTGATAATTCACAAGCACAGCAACACAGAGAACTATAAACACACACAGGAATAACACAAACCTTGTATGTTACTGCTGGGAGTGAAACAGTTACCAATTGATTCAGTTGGTTTTGCTATATGAGAGCACACATCTAGTCTGTGTGGTCCAATGTGGGGCAGCCTAAATTGACCATAATATTTTGGTTGGGTTTCAGTAGTGCAATTTGGAGGTTAGGGCTTAACTTCTGAGGTAAGAATATATTTAATCAATTTTCAAGTATTATGGTTTATATGAGGGACTAGATCTATAGATATCTAGATAGATCTATCTATTTGTATAGTACTTCTGTGTCTCTGTTTTCATCCTTCTTGCACTAAGCTCCATCCCATGTTCTGCTGTGAGCTCTATTTTTACCATGTGATGTACCAAAATACTTAACATTTTAGTTTTTAGCATAAATGAATTTACTGAGCTGTGCAATTCATTCCAGCTGTGGTACAACTTACCTTGGCAACATGCTAAAAGACAGATAAAAAAAACAGGCATTAATTCAGTTAAGGTTCATCAAAATGTTAATTTAAAAAATGCTAATTCTTATTATTCAGATTTACCTCATGGTATATGTCAGAGGAATTATTGGGGAGGCAGATAATATCCATGGAGAGTCAGATATAGAAACCCGACAATCACCAAGGGAATGAAGTTGGGTAAAGGGAAGGGTTGGGGGAAGGGCATATTCAATTGTGCAAACCCTATGTTATAATAACACTCTGCCTTATATGGAAATGGAAATGCATATTATGCTTCCGAGACGGGAAAAGGTCGTAAATGGTGTGTAGACCAGACCCAGTCTTAAAATCCAAAGCTTTATTCACAGCTGTAATAACATGTTTGCTTTGTTGTCTATGTATTGTACTATGGTGCAAATAAAAACATTGAAAAAAAAATTGCTAATTATATGTAGGATTCATTTATTTATTTGTAGGATGTTTTCAAAATCTTTATGCAAGCTCTGCATTGTTCCTACTGTTTGCAGAACAGATGAAGTAACTTTTTTTTTCATTACACCTCAGAGATACAGAGATAGTAGAAGAAAACATACTCACTGCATTTATCACGCACAAAGTCAATTAGTTCACAAGCCTATATAATAAATAGACAAAAATTCTTAGAAACAAATTAAAAGAGATGTAAAGTTACATTTTTTTTTTGCAACACTCTAAGCTGATACTGAAAAATGATTCACTGACACAGGTATTTCATAAGAAATAGTCATCAAGGATTTCCAGTATTTGCCCTGGTAGGTACAATGTGCATTTGCTATGAACGGCAGCCCATGGTCATGGGAGTCGACATGAATGAACCTCTGTGAGGAGTGTAGTAGTACAATATGCATTGGGAACCCTGTAGTTAAGCACAGTGATCCATTGTGGATTTGAGTGTTGTGTCCTGTTTCTGGTACTAGATATGCTAAAGAATATGCAACAAGCATTAGGTGTAGAGTGCAGATAGATGCACTACTAAGTGAATGGTGCTCTAAAGGGTGCAGTTTTGTTTGTACTGTGAATTTTTGTCAGGGGTTCATAGAACTTTATATAATATTACAGTGAAGGGGATTAAAAGTCATCCCATCAAGTTAAAGGGGTTAACCTTTTAATTAACTTTTATTATGATGTAGAGAGTGATATTCTGCAACAATTTTCAATTGGTTTTAGTTTAATACTGCTTTTATTCAGCAGCTCTCCAGTTTGCTATTTCAGCAATCTGGTTGCTAGGGTCCAAATTACCCTAGCAGCCATGCACTGATTTGAATGTGAGACTAGAATATGGAGAGGGCCTGAAAAGAAAGCAGAGTAATAAAAAGTATCAATAAAAAGTATCAATAACAATGCATTTGTAGCCTTACAGAGCATTTGTTTTTAGATGGGTCAGTGATCCCCATTTGAAAGCTGGAAAGAGTCAGAGGAAAAAGGCAAATAATTCAAAAACTATACAATATAATGTGCTTATAATTAGTCATTGTAAAACATACTACAATTTAACTTTAGGTGAATCCCTAAAACGTGTCAAAATACGTTTCAAATATGCATGCATTATTTTTTTCTTACTGCTGTAAAGATAAGTGATCTAGTGTCTTCAGCTTTAAGGCTTAGTCCAGACGGGGAGATTCGGGGGCGATCCGTCGCCCGAATAGCTAGGCACCGGCATAGCTTAAAAACGCCGGCGCGTGTTCACACGGAGCGGCTCCGTGTGAACACGCGCTGGCGTTTTTAAGCTATGCCGGTGCGGATTGGTGCCTAGCTATTCAGGGAGATTCGGGGGCGAGAAGTCGCGGCGAGAAGTCGCCAGGCAACGGATCGCCCCCGAATCTCCCCGTCTGGACTAAGCCTAACAGGCAGCTTCATTCTGCTGTAATCTGATCTTCTACAGCACAGTTTTGTGCAGCAGGAGCCAATCAGAAGCAAGTATGCTCATAGCTATCTGTGACGTCTTTGATCCTAGGGGCTCCAGCTGCACTGAGAGAACTGCCGTAGGATAGCCATACATGGGCAGATTAAAGCTGCCCATGTTGGTCCTATAGACCGGTTCAGCAGCTTATCTGCCCGTGTAGGGGGCATTCCAATGGATATCATGCCAAAAATCGGTCTAATGTCAATCAAGCAGGTTGATTTGTTTTACATCAAGGACTGATCAGCTAGATGTTTCTTGAGCAATTCGGGTAGGACTTGCTGAGACTGCCTGCTAGAGAAGAAGACACTGGATCGTTAAATCTTGAATATACTTATATTCTTACAATATAATCAGTATATAGTTATTATTATATTTGTCTTCAATAAAATTAAACACTAGTGCACTTAAAATGCAAAAAATACATACAGAGGGGGGCGAGGGCCCACTGTCTCCTTTTCTTCCCTAAAAAATAAAACGCAGATTGTGCATAACATACTTATATTGTACTGCTAATTTAGCTTTTTGTGATAAATTAAACAATATTCAAAATACTCTAATTCAATGGAAGCAAAGACCAGTAGCATATATTGGATGCATACTGTAAAAAGTAGATTGTTTTGCTGTTGTAGGAACTTGAGTCTTGGTTGGAGGAGAGCTGGCTACTAAAACATTGTACATGTAGTCCTGGTGCCAGCACTGCAGAAAACAGCACATATACTGTAGATATCCACAGCAATTACATTTACAAATAACAATGTATATTGAAAGGTAGCTTAGAATTTAATTTGATTTATTATGCAACATATTATTATATTTGGGGTTCTTATTTGTTAACTCTCATGTGCATCATTTCATACAGCTTCTAAAATTCGGAGAAATAGTAAATACAATGCTTATCAGCATTTAAAGAATTTACCCTCCGACCCGGGTACCCTGGATTTCCACGACTTCCATCTTCCCCTTTAGATGAAGGACCCTACAGACATAGAAAACATTTAAATACTTAACTACAAATAAATACTTAAAGAACTTTGATGATACACTGTATACATTTCCAACATAACTCTGGTGTCCTGTTATTCGGTACAATGCATAAACCAACACATCAATGCCCCACTTTCTGGGAAAGACAGTGCTTGCTATCTTTCTATTATCAGTGTCTAAAATTCTTCTTCATACCTCATTTATCCATATGTTTAAACAAACAGGGAAAATAAACAAGTGCCATAGAAAGCAATATGAGCAAGGATCATGTCCTGCCAAAAAAGCATGTATTCTTAAAGGGCGTGTCTAAAATAGAGTAATTTTAGAAATGCTGTATTTTGTATATTAAATATAAACATGAATTTACTGGACCAGAAGCCCAATTAAACAAATGATTTATGCTTTCAAAGTTGGCTGCAGGGGGCTGTCATCTTGTAACTTTGTTAAACATCTTTGCAAGACCAAGACTATGCACATGCTCAGTGTGATCTGGGCTTCAGTTGGGAGGTTAAGCTTAGGGATTGTCATAAATGATCAAAACAGCACAAGTCAAATAGTATCAGCCATGGAACACACAGAATATACAGACTGCAATGAGTCTGTGGATACAAATCTACGTAGTTGCTACAGGGAAACAAACAAAGCTGTTTGAGTTCCGGGAAGTAAGGTGGGGGGTTACCCCCTGTCATTTGAAAGTATGATTGTTTCCCTGCAGAGCAGTTAGGTGCCATCTGAAGATTCCTAAGTGCAGCTGTCGGAGCAAGTAAAACAAAGGGGGAATTTCACTGCATAAAGTCAGGTTTATTATAAAAACAGTAGACATTTTTTAATTAAAGTATAATGGGGATATATTTCTTTATCATTAAAGAAAGTAAAAATGGTATTTTATCTTTTTGCCTTTACATCCCCTTTAATCTAGATAGAGCTAAAGAGGTGAATGTACACAATTCAAATAAATGTTACACGGACAAATACATTTTCAGAAAAGGTAATGATGGGTTAACAAATTAGTTTTACAATATGTACAGTACCATATCTAAATTATTAAGAAAAATTATACATACTGGGTTTCCTTTGTATCCCTTTAGACCTTTTCCTCCATCCATCCCAGCATCTCCTTTTGATCCCTATAATATGCAGGGTTGACATGAATTCAGCACCAAATATACAGTAGACATTTATGACAAATTAAGAACTAGCACCAAATTCAGTAGCTTCCATACAGCAGTGGCATTGTATGTATAATGACATAAAGCATGCAGATTTAATTTAAATTTTACTTTGAAAATTGAAAAATGTATTAGGTCTGTTCCTCCACCCCTGCATGGATGGCGTAGGTGCTACTGACCCCAACAGCAGACTTAAAGGGCAAGGAAAGTGTAAAATAGAATAAGGGTAGAAATGCTGTATTTTGTATACTAAACATAAACATGAACTTACTGCACCACAAGCCTAATCAAACAAATGATTTATGCTTTCAAAGTTGGCCACAGGGGGCTGTCATCTTGTAACTTTGTTATACATCTTTGCAAGACTAGACTACATACACATGCTCAGTGTGGTCTGGGCTTCTTAGGGATAGTCATAAATGATCAAAAAACAAAGCTGTTTGAGTTCTGCATGGCTGGTAAGTAAGGCAGGTTCCCCCTGCTGTTCATAAGTATGATTGTTTCCTTTCCAGAAGTTAGGGACCGTCTGACAATTCCTATCTTCAGCACTAAATGAAGGGAGGATTTCACTGCGTACAGTCACGTTTCTTATAAAAACAAATTTTTTAATTAAAGTATATTGGAGATAGATTTCTTTTTCATTAAAAAAAGTAAAAATTGGATTTTATTTCTTTGCCTTTCCTTGCCCTTTAAAGAATTTTGGTAAACACCAAAAGTATGGTAAACCTGACCTATACTACAGTGTCTACAATGTTTCTGTAGTGTAGCTTGCTGTTACTTGCTGTGATCTGTTGCATTTAAAGGAATAAATATTACCAGAGTGCTGACATCCTGAGAACCACAGAGCACAGTGCTTACCAAGGAAAGTCTATAGCCAGTACACCTATTTTTGAGGACTATCAGCCTACCAAAACAATTACTATCACAGCTGTTGGATGGCAAAAACTCAATTTTGGAGAATATGCAGCTGAGTGCACTAGTCCATCAAATACAATAGGGGTAATGGATATGCATGTTGTTTAAGTTGAATTAAAAAAAAAAAAACATAAGCATTTGAAGAACTTTACTTACCATACTGCCTATTTCCCCTGGAAATCCTGGTTGCCCCTGTAAAATGAATAAAGGCACTGAATACACTTTTTTCACTCTTATTTATGTGGTGCAAAATGTTGCATTACTTTTGGATTTTGAATTGCTGCATGGTTTCTATGGGCATGCAAATCAATGGCAGAGGGTTACTGTCAGATATTGGATAATGTACTTTGAATATGCTTGGTGCAAATGCCCAGTGCAAGAGAGCACAAGGAAATGAATATTCAATAAAAAATATTCAATTTTTTTCTTTAATGTGTAGATTTATGTTTTAATATTGTTGAAATAGTTCTATTCGAATGTAGATTTAGATACTCAAGATAAAAAAATTGATAAAATAGTAATTAAATCACCTTTACTCCTCTTTTTCCTGGTATACCATAACCAGATCTTCCATCTTCACCCTGTAGAAAAATACAACAGGGTTAGAGTGTTACCTAAGCACTAGGTCTGCCTTGATATATATATATATATATTTATATATATATATATAGTATAATTTCCTGCATAAATACTTCTTTGTGATAACAAAATATGTCTAAATAAGAATAGAAATTCCAGCAAAAGTAGAATCAAGAAACATGCCAGTTATAGTTTCACATCTAAAAATGAGTTCCCTTTAGCCTCCCACTATTACATAAAACAAACCTGCCAAAGGAAGCACTTAAAGAACTCCAAGGGGGTTATTTACTCCAAATACAAAAATCACAAAAAATGTGTCCGGAATTTATTAAACCCTGAGGATGGAAAAGTCAGAATCTGAAAATCTGAAAATCTCAGACCTGTTGATGTTGTATATAAGTCAATGGGAGAAGTCCCAATGATGGGTTTCGTGCAATATCCTGGAGTTTTCTGGTAAAAATTCAGAAAAATCGTGAAATTTGTGAAAATTGGATGAAAAATCATGAAAATTGGATTTTTCTCAGCAAAGCAACTTTTTGGGAAAATGTAATAGTAAATGAGCATAACAAACCCAAGCGAATTTGATCAGAGTTTGTAGCAGAAAATATTGCAATAATTTCGGACTTTGATAGCCCCCCCCAAGTGTATAGTATTATAAAAAAAATGCAAGTCCAACAACACCCAATGACAGGTGAAACCAAACTCCTGTCACACCTTGGGGAGTGTTCAGTGTAAATTCAAAGAATAAATCATAAAAATTATGTATGATGCTATTTTTCACATATTCAAAAGTGTGCAGATAAATGTATTGAACTGCATTACTTAAAATATCTCTATGCAGGTTGTCTCTTATTAACAGTGCAATGCTCCACGTGTATTCCATGCAACCCCTGATTAGTATACATTTACATATGCATGGTGGAATGAAAAGGAGCATAGTGTTTACCTTTTATAATTAACTGAATTAAAACTATAGTGGTTACTCATAAGCAAATGACCTGGGAAGCATTCATTACACACACACACACACATATATATATATATATATATATGGCAACTGGATTTGCATCCCTAAATACCATGGAAATACCCATTTCAGAAGAATTTGGAGACAATTGGTACAGAGCATATCGCTCCATGCATCTTGAGGGAATGCAGCTCGGCTACCTCAAGAATTGTGGGCCAGAGGATAGAGGAGCTTGTAAACACTGAGGTTCCTTCATTGCTTCTTGTTTGTTATGGGTCACAAGGGGGGCCTAAGGTTTTTCTTGGGGGACCAGAAAATTACGTTAACACCTGGTAATGGTTTTACAACACTGAAAGTTTTTCATGTGCTTCATTTTGTTGATGTAGTAAATATCTCTAACCGCTTGTCCTCTTTTTCCAGTTGTTCCAGGTTCTCCTTTTTGTCCAGGATCTCCAGGATCTCCCTACAATCATAAACAGCATTTGTAAAACGGATAATTACATTTTAGCTATATAATCATTAAGGCAAGAAGCATCCTTTACCTAATAAACTGTATTCTATGTAGCATCACACCAAATTCACGCTGTAAATGAATATGGTGATACTTTTTGCCAGAGATCTTGTTATGCTTGTAATGACCACTTTGTAAATCAAAGTCAAACAATCTGGTGATGCAATTTCTCAAACAGATACTCATAAAGAAGATTACATATCCCACTGCATAACCTACTGAGCTGTGCAAGCCACCTGCATTTCAAACAGCAGGCTAGAATAATTCCTTGGTTGGTATGAATAGTCAAATCAATATTGGTTGGAATCAGATTATTGGTTGGAATCAGAACACCACTATTTCTACAATATAATAATATGGATCCACATTTTGCCATTGTACAAACTTTTTTTCATATATTTTAGTCAGGAAATTGCTAAAATATCCACTATTTTAGTCACAATTCTATTTTGCTTATGAAATATGCATACAGCGCAGCACTGAGTCCTAAAATTATAAATTGTGTTCCTGAGTCTAAAAGTCTACCTTTTTATTCTGCGAATCCCCAGACTGAAATTTCAGCAGCTATCGGGTTGCTAGGGTCCAAATTGCCCCAGCAACCAAGCAGTGGTGTGAGTGAGACAATGGAATATGAATAGGAGAGGCCTAGATAGAAAGATAATAATAACTAAATATAACAGTATCAAAAAAGAGCAAGTTTTTTTGACTTCCAGGGTCTGTGACCCGCATTTGAAAGCTGAAAAGAGTCAAAAGAAGGCAAAAAAATCCAAAAACTATAAGAAAATATAAAAAAAATTGAAAAGTTACTAAAAATGGCTCATTCTATAACATACTAAAATTTGAAGGTGAAATACCCCTTTAAATATATACAATCCCTACAGTCAGAATTTTAATTCTTATTTAAGTATTATTACAATGATGTATCATTCATAATATAATTCCATGCCATTTAGTTTATCCCTTAATTCTCCTTCCAGTAAATTCATAGCCCACAGAAGAATAACAGCAAATGTATAACTTGGTAAACTTAACAGGATAAGAAAGCATGACCCTTCTTCCAGTGGGGTGGGTGCCTAAAATATAATACAATCCAGAAATGCAGTCTTCTAATTCTGATTCTGAATGATGATGACATTTTCCCTTTTGTTAAGCAGCAAGCAGCCATTTCCTATAGCATTGCTTTGTTATTACATGGTTATGGAGGTCCAACCACTTTTTAATTATTACACTCACCCCAAACTCCAGAGTCACACATTTGACTTTTAAAAAACAGGAACGCAAATATATTATTTACATTTACCTTTCTCCCCAGTATTCCTGGTTTCCCTGGACTCCCTTTAGGACCTTCAGTACCGGGTGGCCCCTAGAATGAGAAGATTATTTACCAGCATACATTTTATAGCTTTACTATATATTTTTTTACTATATATTTAATAACATTATTAAGTTCAACATTGGTTACATTGTAAGATGAAAACATTTTAAGAGAATAGATGGAATATCCCTATTATAATAATACTGACGTGCTCTAGTTTTTACAGCAATGTTGGTATATACAAACGACCCCAGTGCTAGTCCCTTTTACCTACATACCTGCATCTGGTCTCATTTCGATCTCCAACACTCTTTCCCCTCAGACACCTGAGCTTTCATACAGCTATCATGCCAAGCTAAGTGGGCCATGGGAAAACCTTACTGGCTCAAGATGATATTAGCATTTATGCTCCAGCCATCACACATTCTTAATTATTTGGTCAAAGTTGATTCAGTTGAGCCTAAAGCCAGCCACACAAAGACAAAGCTGTGTGATATTCCATCTATTCTCCTGATGACTTATGCAAATGATAAAACTGAACAAAACTTAACTTCTGTTCATTGCTATGGGTTACACGATGATGCAAATGTTTCCACTTTTACTGCTTAACCCCCAGTTTAATGTAGTAAATAAACTTGTAAATAGACACAGACTATGTGGCGGTTTCTACTTCATAAATCCATAAAATTAAAAAATTCTATGGCTCAGATTCAAAAAAAGGTTTATCACGTGAAAACTCATGGACGAGATTTAGGGGCAAATTTACTAATATTCCCCAAAATTGGCTCGATCCTACTCGAAATTCGATAAGCATTCAACCATCGAATGCTTATCTAATTGTTTTAGGCTATCATTTTGTTCGATATACGATTTCTCGATGAATTCGGACGAATGAATACCGATTGTTCGATTTCACGAAAAAAACGTAAAATTTCCTTCGAACATCCGAAAAATTTGTACGATTCGAACAATCGAACGCTTCGATCGTACGAATGGTATTCGAGCAGGACTTAGTCTCAGAAGCCTATGGGGGGTTTCCCATAGGCTTCTATTACAATTCGGTAGGTTCAATCTGGCGAAGTAGGCAGTCGAAAATTAAAAAATTTTGATTCCTTCGATCATCGAATGATCAAATATCCGATCATTCGATCTATTCGATAATTCGGTATTCGATGATCGAAGAGGCCAAATTAGAATATCCAATTATACAAAAAATTAGTACGATCAGTATTTGATCGAATTCAATCAAACTTCGATCATTTCACTTGAATTTTGTAAATTTGCCCCTTAATCTGAGAAGCAATGCAATTCAGAACTCTATTGATGTCTATGGGAAAAAACTAAACTGAATTTGGAGAAAAGTTTCTTCTTCTCGAATCGAATCTTATCCATGAGTTTTCATGAGATAAACCATGAGAAAACTTTTCTCACTGAATTGAATCTGGCCCAATGTTTAATAATGGCTACATTTTCATTGTACCTCTCTTGACTTTTGTATGTTCTTATAGTCACTTACTTGATTCGCTTTGGGTCCACTACTTCCTTTTTCACCTTTTGTTCCACTTCTCCCACTGTCGCCCTGTGGCAAAATTACAAATATAACTCATTTTGAGTTACTTTTGAATTTGTTTACATGCATAGTACTTTCATCTGATACATTAACAACATATAATCACCAGTAGAACCAATATTTTTTTCATTGGTGACTTTTTATATGGCTATAATGAGTGGATATCATTAGCTAACCAAGTGACCCCTTTAAAAGGCTTGTTCACTTTTAAGTTAACTTTTAGTATGATGTAGAGAGTGATATTCAGACATAATTTGGAATTGGTTTTCATTTGTATTATTTGTGTTTTTTTTTGTGTGTGATTTCGCTTCTTTAGTAGCAGCTCTTCAGTTTGCAAGCTCAGCATTCTGGTTGCTGGGGTCCAAATTACCCAAGCAACCACGGACTGATTTGCCCAAGAGACTGGAATATGAACAGTAGAGGGTCAGAAAAGAAATATGAGTAATTGAAAGTAGCAGTAAGAATACATTTGTAATACATAACATGATGTTTTTGATGGGGTCAGTGATTATTTTCCTCTTTTAATAGAGTAATGTACCTGATAAACGTGGAAAAAAGGTAAGTTTAGTAATAAAAGGAATAATAAAGTAATAAAAGGAAGAGTAGATCTGATATATTCTCCTCTTCCTGCTGCAACCTGCTAAGACACTGGTCATGCTCGCACGAATGCACACCCACAAGGGGCGGAGGGGGGCCCTGAGGAAGTAGCCCCGGTGGGCCACGGGCCACCCAGTCTGACCCCACCGGGGCTACTTCCTCGGGGCCCCCCTCCGCCCCTTGTGCATGTGTAAGCGTGCCCGCCTACCCTTACCCCCGTGTGTGCGCATGCACCTGCCCCCCATGCTTGTGCGCATGCGAGCGCTGCCCCCCTTGTGTGCATTCGTGCGAGCATGACCAGTGTCTTAGCAGGTCGCAGCAGGAAGAGGAGAATAGCATGACCTAAAAGACTCATGCAACTCTGGAGAGGCTGGAATGGACTGAACAGTGCCAGTTTTCATTTGTGCTGAAATTATTCCAGATTTAAAATTTTGCAAAATTACTATACACATACATAAACTTCCACATACATATTTTTCACATTTAGCATAATCACTAGGGGTTTAAAAGGGTTTTTATCAACACTTTATTGTAATTGTAAGATATGCCTTTTTATAGTAAACAAATTATAAATTGTGCTTATTGCGCAGAGTTTTGCTTGTCGCTCACTGACATCACCAGGTTATGCTAATAACAAAGTGATGGCGCCCTCCTGACTTGGCCAGACATCTAAGAAACAAATTGAATGAAAAGGGGGAAACTGAAAATTACGGTATATGTCCCCTTTAACAAAGACAGTATAAGGTAATATAAACTAGACTGTATATGTGCATTACAGGAAGACTAGTAACAAACAGCTAAGGAAATGCTCATCAGGTCTCTTTAATAATTACAGTGGACTGACTAGACTGAATGGATAATACTATATATAGTATAATAAAAGAGGTCTGAGAGCTGTGGGAACACACAAGGCTGTGGGAAATACCCCCACTCCACACAGTTCTTTATTTTATATCTAACAATCTCTAGCACACACATCTATCTCAAGCACACACATATATGTTGTATTTACGTGAGTTCAAATAAATACAGCTCATTTAACAGCAGCGGTGTGACATTTTTTATATTTTTTAAATAAATGGAAATGCACCCAGACAATTTATGCAGTATTTTATTGAAGCTTAAAACACACATTGCACCAGGCAATCTAGATGAGTGTCAACATAATCACTCTGACTCACATAATGCATTCAGGGCATTGTGTTCATGAGGGCTGCCAGAGTAGGCATGTAGGGTCTCCCCCTCCAGCCCCCTAGATTCAGATTTATTTGGACTTTTAATCCAGGGTTAAGGACAGAGCACAAAACCCAATATTTAAATGAGCTCTAATGTTTTAATGAGCATGTTTTTGTCACTCTTCCCCTTTATGGACTCAGGTATTCTAGAAAGCAAGGACCCGTCCTTTCCTAATCAATGCCGTGATATATGTACTTGGCAACCTTCTATGCATGTAGGTATGTGGTGCAAATATGTCCCAGGTTCAACTGCTTTCTGAACTGAGAACTAAGGGGAGTGATTTTGCACCCCTTAGTTCTCAAGCACTTGGGTCCAATTCATTAATAATTGAGGTCCATCCTACTATTAGCATATACATAGAAAGTGTTTAATAAGGAATGCAGTGTTATATTACTAGTGTCTGTAGTCATGCTAATTACATATTTTCCTTGTCTTCAGAAAGAAATGGAATCGGTTCCCCTGTTAGGAAGCCGTATGCTGTGTATATGATTGGAGGAATGCTGGTCTGTATGATATGTTTAATATTAGATCACATTAACTATCAGTTTACCTGAGGTCCTTGTGCTCCTTGATCCCCAGCATAGCCAGTGTCACCAGGCTTTCCCTTTATTCCCTATAAAAAACAAGAATAAAACAAGATTAAAAACAAGATTAATACACTGATGTACATATACTATTTTGTTATTGTTCAAACTACTGTCGCGGACAAAGAGAACGAGTACCGAGTCACAAAAATGCTGAAAAGAGCTTATAAAAGTATTATTCCATGAATTCAACAAGAGGAAGTTTTGATCATTCACGGGATTATGTTTTGTACAATGATATTCAGCTTTCTTGAGTACTGGGATGTTGCAATACTGTACTTGTACTTTCGAAGTCTCATGTTGTCATTATTTAGCTACTTAATATTTAGCTTTAGTGTTAGAAAGCATTCATTATTAGACAACATGCTAAATAAATAAGGAGCATACAGGAGAATACACACAAATACATATTAAGAAAAACACAAAGTATACCTTTGGGCCTGGAACTCCTCTTCTACCTTGTAAACTCTATAACAAATAATGACATTTGAATCAATAAGTGGGCAACTGATGCACAAAGCAATGACAACAGCTATCATTTGTTTCTTATGACTTTATTATTTAATTTATTAACTTCCACAATATGTTCCTTTTAGTGGGTATAAAGTAATGAATGGGTATTAATTTGTGTATTTGAGCAAAAAGGATAAAATGAAGGTCACCAAATGTTATTTGAATGGGGGGGCGGGGTGTTGTTTTAAATAGTGAAAATGCCGCAATAATAATATGGATAAATGGCAAATGTATGACTGTAATCAACTAGTAAGATGCACAAATAAGTTAAAAAAGTTTATATTTAATTATTTTATATTTAAAAATAATGCATCAATTGCTTTACTGCAATTTGATGTGCAAACCACAAAATTCTTCAGCTTTTTAAATGCCTTGCAGACAGGTTTTATTTATTTTATATTTTTTTATTGTTTGCTCTTTTTTGTTGTGTATATTATTTCCCATAATAAAATAATTTTTGGTCATGCACTGTAGATTTTAACCCTACTATAAATAGTACATCTTTACCCCTGTTCCTTTGCTTCCAGGAGGTCCTGCAGGACCCAGACGTCCAGCTTCACCCTGCAAAAAAATTTAAAGACAAGTTTGATATATGTGATTGACAAAACGTAATCGTGGAATGTAGTCACTGGCTTCTCTTCTAAGGACCTGTATTTCAAATACTATATGGGTCACTTATCAAGTGTAGTGCAGGATGCAAAATGCAAAAAAAAAAAAACTGATGAAATTTGCCATGTTTTGCGCACTTTGCACCCTACACTTATAAAATGCCTAGTCATCCCAATAAAAATAGGTGCAACTGCATCTATTTAAAGAAAGAATAAAACACTATCTCTGAAATGGGTTTGTTGTTTGGATGAATTTGCTTAGTAACAGAATCTTGAAAATGTTTGGTGCCTGATGATTATTAAAAAAAACTAGCAAAGCTGCTCCCAATTAGCAAAGTTGCTAATTTCCTGTGTATTAGAATACTAATAATAATCTAATTATTGATTTATGTTAAACATACATTTATGTTAAACACATATTAATATTATTTTTAAATGAAAATTCTCCACAGTACACAAAGACAGAAAGAATATTTATCAGGAGATATTTACTTCTTGTCCAGGATCTCCTTTCAAACCAGGGGGGCCAGGGATAGTGCTACTAGTTCCAGGTTCACCCTGTAAAAAAACATTTATAATAAATCACTATCACGGAAGAGAATTTGAGACTGTAACTGAAGAGAATGCACTGGAAAAGCATTTTAGTTTTTCATAAAATAAACTTCCATTTACATGAAATACTATAAAGACTGACCTACAGCGACTGGGTTTAAAAGAACAGCCAATGCAGTATGTTGATCAGATTCCCAACTGCAGAACAGTTGGCTTTCCAATCAGCATAAGTAGAGTCAAGAAAGTGGATCCACGATAAAAGCATTTTCGTTTGTAAAACAGTTTTTTATTGTAGGGTATTTTGATTGATGATATAATCATGTTTGTATATTGGCCCATGCAAAACTGTGTCACAGACCAATAGAATTATTATTTAAAAGTATCCAACACAATTCTGTTTAGAGGAAAACATAGTATTTTTTCCCCAATATCTTTGTATTTTTAGGTGGAAGTTAATCACTCCCTTTATCCATGCCCCATCCCCAAAACTACACAACACTGTATGGAATTAGATATTGTTTCCAGTCTTAAAAACTATTTTGGTTTAGGAGCAGGCTCCAAGGGGTAAACATGGTTGGTAAGGAAAGTATCTGAGAAGCAAATGCCATTTTAACAAATATCACTGTATCAGTTTTGATTAGATTCCAAAAATCATGTTCATTCATAAAAAAACGTCATACACCTTAACAGTAGACCAGTTTCTCCATTATTACCTCTACACAGCGAATTAATTTCAATTCTCGTCTTAAGCCATATAGTGTATTAGTACAATATATGTCAGCCCATTGATATAATTTTCCAAACAATGTAATAAAAAGTGAAATCGCAGATTATCAAATTACAATCATACAATAAAATACACTTACTGGAGCTCCTCTAAAGCCTTGATTTCCTTTGTCCCCTTTAATTCCTCTTGAACCAGGATTACCCTGTAAATAAGATAATTTCATTTTATTTTCAGTAGACACAGGTTGTTTATGAAGTCTAGACACAGGGGCAGATTCACCAAGATCCGAAAATTCGCCAGTGTAGGCTTCGCTATAGGGATGGCGCGAACTGTTCGCCGGCGAACATCCGGTGTTCGCGCTCGCCGGAAGTTTGTGAATGTCGCGCGACGTTCGCCATTTTGGGTTCGCTTCAGTTGGCGCATTTTTTTGCCCTC
>CM044441.1:50639589-50667567 GCA_024363595.1 Xenopus borealis | reverse complement strand
TTTTTATTGAGAGAAAAAAAAAACATCACAACTATTACATGTAGTATAAAATACATTCTCATGATCATTGCCGATGTTCAGTGCATTCATCTCAACATAGTATGCTCTACAGGGATTATTCATCTAGGCTATGTGTGGGATTAGCCCGAGGCTCGTAGGGGTGAGGGGAGGAAGAAAGGTGGGTTGAGTAGTGTGAATTAAGTAGAGTGGATAAAGGGTAGGAGCAAATTGGTGAGAAGTAGATGGAGGGAGAGGTTGGTGAAGGGGTGGAAGAATAGGAAAGAAAAAGAGAAAAAAAAAAAAAAAGGGGGGGTGTTCATATAGTACATAGGTTAGAGGGGAGTCTCCTCTAATTATAAAGGTGGTAAATTAGGAGATTTGAATATAAGATTTGTAGTTATCTGTTTCTTTGAAGGATAGCCATCTTCCCCATGCAGTCATAAAGTTTTTATTTTGGTCTTCTGTGTTTGCCGAGAGTTCCTCGAAAACATATAGCTCTTCAATTTTAGCAAACCATTCTTTCACTGTTGGAACCTGTCTGGATTTCCAGTGCAGAGGGATAATATATTTTGCCGCAGTGAAAAGTAGTGGTTCAATGGAGTGCTTAAATTCTGAGAGAGGTTTCTCCATATGAAACAACGGGTAGTATGCAGGCTGTCTGTCAAGAGTGCAATTTAGAATTTCTTCAGATATGTTAATTATTTGATCCCAGAATGGCTTTATCATGGGACAATCCCAGAAAATGTGTAGCATTGTGCCTTTTTCTTTGAGGCATCTCCAACATAAGTCTGAGGTTTGTGGATAGAAGTTTTTTAATTTTACTGGAGTTCTATACCAGTTGGTGAGGATTTTGTAGTTTAGTTGTTGTAGTCTGTTACACCTTATGCTGAAAAGGAGTTTTATTACAAGTCTGTCAATCTGCTCCTCTGTCAGTTCAATACCTAGCTCCTTATTCCATGTTCAGATGAAGTGTAGGTTGGATAAGTCTGATGCTTTTTGTAGGCATTTGTATATCATTGTTATGTTATGTTTAGGTGGGTCTATTAGTGTACAGTATTTTTCAAAGGTTGTTAGAGGACGGGCTAGTGTAGCTTTGCCCCCTAGGGCATGGTAATAGTGTGTAATTTGTTTAAATTTTAGGTGGTCTAAAGCCGTAAATGGCTTGATACTATGTAGTTTTTGTTTATTGATGAGTTCACCTTTTTCTATAAAATGTATAAGTTGCAGGTTCCCTTGTATCTGCCAATGTTGAAAATAGCCTGGTTCAAGGCTCACTGGAAAAGCTGGGTTGTTTAGGAGTGGTACAAGAGGAGATGGGTGTTTAGTGAGATGGTGTGTTGTTTTCAGTTTATCCCAAACTTTTAATGTATGTGTAATTGTTGGGTGGTCTTTGTATAGGAGTCTTCTGTGTACATTGTCTATCCACGGTAAGTGAATTAAGTAGGTGCTGGTGTCTTGCTGTTCTATTTTGACCCATATTTTGGCCTCTATATGATGTGACCAGTCTATAATACGATTCAGTATTGCGGCTTGGTGGTATTGAATTAGATTTGGAAGGCCAGTACCTCCCTTCTGCCGTGGCCTGCATAAAATTTTCCAATTTAGTCGTGGTTTCTTCCCTACCCATATAAATTTAGTGATCAGGGCACGTATATTTTTGAAGTATGAATCTGATATAGGTAGGGGTATTGCTTGAAAAATATATAGTAGTCGTGGTAGGATATTCATTTTTACCACATTGATTCGTCCGAACCATGAAATAGGGTTAGAGTCCCAGTTGTGTAAATCCCTTCTTAGTTTGATGAGAAAATCTTTTAGGTTTATGTCAACCCAGTCTGTGTAGTCTTTGGATATTTTAATCCCTAAGTATGTAAACGTGTTATGTGTCCAGGTGTAGGGGAAGTGTGTTTGGATTTCATTTATTGTATCTAAAGCACTAATATGTTGAGAGCTATTGATTTATTTTTGTTAACTTTAAAGTTGCTGAGTTCACTGTATTCTGTTAAGGCTCGATTCAGAGCCGGTATTGTTTCTATAGGGTCTGTGATCGTAAACAGCAAGTCATCAGCGTATGCCAATATTTTATGATGTTGATTCGCTATATGTAGTCCGTGTATCTTTGGCTGTAATCTTATGGTGTTTAAGAGTGGTTCTAGTGCCAGAATGAAGAGAAATGGGGACAGTGGGCATCCCTGCCTTGTTCCGTTTTTGATATGGATGGACTGAGATAGTGAACCGTTAACTTTAACCCGTGCAATAGGTCCTGAATATAGTGATTGTATCCACGATCTCATATTGGGGCCTATTCCATAGTTAGACACACTTCTTGATCAAAATCTATGCTTAGTGGGTGTGTACACAGATAAATTAATTGGAACTATGGACAAAGTTCTACCAAATGAGATTCAACCACTCCGATTATTTATCACTTACTGTTTTTCAGGTACCAATTTAGTTTTAAGTATTACTATTTTTTTGCTCCAAAACAATGTAAGTATTGTAAAAAGAATAAGATATATTTTACCGCTTGTCCAAATTCTCCTTTTTCTCCTTTTGTTCCAGGATGGCCGATCTTCCCCTAAAATGTTGACAAGATATAGAAATAACTCAAATTAATTAATTGTTGTTAATTAATGTGTTTAATACTGAATGTATAGAATTAGCACAAGCTAATGTTATTAATATGATACCTGTTCTCCTGGCAGTCCATCAAGTCCAAGCTCACCATCTTCACTCTAAAATAACATGAATAATGTGATAACAAGTATGAAAAGTACAGAGCATTCATAATACAAAAAATTTAAATTTTAACAGTTGCTCATAACAAAGAACAGGGGTTCAGAGTCAAAGTATGCTTAAGCAAGCCACTTTATATAATTACATGCTTTTTCACTGTAATGGTTTAAAAAGACAAATTTCATTATCCATTGTTGCATAAAGACAAAATGGGAAAAAAACCCATGCAAAGTTTAATATAAAAAATGAAAAACAAAGATTTAAAAATGATTAGCTTCATAAAATATGTTGTACATTAGGATGTTAGGATATCTAGTTTTCAGTCAATATCACATTTCTGTCAAGATCCCATACAAAACAGGCAAATAGTTTATGTTAGAGCAGTGTTGCGCTTGTGAAAGATGCTAGTGCCATAGAAAGCCTTGCACAGAAAGAGGTGTAAAGGGAAATAAGGATATACTATGCTAAGAGCTTTTAGATTCAATGTATACCAATTATAGTGAATTAACAATCATGTTTTTGTGTTTAAACACAGCAAAACTTATAGTGATGCAACAATACCCACTGTATCTCCTGCGTGTCCTCTGTTTCCCTAAAACAAAAAGAAAAAGACAAAACCCATATTAGTCCATGTGCACAGGCAAAAGGCCACATAAGTCCAGACCTAAGGCAGCAGCAGGATGTTGAAAGTTTTCCTATGTTATAATTTAAACTGTTATAACTGGAGGTTTACAAATGAGTTGGAATGGTTAATTCATTATTTCTGTTCATTTTGTAATTGTGGGTAGTAGAATTTGGACCTTGGGATCATGGGTCGGTAGTCGAAAACCTTAATGGGGAAGTCATAGCAGATCGACCTAGGATGGCATAAACTAAATTTTGTCCTGCATGTGCAATTCTACAGAAACATAGGACTTGATTGATATAGTGTGATATTTATTAAGAAAGTACACAATTACTACCTTGGGGCCTCTGGCTCCTTGGCATCCTTTGATTCCTTGCTCACCTTTTGGACCAGGAACTCCTCTTTCACCCTAATAAAAATATGTACCCTGGTTTATTATACCATTTAAAGTTAAAACATGTTAGACTGTGCTTATCAGGAATATCTAGGGGAGCAAATAGGTATTGTCACCAATTCTCTTACTGATCAGTCTTCTGGCTAAGCCCCCAGCCACTGCTATGCCCACTATTAGGGGAAAAACTGCTCTTTATGTTTATAAAATAAACTACACTGTCTAAAATACATTTCTATATACACATTCAAGAGTATGTGCCTTCTTTTAGACACAAACTAAATGCCTAAACAGCTATTTAATCCTTTATAGATGACATATCATTTTAGAGTACAGTATTAGTAACTGTCACAATTAGCTGCAGGACGGGGTTTAAGTAGACTGATGGAAGGTCTACTACTTCACTGTCACTATTTGGGTGACAATATAGTTACGGATGAGTATATAATTGATATATATTTACAAATAAAATGACTGGCCGATGGAATGTTCCAAATTGCATGGGGCTAATTAAAGGGAAACTGTCATGGGAAAACATTTAATGATGGCGTATTTTTCCATGAAAAATTCCAAAAGAAATGGACAGTCTATAGTCTTCTAATCAGGGAAATAAGGATTTGACGGCAACTCACGCTTTCACCATCATCTCCACTGTGTCCTTGTTGTCCTTTGGTCCCATTCCTTCCCTAAATGAGGAAAATAGAGTAGCTGAGTCATCTTGCATTTCTGAAACAAGCATCCCACAGTACGATTAAGTAGGATTAAAACTGTAAAATATGAATTAATAATTCGTGAGTTGTTGGCTTGAAGCTAATGGAAAGAATGACTATGTGCCCTGGTCTTTGCAAAATGCCATTGTGCTAACGGTTGTCGTTTTCAGTGTCCAGTGTGTTAGAAATCATAGAGCTCTATTTAACCTTAAAGTAACATTTAGATATTCAGATGTACTGGTTAATACAATTAACAATAAAATATAGATTCTATTGCTAATATTTGTCTTGTGCATGGTTTTCTTATTTACATTACTTATTACATTGTTACTATAAACCTTCTTCAGGGGTACACAGTCCCAGAAGTCTGTGGCTACAAATAAATCAGATTTAAATCTTAAACATTCAAAACAAATTTGGGTTGTTAATGAGGCCTCCAGAACTGATATAAGAGTTGGGGCATGTGTCCAGGTTTTTAAGTCTAGCATTACCCAGGCACCAGTATAGGATATTAGCAGTGATGCTGCAGAACTCCATTCGATGCACCGTCTATTTCAAAATATAAGCAGAATTCACAAGGAGTTCCATGGTAATATTATAGCACCTGCCTGCCACCACAGAACTCCTAATACTTGTACGAAGGGTACAAGATTGTGCCATGGGGACCAAATGCAATTAAAGAAAGCAGGTTGTATATGTATTGTCATTTATATGTGCAAATATCATCACAAGAGGAAACTAAAAACTAATTAGCACACTACAGCTTGCTTGCAATATAACAGCGTGGATGAAAATTAACATCTGCTTTGGTAAACCATGCACACATTTCAGGGGTATTTCTTTCTTAATATTTGTGGGAATGGAAGCACTTTCAATGAACACCATCAATCATGGCATCACTGGGCAGAAGTCAGTTACATGTGCAGCACACCATAGCTGTGGATGTGTGTGTGACTTTTGTGCCCCAGGACCCCACTGTACCTGAGCAACTCCCGGTACCTGGTGTTGTTCAGTGCAGCAATAGATCCAGTCAGACAAGTTTCTTTGCAGCAACTCTAACTTGTTTATTTAACTTGACAGCGCAGTGATGTACAGCAATAATTCCTCCAGTCAGGGCCGCTCCAGCCATGAGGCCAGGCAGCATGGAGCAGCCAGTTACCAGGGGCGGCAGAAAGCCGCCTCTGGTAACTTTAAGAGCTGAATTTCCATTTTTTAAAACAGAAATTCGGCTCTTCTAGTGCAGCGAGCACAATATCGCTCGCTGCACTAGTGATGCGGCCCCTCCTCCACCCGCTCCGACGCTATAAATTAGAAGCAGCCCCGGAAACACCCCTGCCTCCAGTGGAATAGAAGGTGCTCCAGGTGAGGCAATACACAGTACAGTTAGTCAGAGTAGCAGAAATTACAGATCCAAAGGATAACTACCACTCTCACTAGGCAATATCTGGATGAACAAAACACTAGGGCTTGGGTTTCTCAGCCTGGGGTCTTGTATCTTGGCACCTGATTTGGTCCTCACCCACTGCATTCAGCCTAGGGTCTTGCGTCTTGGTACCCTATCTGGTCCTGAACTCGCGCACTTTAGTCCCTAATCTAATGGTTTACACACCACGGCGACCTTACCCCACTATTTCTCCTCGGTGGAGCCACAGCTGCTCTATAGGTACCCTGAGCTGTCTTTCACTCCTAGAGTGACTATAACAGTAACTACTACCACTGGCTAAACTTAACTTTCAAGGAACCAGAGCCCTGGTCCTGTAACACCTCTCTGGGCGACACGGTCCCAGGAGTAAGACACTGAGCACATGGGGCTAAACCCTTTTATACTTTTAAACTATGCCACCTAATGGCCAAATCCCTTGAACTGATCTGGATCCAGGAAAAGGGACATACAATAGCTGCCTGAGTTACTAGAGGACCCTTAGGTGTCCAAATATAGAGGGGAACTGCCTGAGTAAACTACACTCAAATCTCAGTGTAGGTTAATCAAGGGAAGGGAATCCTGGTATTACCAATCCTTCAAAGCAAATGCCCTGAAAATTGTACTTACCCAATTCATAACAAGCTGACCATTGTATTGCTGCTACATCTAAGTTGTAAGCAGTGTGCATAGCAGAAATTGATCTTTATAAATAACATTCTCTTTGTCAGCAGCAATCCTGCATCCATTTTAGCACATTGCACTTGCCCTTCTGTTCATAAATAAGTCTTTCTTTAAGAATGTGTTGTTTTCTGGCATGGTGATGTTGTCTCTGGCTATTACCTTTGATGGTTGTAAAAGTGGAATAATCATAAAGAAATAATACATTACCTTTATTCCATGAGCACCAATATCTCCTGGTTCCCCTCTTTCTCCATAGCACTTACAAAATCGACAGCAGCATATGGATTCAACAGAATGGTCCTAAAAGCATAACACATGATTTTTGTATAAACTGTATAAGACAAAATGTTTACATCAAAGACAAAATTATGGATGGTTTCAAAGAGCAATTTCCTCAACAGGCTTATTATGCTAGAGATTATTTGATAGCACTTACATGGAGTCAACATTTGCACTGCTACAGAAATCTACATATGAGATGGGAATAATACAATTAAGCACATGAAAAAACACTTGAATCAAATGCAACTGTCAGAAACGCTGCACGCAGCCTTACCCAGAGCTCCAGGCGGCACATCCTCTCCTGTCGGCATAGCTTCCAAGATGGTCGTGCCTATGGCTGACGGAGTGATGACCGATGCCCACGCCGATCTTGGAGCCAAATTTATTTTATAAGGATGCCAATTTGGGGCCCAAGTATAGGTCTCAGTTTCTAAGTGATTCCTGGGTGTTATTATTACTGTCTGTTCCTGATATTGACTCCTGCCTGTCCCTGTTATTGAACCTTCGCTGCCTGCCTATCTGGACTATTGCCTGGACTCTTTTGTACCGTGTATCTGGACATTAACCCTAAAGCTTCCTCCTTGGTCCTGACTATCTTCCCGTGGGAGCCGCAGGCCCCCTGACAGTAAGCATCTATATTTTTGAGTAAAACTTAAAAGGGGTCAAATTTTAACTTTATCATACCGATTTCATATGATGCAATGAGTTCCTGAGTTCAATTCCATATGTATATTCTCCCTATATATGTGTGGTTTTCCTTCCGATACTGTTTTCTCCCACAAACAAAGGGAAATTGATTGGCTCCCGACAGAATCAATCATAGTATGTGTGCACGTGAAATGGAACTTAGATTGCAAGCTCCCTTAGGGCAGGGACTGCTACAGCACAAATATTAATTTCAAAGCCTTTCAAGAAGCCAACTAAAAAGTGAAAAATGAACTTGCCCGGCTACAGAACTCCATTGGAAAATATTCTAATAAACTTTTCTGCACTTATTTCCTCCAGTTGTTTAAAAGTTTTAAAATGTATTCTACATACCTGGATTCCAGTTTGTATTATTTTATTAATGTTCACAAAAGCACCCATTCATTCATCTACTGTAATTGTGCATTCATAAGATGAACTGATTCCCCTCCCCAAACTGGTCTGTTGGAACAAAATAGCTGTCTATCTTCCTGCTTGGCAGAGCTATTAGCTTCCTTAAGTACAGGATGTCAGTATCACTTATTACTGAAAAGCTCAAGGTTTGCCCAGGTGCAATAACTTATAACAAGCAATAAGATGTTTGTTTTTTAACAGGTACAGTAATCTGTAAATGTTGCCTGCTTATTTGTTACTATGGATGATTAGACCTGTGGCAAATGTACATTTTATTACATTTACCATGTATGGGCAGATTTATTGAAATGTGAGATTAGACCTCACGACGGAAAACAAATCCACTTTCTGTTCAATGGGATTTTTAGAATCATATTTTGCAATGAGTGAAAGTTAGAGTTCACCATTTGATAAATATGATTCTAAAAGTCCCATGGGAATGAATTGAAACTGGGGCAGTTTTTTCTGTTATGATCTCTAACCTCACAATTTGATTGCATGCCTGCAATAAATTACATTTTTTAACTCACTGCTTGTCGGGCCAATCTGAGACCAATGCCTGGCATTCCAACATGCATCTGATTTTTGTATTCAAAGCCTCTCCCAAATTCAATTAACTTCATGTCCTCCACCTTTTTGCTTCCTTCCAAAGCAACTGTAACCAATGCATTCAATCCTAAAGAAAAAAAATATGTGTTGTGCACTTCTGGAAACATAACATTTATGTTTATTAATGATACAAATCTAAAGAAAGAATGTCCTGTGCCCTATAATAACATCAATATACTGAGTATATATAGGTAATAATTTTAACAAATAAAGATATATCCAAGCAGTTACATGGCCATTCAGCCTGAGTGACTTAATACTGATCAAGTCTGTGGTTATTACTAATGCACTTTAAAGGGTACCTGCCACCCAGACATAATACACTATATAGTGTAAAAGTCCTATTCTATTAAACATCCATAACTGTTTTAAAGGTATTTAAAAATACCTGCTGTCAATCATATATTGCCTCATACAAAAGCACAAAAACATCTTTAAGTGGCACACTCTCCCCTAGGGTTAAGAATGACCCCTATGAGTTTGGTAGCAGGATTTTTATTGGTGAACCTTTAGGCATCTGTAATTAATTTTGGCCAACTTACTTTAGTGAGCCTGGGTCACAGTAGAACATTTTTATGTGTTTTTATTGTGGGTATACTCCAAATGAATATGTTACTTATGTCCACTGACTTAAAGGTTATAATAGCACTCATCCATGGGTACAGCTAGGGTTTAACTGGGGAATATAGGTATTTGGAAGGGATACATACTAAACTGCATTTATGAAAATGAAAGTTCATAAGTGTACATCTGGGCTGTCCATCCTTTGGACCTTGTCACTATTCTCATCTTTAAAGGAATTGTTCAGTGTAAAAAATAAAACTGGCCAAATAGGCTATGCAAAATAATTGCCATTCCAGCATAATACTGAGTACGTGTTATACTTTACCTTTGGATCGAATTTCCCCTGCTGTGATTTCCAGTTGTTTTACATCTTCATCTAGTCCGTCAGTGAATATAAGTAACATCTATATAATTACAAAAAAAACACTTTGAAACCAATTGCACTTGGGACTATCCTGAATATGGCAGTGACAGGCATTATTATACTGTACCTTGGCTTTTCCTTTGTCTGTATTCTTAAAGATATCCCATGCAGTATTCAGAAAAACAGAGTCAAGGTATGAAGGGCCACTAACGTTTAGTTTCTTTAACTTATTAAATAGGTCTTGGCTGTAGGTGTTGAATGTGGACACACTGTTTGTATCTTTCACATAAAATGCCACAGAAGCTTGAGGTTGCTTTCCTGCACCACAACTTGGGCTTTTCAGTGACACCATTGTCTTTAAAATATTTGGCAGGATACTTTCTAATTCAGGATGGCCATGGAATAAACTTTGATCTTTGGACTGTGATGAGATGTCGAAGCTGACCACAACATCAATGGAACAATCTATACATGACACAAATGTTAGTTTGCTAGAAATCAATACATTGGCATTTAGGTCACATTTTGATACAGTATTATATACAGACTGAAATGTGTGTTACAAAATTAGCAGAGTAGTACAGGTAAGGAATCCGTTTATCCATGTCCCAGCCTATTTGGGACATGATTTTCTAGGCATGAAGATCCAAAGATATCTTATCTGGAAAACCCCAGGTGTCAAGCATTCTGGATAACAGGTTCCATACGTGTAGAGTGTTCAACTGGCTGATAATAGAGAGACTTGTTATCCTTGTTATATTTATGTTATATATATATATTTTTTTTTTTTAAAAAAGGCTTAAACAGATTTTCACATGTTTTTTCCAGAAAAACAGCAATCATAATCATAAGCAATTACAAATATATTTCTGGTGCCAACATTTGTAGTACATTTTAGAATCAAGCCTCTTGTTCTATAAAAGCCAGACACTTTCCCCTCTTGCTGCATTTGGCTGCATTTGACATTATTCTCAATTTTATTCTTATTTATTGCATGTAAAAAAAAATTAGAGGCAAGAGCATGGGCCAGTGAAAACATTTTCTGTTCCCAGAAATTCTGTTGCCGAATTATAGTGAAAAAATGAGTCTATCAGGAGTTGAATTAAAATGGGAGTTGTTTTCAAAGTGAAATAATTGTAAAAAAAAAATCCTATTTGTGGCCATATCATGTGAATAATTGATCATGTGATAATTAATTGTCAATACATGTGTACTTCTATAAGCGATCAAAAGTGCATACCATAAATAAAGTGCAGTGTTCAAAGTAAATCTAGACCTTCTTATGAGTGAATTATAACATTGTCAACTGGGATGCCAGGGGCCCACCACAAAACCTTAGACCATGGGCCCACTTCCAAACTATTATTCCTCCTCTCCTCACTCAATCTCTTTATTCTCCTAGACTTTTTTATCTACCTACTTTATTCTTCCATTATTAAGCATTTTTTCCCATAAAGAAATAGGGAATGACCATGAAATAGGCTAATTGGCACCTGGGACCACCGGGAGTTCTCCTGAAATCCCAGTGGGCCAGTCTGACACTGAATTATAATGATCAGTATCGATCTAATGACTCCAATTAAAACAACATTTAATAGCTCTTTATCTAAAATAAGTGCAAAAAAGGAAATGAAAAAAAAAAGGAACAATGCAATAACACTTAAAATATATGACGTATATTGATCTGGCAAAAAATGGATCTGGTAATTATGTATAAGTAATTGGTCACATGTATCTGTTTCAATGACCTTTTATTATAATCCCCAAAATCCTGCCTAGATCATACATCTGACCAACCAACTCTCTCTCAGGAGTGTTAGGGTTGGATTTAAGGGGATCTACGAGGAAACTGGATGGCAGATGAGTGATGTAAATTAACCACATGCAATGGAGATTACTCCCAATCAGTAATATTCAACTGTAATAACCATAATAGAGTACGTACACATGTTAGGCATTTGGCTGTGCCAAAAACTTTCCCTATCTCTTTGTCCTCTCAGAGGCACCAGTGCACAGTTTGCCTATAGAAATTATTATTACAGGGCCAGAACTAGGGGTAGGCACCTGGTGATGCGCTTTGGGTCCTACGGGAGAAAAGCGCTTTACAAATGTTGTTTGTTGTTGTTGTTGTTGTTGTGATGTGGGGGAGCTGGGCAGGTGCCTGTTCAAGATTCAAGAAAGGCTGTCTCCCATAGACTCCATTATATTTCCTTAATCCAAATTTTTTAAAATTATTAAATTTTTCTCTGTAATAATAAAACAGTATCTTGTACATTATCCAAACTAAGATATAATTAATCCTTATTGGAAGCAAATCCAGCCTATTGGGTTTATTTGATGTTTACATGATTTTTGTAGTAGACGCAAGGTATGAAGATCCAAATTACGGAAAGAGATAGGTTATCTGGAAAACCCCAGGTCTCAAGCATTCTGGATAACAGGTCCCATAACTGTACAAGCAGGGGTGTAAATAGATATTACTGGGCCACACAGCAAATTATTTTGAAGGCCCCCAAAATGTTTAGAGGTTGACTAGTTTTACCAATATTTATTGAAATGGTATATAAATTAGGGCCACGTGGGATCACTATACCTCCTGGACCCCCTGTAGCCGCAGGGTCTGTTTCCTCTATAGTTACGCCCCTGCGTACAAGATACTGTTTTATTATCACAGAGAAAAAAGAAATAGTTTTTTATAATTTGGATTATTTGGATAAAATTGAGTCTATGGGAGACGAGAATTTGTAATTCAGAATTTTTTGGATAATGGGTTACCGGATAAAATATCCCATACCTGTATACCCATTTATTGTACAGCATGGCAGAATCTGTTGGCACTTTATATGGAAAATAACTGTTGCAGCAGCACTCTGATCGTTGGTTTCAACTATTTGTGCAAATAACACGGCAACGTTTCGGGTTATACAGCCCTTTATCAAGGGCTTGATAAAGGGCTGGTATAGCCCGAAACGTTGCCGTGTTATTTGCACAAATAACATATAATTGAAACCAACAATCAGAGTGCTGCTGCAACAGTTATTTTCAATGTGGACTTGACCTCTGCAGAGAGGATTACAGCGTGCAGCTGACGCTTCAAACAGCGGAACAGTGTGAGTGTGGTATTTAATTTGACTTTGTTGGCACTTTATAAATACATGTAATAATAGGCTGAAAATAGTAATAATTGGCTGATCAAGCTCTTGTGCTGGCCTGATAACTCCCATTTGGCAATCTGGAATTGAATGAGATGGCATATCAGCATAACCTGTGTACGATGTTCCTGTTGCTTAGTGTACTGTATGTAAGCAGTAGTAGACACAGGTTATAACACTCATCTGAATTACTTCTTGAATTAGGACTGATCGCATTTTAATTCAAATCAGACCTTTAACTCAGTTCTACAGATTACTATTACTTTCATGTCCCTTGCATAATTCTACTCCACTTTTTAAGCACAAAAACTTACTGGTAACAGGATCTGTTGAGCATGCATCTTTAACAAGCCTCTTTTTAATTGATTTCAAGTCACTGACATCATCAGTATATATCTTCTCAGGTGATCCAGTTATTTTTGTAAGCTGAGTCTTGCAAACCTTTCCTATGCCCACAGCATATATATCTACTCCACGGTCCCTAATAGCTTTTGCGGGTTGTGCAACATCATCTGATGCATTTCCAGTAGTTATCACCACAAGAAGTTGTTTCACCCCCTGATTTAAACGGCTGTCACTAGATGGGCTATACACAGTAGATTTAGTGAATTCTAGTGCGGCTCCAATATGACGACGCCCTTTAGTCTTTCTGATGTCTCCTATTTCATCCTTTAAAGTCCCTTTTTCTGTAGAAAAGTCAAAATTAATTTCCCGAATGCAAGACTCGCTGTACTGAGAAACAGCTATATGGACATTTTCCGGGCCAACATTAAAATCATTCATAACTGATACTACAAAGCTTTTCACTTCCTTGAATGTTTCTTCAGAAGTATTAGTGGATCCATCAATGAGAAATAACAGATCTGCTTGTTCAACCTTGCAGTCTGAAAAGACAGTAAATTTCATAGATTAAAATACCATTGTTACCATTACTGTTGTTTTTTCTCTTACAACTGTATTATAGCTGGTTCAGTGCTTTTGCATGGTAGGGGACAAATAAAGTGGTGTGGGGGGGGGGGCACACGATAGAGTTGCCGGAGCTGAAGAGGAGGTTGCATAACAGAAGCTGCGAAGCAGTTGGGTCCTGAACTGCAACTCCAACCATTATTATAATCACTTCCATCCTGGACTGCACCATTGGACCAGCAAAATATAGCTGGTAAAGTCTTCTTAAAGGGGAACTATGGTGAAAATGAAAATTGAATATAAGCTTCATCATATTGAAATGAGAAACCTTGTAAATACAAGCAATTAAATATTCTGCATTGTTTCTGAAATAATCAAGTTTATCTTCACTCTCCATCTCTCAGCATCTGTTTCTCGTCATTCTCTCTTCTTGCAGCAGTTGGGTCTCAGAAACTCGTTGACAGTTAGATCCAATATCTCTTAAAGGGGGGGCTCCCTTTCCTTGTAGATGATTTAGATCTCACTCAAATAACTGATTCCAGTACAAACAAAATCTAACAAGATAACTGCCTTTTGTACAATCCTGCATGTAGAGAGACACGATGTCTGGTGATTTTAATAGAGTAAGCTCTAAAACATCTTCTAGACAAAAAGAGCCCCCCTACAAAACATATTTGATCTAACTGTCAATGAATATCTGACACCCAACTCCTGCATGAAGAGAGAATGAAGAGAAACAGATGCTGAGAGAGGGATAGTGAATGTCATTTATTTCAGCATTTTAAATTGATTGTTTTTAGAAAGTTTCTTATTTCAGTATGCTGAAACATATATTACATTTTCATTTCTTTGGTAGTTCCCCTGTAATCTTAGAAGAGAACATGAAATTGAGAGATGGTACCCACCAATCCGACTGCACTACTTTGCTTTTTGGAAACTATATTGAGGGACAAAGTTTTGTGCAAACGACTTTCATAAATCGTAAATAAGGAATATGGTTAGAAATGCTGTATTTTTAATAAAACCTTTATTCAGTAGCTCTATAATAATCCATGCTTTCAAAGTTATCCATAGCAGCTCCCTATCTTGGCTGTTGTTAGGCCATTTTTTGAATGCCAGTGGCAGGCACTACACATGACAACCGGGCTCTAGGCCACATTACAACCGTTAAGCTTAGGGAGAAGCTAATGCTAATAATTAATTCTGATGAAGAAAGCATTGGTCTCTGTGCTACCATATGATGTTAATTTGAAATAATGATTAATTAGGCTTGTATTATGAATGTTATTTTGTGTATTTACTGTATATTGTGAAATAGTCCCTGAGATCAGGGTGACCGAAGCCCAGAGCATGTAATGTGCATTAGAAAATATTGGAGAGGTATTGAATGCTAATAATTAATTCTGATGTAGAAAGCACTGGTCTCTGTGCTACCATATGATGTTAATTTGAAATAATGATTAATTAGGCTTGTATTATGAATGTTATTTTGTGTATTTACTGTATATTGTGAAATAGTCCCTGAGATCAGGGTGACCGAAGCCCAGAGCATGTCATGTGCATTAGAAAATATTGGAGAGGTATTGAAGCCATATTAACAAAAACACAGATCTTCACTGAAAACTGTTTGGCCCTCTGTTTATTTACATTAAAATTGGTTTCATACCTGTTTTAGTGCACACTGCCTCTGATACCTGGATAAGGATGTCTTGTAATCCACTGAAGTTAGCTACCATGAACCATTTGCCTTCTGTCCCAGCCATTGTTTCAAGCTCATCGGTTTTTGCTTGATCAATACCAATAGCATAGATGATAATGCCTTCTTGTTCTAGCTGCCTTGCTGTTTCATTTAATTTAGTGTTATCATGAGATTCCCCATCAGTTATAACCATTACAATCTGAGGCACTCCCCTTGCCTTGCGGCTACCATGTTTCTCTGTGAAAAAATCTTTCGAAAACTTCATAGCTCCTGCAGTGTAAGTGTCTCCACCTTGTGTTGTATCTTTGTTGATATGATTTATAATGTCCAGTTTGTTTTTATACCTGTTCAGGTAGAAGAGTTCTGTGTTGTAATGAGAGTATTTGAGAGCGCCAAATTGAACATTATCCGGGCCAACAGATGACTTGTTTACCAGAGATACCATAAAATTTTGCATTTCCTTATATTCTTCATTATCTATACTGCCAGATGAATCAATTACAAAGACAATATCTGCCACTTCTATTCTCTTGCATTCTGAAATGATACAAATTTGCACTTATTGTACAGTATGCAAGATGACCATTTCAAGACAACAATAACTAACTACAGCAGGGATCAGGAACCTTGGCTCTCCAGCTGTTAAGGAACTACAAGTCCCACAATGCATTTGCCTTTATGAATCATGACAGACTCCTTCATTGCATTCTGGGACTTGTAGTTCCTTAACAGCTGGAGAGCCAAGGTTCCTGATCCCTGAACTACAGTAACAATAAGTAGACTCCAAAAACAGAAAACAATCCCTAATTAGATATTTGATCAGATTATTTGGTTTGTATGCTGTATAGGTCATCTCCTTGAAAATACATACCTTTTTCAGGATTGCAAATTCTAAAAAGCAGATCACTTTCAACTGTCTCCAGTTTGTCAAATGATTGATAGTAAGCTTTTAGTTTCCCGCTTATATCTTGAAGTTGTTTTTTATTTGCATTGAAACCACCTATAGAATAAATGACTACTCCTTTGCTTCTTAAAGTATCTGCAGGAGCTTTCACTTCATCTTGTGCTGGGTTATCTGTGATCAGGATAAGAATTTTACTGACTTTTGTACTTGTTCTTGCTCCTTTCATCATTGTAAAGTAGTCAGCTACATTTGTTAGGGCATTTCCAGTCTTTGCAACATTGCCCATTAATTTCATGTTGTCTATGGAGTCCCAAATGGCATATTTGGTTGAATGTTTGTTGAATTGGAACTCTTCCTTAATGGAATTACTGAACTGAACAGCTGCAAACTGTACACTTGTCAATCCAACTTCCGTTTTGTTGACTAGATCTTTCAAGAATGTTTTCACTTGGCTAAACTTCTCTGGTCCCATACCACTGGAACTATCAACCAGAAGCAAAATGTCTGCCATTAAGCTTTCACATGCTGCAAAACAGGCAAAAGTAAAATGTCTTGTTCACTTAATGTAGAAGAATAAAAGGTATTGGGTATTGTTGATTTTAATGGTTTAAACATACAAAGAGCAACTTTATTTGCTTTCTATAGAATGTGCCCTTAGGCTCTGCCACCTATAAATGTATTCAAAATACAGAACTAGAGTATTTGCAGTCTTTTGCAGCCTATTAATGTATTATTCTGTATGGAGTCCCAAACAGCCTGGGGCATAAGACACTTCTAATGTTATCCTTTTGGATTTGGAACAAAGGGCCAGATAAAATCAAATAAGAAAAGTTTATCTAATGGTTAATATTATGTAATCTCTATAAAAGTCTATGTGGAAATTCAAGTAGGAGGTGATTGTTTCTTACCAATTTGAATCTGGCCCAAAGAATAAAGGTGGCCATACACGGTGAGATCTGCTCATTTGGTGATGTTGCCAAATGAGTGGATCTCTCCCCGATATGCCCACCTTGAGGTGGGCGATATAGGGTGATCCGATCATGGGCTGATCATGGGCCCTAGGGAGGAGGTACGGGCGATCGGATTGCAGGACCGCATCAATGAACAGATGCAGCTGCGATCCAAGGGGATTTTTAGTCCCGGCCAATCGACATCTGGCCGACTTTGGTCCAGATATATATGGGTTAAGCCCGTCGGAGGGCCCTGCGTGTATGGCCACCTTAAGCATCTAGGATTTTGAACTTTCATTTAACTGAATAGCAATATTAGAAAACTGGTTATATTTTCTATATAGAAAACATAGACAGTACCTCTGTCTACTATAATTGTCTTTGTTCTATCTGATTTAAAATGTTTGGATGTATTCCACATTAAGCCACATTCACATTTTCAATATTTTTTTATTAAATTCTGAAAAATAATTTAGAATTCAAATAATTTGAAAGTACCTCAAAAATGATATCAAATTTAAAAAATATTAAATAAATAGCAAAATAGCATAACTATACACTATCTTTTTTTAAATCCATTGACTTACATTTTAGACACAGGTTTGTGCACACCTGAACAAATCTGCTAAGTGACTTCATCATCCTCCTGGTTGTATTCATTAGCATTCAGAGTTGTGTTTTATGGCATTCATTGAGTTCTTCAGACGCCACAGGCTACATATTTTAGTAAAGACTATAATGCAAATATGCAATTGAAATTATTATAGATACTTTACCTTTTCCAGAACAGATTTGCTGTGCTATAACATCCTTAATGTTTTTCAAGGAATCAAAGTCGTTGGCTAAATGAACCCTTTGTTCTGCTCCTGTGATCTCAAGCAACTGAGTTTTATTATACCCTCGCACTCCAATGGCATAAGTGTTAACACCATGGTTCCGGACAATCTCAGAAGCCTCCTTCACACTGTCCTGGGACTCTCCATCTGTAAGGACAATCAGATATACTGGCACATCCCCAGGCCTGGTGTTTTCTTGTTTTGTGATTACCTGCTGAGTGAAATTAATAGCTTTTCCAGTATTTGTCCCACCCCCTATTTGCCTTAGATTTTGTAGGGCAGATTTTAATTTGTCTTTACTAAAGTCTCTACCAATAGCAATCTCTCTTGGTTTATCTGAATAGAGTACACATCTAACCAGCACCTTTTCAGGTCCTATGTCAAACATTTCTACAAGTTTTTCCAAAAATGTCTTCATTTGCTGGAAGTTGTCAGTGGAAATGCTGCCAGACTCATCAACAAGTAGATAGATGTCAGCAACCTCTGTGTCTAGGCAACCTATAGAGAAATAAATACTGCATATCAGCCAATTGCTGTGCACATACTAAAAGCATGAGGTATAGGGGCAGAAGCAGATTAAATGAACTTTGGGCTCTGGGCTTTTCTCCAGATATGGCCCACCTCCCACCAACACCACATAGCCTTCCATTAATGGCCAAACTAACTGTACACCTGTTGCACATATTGACATATAAAAACCTGATGGCAAAAACAGATGTGCAGGAAAATGCACAAATATCACTGGCTGAAAGCACAGGATTAGCGATGGGCGAATCTTATCTGTGAAAATTTGTGAAACGCCGAAAATTTGCCGAAATGCATTGGAGTCTATTTTTTTGATGTGCAATTGATTTTCAAAACGCCATATTCGATTGAAAATGACCCCCCTAAAAAAATTTGAGGGTTGAATTTCGAAGTATTTTCCACTTCGAATTTCGACCCTTAGCAAATAAGCCCCTTAGAGTAGAGACTGCTGGCATCCCTCGCAAGAAGAATATACAGTACAGGTATGGGACCTGTCCAGAAAGCTTAAGTCTATTAAAGATCATTTAAATATTAATTAAACCTAACAAGATTGTTTTTCCTTTAGTAAGGATTAATTATATCTTAGCTGGAATCAAGTACAAGCTACTTTTTATTATTACAGAAAAGGGTTAATTATGTTTAACATTTTGAATTATTTGAATACTATTATGCATAAGCGTTTCCAAAATCCTACAAAGTGACATGTTTGAATAATGGCCAGCAGGTGTTTTGCATTTCAAGTTGTTTTTTTCTGCTTAAGCAGTCAGTAAGGGTATGACTGGTAGTATTCACTCTCAGCCCAGAACCAAACAAGATTTCTCATGGCCTAAGTGGAATAGTACAAGGTTCCATTATGGCTGCCACTAGATCTATGTAAGCTTAGAAAGAGTATTCCATCTCATTATGAAGAACACTTTATTATGCTTCATAAAAATAAGTCATAAGGTTTGTGGCTTAAAAACAAACAACAAGCCTCAGTACCCTATAAAACAGAGAAAAAGGGAGCTACATAAGGAAAATTAAACTAAAGAAGTAGCTAGAAATGTTGTACATTATGTTTTGTGCTTCTGTACCAGCCAACGCAATCTCAGCCTCAATCCTGTAGCAGTAAAGATCTGTGACATGCTCTGTGCTGCTGTCAGTTACTAAGCCCTGTAGCATCAGATTATATTACAGACAAACCTAATTTTCTGCTTGATAATTTGCAACGACCCCTAAGCTTAGCTTCTCAACAGCTGCTCAGAGCCCACTGAGCATGTGAGTGCCACAGATGCTTTCCAAGATGGTGACCAGGGCTGGATTTGATGAAGCGGCACCCCACTGCTGCATGGTCCCTGAGCCAGGCAGCTCCTCTCACACTGCCCCCACCCCTCCATTGCCGCAGGGTCATAGCGCCATCTGCATCGTTCTCAGGCAAAGAAGCACTGGGGAGCGTTAAGTCTCCAGTGTACCTAAGGATGCGGCTGGGTGGCATGCCACCCTAGGTCCAGGCCTTTGTGGCCCTGCCACAAATCCTGGCCTGATGGTGACCCCCTGTGGCAAGTTTGAAGTCCTGGATCATTGCTGCTATTGAGAAGCTGAAATTATAGCTGAGGCAATAAGTTCAGTATTATAAACATTGCATTGTTAGCCCTATTCATTTTTAGGGTTTAGTTCTCCTTTAAAATAACAAACTGTTTCTGCCACAACCTCATATTATACCAGTAGTCCAGTATCTTTATTTCATGCTTACCTTGTTGAATGAGTCCTGTTCTTGCATAGGATTTTAATGTGTAATCTTCCAGCAAATTCTGAATATTATTTTGTATATATTCCACCTGTGTAGAAAGGTCTGGAAATGCCTTTAAGCTAACAGCATAACTGTCAGGAGGGTGGGATGCTATCTGGTCCATTTGAATTTTTTTGGCTCCTGCAATCCCCAAGGCAAAGCTTGTCACTTGATCTTGTCGCAATAGATGTGCAGCTTCAGTGACATTATCAGCAGACAGGCTATGAGTGATCAAAATACTAACTTGCTTTATTCCTTGGGCCTTCCTACTTGTCTTTGGATCAGCAACAACTTTAGTTCTTGTAAAGTTAAGGGCATGACCAGTGTTAGCAATCTCTTCTTTCATTGGAGTAATGGATTTTATGGCCTCCAACACACTGTTTTTGTTTGTGCCTGTCTCTAGTGGGGCCAATAATTCAGCTTTGCTGCCATATTTAACCAAATGCACATGGGCACAGTTTTCACTGATTGGTAGTCTTGATATGACGTTAGAAAGAAATTCCTTTAAGTTTGCACTTTCTGAAGGTTTGTGAAGAGAAGTATCTATTATAAATACTATGTCTGCAGTAAATTCTTGGTCACAAGCTGGAAAACAGACAGGTAGAAATAAGTAAGAATTCAAGGGAAAAAAAATCATAATAATGGAAATGCTTGCACTGTCCAATAGGAAAAGTGTAGAATATAGAAATTCTGAGAAAATATTAAATAATTGCCATCTGATATAAGATACAAACAGTGTTCAAATTAGCTAGATCTCAGGAGAATGTACCTTAGGCTAGTGCCACACTAGGCTAATTCTCGGCCTGTGTATGCCGATCTTTTGGCCTCTCCTTGCTCATGTGCCTGGGTACAGACATGGAGTGGATTATGTCGAGAAAATGCCCACTTAAGTATTTCCGTTCTAAAATCCACTTGTGTTTCTGCATCCAAACTGATGCAGTACCCATGAGTGCAGGCTGAGAATCAGCCAAGTGTGACACTCACTTTAGAAATCAGAAATTCTTAGCTTCTTCTTAGCCTCCACCGTGGTTCAGACACTTAGGGGCCGATTTACGAAATTCACGTGAAATGATCGAAGTTAGATCGAATTCAAATAACAATCATACGAATTTTTCATAATATCGGATATTCTTCGATCATCGAATACCGAATGATCGAATATTCGATAATTCGATGATCGAAGGAATCAAAATTTTAAAGTTATTCGACTGCCTACTTTGCCAGATTGAACCTACCGAATTGCAATAGAAGCCTATGGGAAGCCCCCCATAGGCTTCTGAGTCCTGCTCGAATACCATTCGTACAATCGAAGCGTTCAATCGTTTGAATCGTATCGTAATTTTTCAGATGCTCAAATTAAATTTTACGATTTTTTTTGTGAATTCAAACGATCAGTATCCGATCGTACGAATTCATCGAGAAATTGAATACCTAGCAAAATGATAGCCTAAAACGTGGTCGAATGCTTAGCGAATTTCGAATATGAGCGAGATAATTTTGGGTAATAATAGTAAATTTGCCCCTTAAAGGAGAAGGAAAGTTTAAAAGTAAGCAAGCTTTATCAGATAGGGCTTTGTAAATACACCAATAAACACTCACAGTGCTGCTGCTCTGGGTTGTCCATGAACACCACATTCCTTTCCTCCTATTCTTTATACTGTACATGGGCTTTAGTATCAGATTTCCTTCTCTCAGTTCAAACCTCCTGGCCCACCTTCCTCCTACCTCTTTCCCTCTCTCTCTCTCCCTCCCTTCTCACTCCTGTAATATGTGCCGGGAATGGAGCCAGCAGTGAGAAACATGGGCTGAGAAGTTACATCACACAGGACTGATGTGGCAGCTGCCTGTATGGCTCAACTATAGCATTCTAGCCTGCACTATTGTGGCTTTCCTTCTCCTTTAAGCTGCCTGTTGTATACTCTGGGCCATTAAGAGTTAGGTAACAAGTGGTGCACCAAACTGGCCAATACATGTCTGCAAATCAAATCTTTAAGGGTTTATACACACAGGCTGTTTTTATGTTTTTGATGTAAGTTTGAGATGCAGGTTTGATCTTTAGCTAATTGATTTTATTATATTCTACTCATGAGTGTTTGTAGTTCCATTACTCCATTTGTGTTTCATCATGTTTCTTTAGAGGCAACATGCTGAATTCCGTTGTTCTGGTCGTTTAGAAAGAAATATGGGTTGCCTTTAGAACTGCCAAATGCACTTAGCTACATTTAAAAACACATATAAAGGCAATATGTGCATTTTTTCACTCTCAGTATGTATTTCTAAAAACATGAAAAGATGCCTGTCTGTATGCGCCCTACAGCATTATCCTGAATAATCAAGTTTGAAGCAAACTAGAAATGGGCTATATACCCTTAAATATAAAAAAAATCATTATTGAAAGGGACTTACTGTATATTTTTGCATCAACAGTGATATTTATATCTTCAGTGATTGTAGGGATAACTGATATATCTGTGCCTAAATTAAAAAAATATATAATTTATCATTTTGATAAACTGGTCCATTAAAAACAAAAGAAGTTAGCTGTTAGGTCTACAACACATTAGCCTTTCATAGTATGTTATTAGCAATTATTGAAATATTGTAATCTTTAAAGCTCTCTTAACAGTACACCAACGGGAAGCAACATAGCTAGCCCTGTGTTCAGGGAACCAATGGGTGTTAAGAATGGGCTATGTAGACAGGGTATACTTGCAGAGTCGATAGTTTCGGCAGCTTCTGGAGGGCTTAGGAAAGATAACATTTTATTGAAAATGTACAACGTTATTCTGTGTGTGCAGGGGAGAGCATCCTACATATTACTTGAACTTGACATTCTTTGTTGGGGAGCACAGTTGTTGTGTAAGACCAAAGTCAGTTGGTTTTATTTACCAATATTTGGCAAATTTGCATCTTCACAGTAATTTATGTCAACCAATCAAATATTTGGTTACATGGTGGCTGAACAAAGCTAATCACTCATTTGTTGCTATTGATTACTGCTCAGGTGCAAATTTTCCAAATGTTGGTACATAAGTCCCAGAGTATTTAACATAAGATATTCTTAAAAAATGGTTTATGTGTAATATATAACCTCTAATTATTAAAATACCAAAAAACTAAAATTGACCAAAATGAACATGACATTCACTTTAATCACAAGTGCATGTAAACATATTTTACTTCAAGAGTTACGGTGTCCATACACACACCAGTCTTTGTACAGCTAATACAAGTATGGGACTTGTTATCCAGAATGCTCTGGACTTGGGGTTTTCCATATAAGGGGTCTTGCTGTAATTTGAAACGTCAAACACCAATGGGGTTATGTAATAAATGGCACTAAGTTTGCACAGGAACAGTAACTGCAACTAATGAGCAGGTAAAATTTACTAGTCACCTGTTTTAAATGCAAACATTTTATTGGTTGCCATGGGTTACTGCTCCTGGGAAAACTTAGTGCCTTATATTACATATAGGAGTTTCTCTGCTAAAAATCATTTAAACATTAATAAAAATGCAATAGGATTGTTGTGGCACCAATATGGATTAATTATATATTAGTTAGGATCAAATACAAGTTACAGAAAAATTAAAAAAGGTTTTAACATTTTTAATTATCAAATTAAAATGAAATGGAAACAAGCTTCCCATAATCCAGAGCTTTCTGGATAACAGGTATATTTCAACACTTTAGCAGCCTGTTAAAAATGAGGAAATTATTGACAAAAAAAAAATCAAGAATATATTTTGTACTTGATCTAGCACTATCTAATATCACTTGCTATAGCTAGAAGTGACCCATAACTGCTGGCTATAAAGATTATTCAGTATTCTCAAGAAAAACTAAAAATTAAAGAAATAATAACAAAAAATATAAATGAACAATTCACTAAAAACGGTATGTAAAAAAAGAAAAGGTTTCCTTACCTGAAGGTGTTGGTACTACCACAGTCATACTTTGTACCACATCCTGAATGCTAGCTATAAGAGTTGTAGAGACTATAGAAACATCTCGGATGTTGGATACCTGTAAGGCATGCTTAGTAGATGAAGCTATAGCTTGCAGTTGTGACAAGGGAGCTGTTTGTAACCCTACTGAAACAATTCGGACTCCATCTTGTTGAAGCTCAAGGGCTGGCTGTGTAACATCATCCAGAGAGGATCCAGAAGACACAACAACAAGAACTGGTGGATACACTGATTTGTCTCTGTCAGTCACTATTTTGAAGAACCTTTCATGTACCTTTGTGAGTGCATTACCAAGCTTTAGAGATCCACCTTTATAAGCAAATTTATTTTTAATATGACTTATAATCGGACCTTTTCCCTTGTAGGTGTTTAGCATAAAACCAATGTCTAAATCGTCATTATACTGTGCCAGCCCAACCCGATATTTGTCTTGACCTATAGGCAATGTAGAGATTATTCTGGTGATTAAGGATTTCATTTGGCTGAAGCCCTTCTCTCCCAGGTTACTGGAACTGTCAACCAGAAATACAAGATCTGCATACTCGGGTACAGCTTTAATGAAAAAAAGGGAAGAAAGAAATACACCATAAATGATTACATGAAATACAAACTATGCCCTGTAGTTGACAAACTAGCAATCTCCTCAAGGAAAATGATTTCTTACCTGCTTTCTGAGAAAAAGATATCTGGAGCCAGCTGAACATAAGTAGCTTGAAGAGTAGGATCTTCATTTTGATAGTTGACTAATCACTCTTCTAATAGTAAAATATTATTGACATTTCTGTAAGGAAAATATGTTGCACCCTAATAAAAAAAAGCGTCCTGTTCAGTAACCAATAACAAATAATACAATGATATTTTAAAGCCAGAGTACTATTTAAGATAATTGATATCTTGTGATGCTTAATTATGCACAGAATGTTGTATATAAAGTGCATATTTGCAATTATACTGGTAGATGAACCATATTACACATTTTGATTGAAGGAAAACTATACCCCCAAAATGAATACTTGAGCAACAGATTTATATCAAATTACGTGACATATTAAAGAATCTTACCAAACTGGAATATATATTTAAGTAAATATTGCCCTTTTACATCTCTTGCCTTGAACCACCATTGGGTGATGGTCTGTGTGCTGCCTCAGAGAACACCTTACCAGAAATATTTCAACTCTAACTGTAACAGGAAGAAGTGTGGAAGCAAAAGACACAACTCTGTCTGTTAATTGGCTCATGTGACCTAACTTTATAGTTTGTTTGGTATGTTTGTGTGCACCGTTGGATCCTAGGATCCCAGGAGGCTGTCCTTATTTTTTAAAATGGCAATTTTCTATTTATGATTACCCAATGGCACATGCTACTAAAAAAGTATATTATTATGAAAATGGTTTATTTACATGAAGCAGGGTTTTACATATAAGTTGTTTTAGGCAATATCTTTCTAGAGAGACCTACATTTTTTGGGGGGTATAGTTTTCCTTTAATATACTCACCAATGTTCAGGAAGAGTTTACGGTAACCATAAATAAAGCTAAAGGGCACTCCTGCAACTTCATTTAAGGTGCACCATTTTGAGTAGGACAGAGTGTACTTGTATTTTCCTTAATAGACTCTCCATATCTCCAACACCTAAGTAGAAAATTATGATTTTGGCTTCCTATATCTCTAATATAGAAAATGGCAGGAAGACAATATTAAGGCTAATGTCACATGGGGCTGATTTTCAGCCTGTGGCTTAGAATTAGCCCCTTGACTTAAGCCCTCTCATGAGCCTGCACCTGGAGCCACTGCATTGGCCAGATTTCGTCATCCGTGTTTCTGTGGTGAAATCCACATGGTGTGTCTGCACCTGGGTTGACACAGTGGCTCTGTGTGCAGACACATGAGAGGGCTGATGTGATTGAAAGGCTTAATTATTGGCCTGCATTTATCCACAGATTGGTAATCTGCCCCCTGTGGCATTAGTCTTAGACATTCATTCATTGTCTGTCATTTTTCTTTTTCTATGCTAAGAGCAATGCCCCCTAGAAATTGAGGTTGTTTAAATTCACTCAAATGTTAGCCAAAGCAATAAATTGTCAATGCAGATAGGGAGACACATTCAAGCAACTTAAACAAAAATCCATCTGTTTTATTCACAATGTTGTAACTTGTACAGTGTGTAACAAAAGTAACATCAACTTACACAGTTTGTTCATTAACCAGAGCAACCCTGCTCTTTTCAGCAAAGCTTTAGCCCTACACTAATATAACTGTAAAACAGCCTTGGTTTTCCACAATGGTCTTTCCACACTTCCCTTGCAGAGAACACCCTCATAGTCTCCCAGTCTCTTAGACTTCCTGCTTTCCCATTGGAAAATCAATGTATCAATATAGGTATGGGGTACCTTATCTGGAACCTGTTATCCAGAAAGCTCTGAATTATGGGAATGCCATATCCCAGAGATAACAACTAAACAGACTTTCAGCAACAATACTTACCAGGGTTCATTTATGTATTGCAGTGTACAAAATGCTATTATGGATATAAATAACAATGTTGTTTTGCCCATAATGCAGCATTTTCCCAAAAAGAAGTCCAATAATTCTGAGTTGTATTTGCCACCATTGTGCCCATTGAATCATTATGTATGCAAGTGTGCTTGCATTCAAATTTGGTTTGAAAATTAGATGCAAGTCTGATGGGCCTGAGATGCAACCTGCTGGACCAATGGGCATAGTTGCACACCATTCATCAGAAGACACAGAATGGATACATTCAATTCAACCATGCTGAAGTGCTGGGTTGCTTCCAGTTTCCAATGTCAGCAGTTATCTGACTACTATTTACCTTGAATGTACCAGGCAGCGATTTGAACAAGACTGGAATATGACTAGTAGAGGGTCTGGATAGAATGATATAGATATAGTTATAAATAGTTACGACTTAGTGACCCCCATTCCAAAGGCAAAAAGAGACATTAAACATTGCTAGTTGGAAAAATAAAGGGACATATAACCTATTAAAAACATGATTATTTTTATATCTGTAGTTTAGATTACAAATGTTCTGGGTGTAGAGGTAAAGATGAATAGTTAGTTATCCCAATGAGGAATTTTTGGAACTTGTTTAGTTTTTTTTTTAATGTTGAAAATTTGCAGAACAATCACTCATGCATTTTATTCTACCTATTTAGCTATTAGAATGGCGTTGTATTAATAGATCAGTATTGGCCAGTATTCAAGGCCAACACCAAGTAGCTTTCTGAAAATATGAAAGTGCAGGCTAGCTGCTATACAGGGTCACTTGCCATAGCAAATATCATCACAAACAGATCACAAACACCCATGTGCCATTAGCCTTTTAGTAAACTATTGGGATATACATGACTGGCAGAAAGTACTGAAACAATTTGACAGAAATTGGTTTGGAACATTTAAGCCTCTCCTTTATGGAAAGTCTTTAGTGATTACAAGACAGAATACTGTACTAGAGATAAGTTAGGAACAGTCTGTGTAGCGTCTAGTCCTAGCATTTAATGTTGTAGTTTTCATTGGAATGCTCATCATAAAGTCACTGTAATCGAGCCGGAAGATTCTGCTGCCACGAAGTGTTGCACTCCCCTTAGTAATTTCACGAGGAATAACACTTATTTCCAAACTTGTTGCTCAACTTCATTATATTTTCCTGAACAAGAAAATATCCATACAGAAGTTGAAAGAATTACACTTAAGAACAGTGTGTGAAAAACTATTTGCCCCCTTCCTGATTTCTTATTCTTTTGCATATTTGTCACACTT
>CM044441.1:50599075-50638284 GCA_024363595.1 Xenopus borealis | reverse complement strand
ATGCAAAAGAATAAGAAATCAGGAAGGGGGCAAATAGTTTTTCACACCACTGTACTTAAAGTGCTAAAAGCTTTTTAATCTGGATTGTTAAAGCAACACAGCACTATAAAACTTTTTCCAAGTTCCATTTGGTGCCAGAGAAATCCCAATCCCAGCCTGCTCAGTTTATACTTAACCCTCACTTTTTGACTTCATGCAATTATGATCAAAGGTTTTTTTTTCTGCCTTGGAACAACTATACCTACCCTTCGGAATACACTTTAGACTCCAATCCGATTGCTAACAGAGAGGCTGACGTGAAAGATAAACAACAAAGCCTCACAATCAGTCTGTTTTCTGGTTGCCATGGTCAGTGACTCCATATTTCAGAGAAACAGAATCTATGAATGCAATATATCTGTGGAGTATGTTGTATAAACAGGAAAATGGCAGACACATTTAACTTCCAAAGAGGACAGATCAAAGATTCCACTCTTACTGTAGGGACACTTCTATCATTATGTATTTAATCGAACCGCATGTTTATAACAGCATTCTCAAAGAATAAAAAGAAACTCCTGGGAATACATAAACTCAAGCACAGATTGAACATTAAGAAGCATCTGATCAAAAAAAATCCTATGATCTAAGGTGGGTACTGAGTGGGCAGACCTCTGTCCGACCTGGACCCGCTAACCTAAAACCGCCACCCAATAATTTCCCCTACCTAGAGCCACTACCTGACACAGCACACAAATAGTTTACTTACCTTCAACCCCAGGATCCATGAAACCGGAAGTGATGTCACTGTGAGCCGGAAGTGATGTCACTGTGAGCCAGAACAGATCGGTAAGGAGACCAATTTTGTGCAGACGTCAGGTGAGGACCCAATCCCAGGTTATCAATTGAATACCTGCATGATCAGGAAATCTGAACTTTCTGCTCAAAACCCAATCACTTTGTGGGTATTCCTCTGGTACCTGCTGGTACCCAACACGATTCAGTACTCTAGCACAAACATTAGAGCACAAGAGAACAGAAGAGTCTGAAAACCTCTGTTGTGGTCTTTAACAATAAACAATCAAGACAAGGCAGTAGGTCCAATTTGGCATGTAAAACATAAAGAGAGGTGCCCTTATTTCTTACAGGCAGCAATTACATTATTGTTCCTTGAGTAAGGCAGATTAGCTCAATGTCACCGATTCCTGGGTACTCTTATTTACCAACTAAGTAATCAGCTCTATGAAAAATTTGTATGATCGTTATTCCATCAAATTCAATCAAACTTCGATCATTACATGTGAAATTCGTAAATTTGCCCCTTAATGTAGTATCAGATATCAGAGAACACTGCAGCTTGATTATATTCAGCTTGAAAAGGATCTAAAGTTTTCTGAAAGCTTGCTATGATAATCTTAGTTAGCCAATAAAGGTATCACCTGTATATAGGGTTGCCACACGGCCGGTATTTTACCGGCCTAGCCGGTAAAACACCAGCCAAGGCCGGGGCCGGTATTACAAATTTACCGGCAATGTAGCTGCCGGTAAATTTGTAATACCCCTTAAAAATGGCCCTTGCCTTGCCTTAAATCTAATAAAAACTTACCTTTCTCGCGTCTTCAGCCGATCGCTTGCGTGGCCCCGCCCCCTTTGATGTCATGTCACGCCCCTTTTGACATCACGTCACGCCCCCTTTTGGCCCTGCCTCCCACCTGCCGGTATAAAAATTTTCAAAAGGTGGCAACCCTACCTGTTTACCACCTTTTTCTTATTTTTTTGCTGTGACTGGCTAACATGGTACAGGTATGGGACCTATTATCCAGAATCCTCGTGACCTGGGGCTTTCCAGGTAATGGGGCTTTCCATAATTTGGATCTTCACACCTTAAGACTACTAGAAAATCATGTAAACATTAAATAAACCCAATAGGCTGGTTTTGCTTCGAATAAGGATTAATTATATCTTCGTTTGGATCAAGTACAAGCTACTGTTTTATTATTATAGAGAAAAAGGAAATCACTTTTAAAAATTTGGATTATTTGATTATAATGGAGTCCATGGGAGACGGCCTTTCCGTAATGGAATCTGGATCTTTCTGGATAATGGGTTTTTGGATAATGGATCCCATACCTGTACAACTTTACCTGGAACTAATAGTAGTAAGAAATTGCAGTATGTTTTATAATTCAAGGGCTCATTTACAAAAGTGGTCATGCACAAATGAAAACAATTGTCAGGTGCATTGATACCATTTATTAAAGGAACTGCATCGAAAGAAAAAAGCTTTGCATCTACTAACACACTCAAGCAGTGCTGAGCCTGCATTTGAAAGCAACTAAGGTAAGAACCTGCCATGAACACCTGCTCTGCACCCCCTGACACTCATCTCTTCAGCACTACTGGGCCCTTTGCTACCCTCATGTGCACCTGATGCCATAAAAAGGGAAGGTCAGGCTGGATTTATGATAAATAAATGATATGCTGCTCGACATCCCACCCCCGTCCATGACCCACTTGCACACACCCTGCTCCTGACTCATATGTACACCCCTGCACAGTAGCGTAACTACTCCATGGTGGGCCCCAGCTACGCCATGGTGGGCCCCAGCACAGGATGGGCACCTGGGCCCCCCTGTGGGGCCCTTACCTCTATAAATCCCATGCTGGAGTGTTGATGGCATGTGTGCTGTATAATCTCCCCCTAGATAACTGCCTACCATAACCATTTTCGTGGCTCCGATGGGCCCCAAGAAGAAGTATGTGCCCCCCAGTGCCCCTCCAATGTTGAACCCTAGGCACATGCTTCTTCTTCCTCCCTCTTGTTCTGACACTATATTCAAGCTGCTAATACAAAGATTACCTCTGCGGACTGTGTGAATATTGGCAGCAGACTTGTGCCCAGTGAATCACACAAAAACATCGTTAAAACGCCAAAATGACAAGAAACCCCACTCTGAGAAACTTTGGATGCAACTATGTCCAATTCATCATCTCTGGCATTGGGCTGTGGACACAAATTAGTGCTTGGCTGCAATGATTAGTGATGGGCGAAACGGGCGCGTTTCGCCGAAAAATTCGCGAATTTCCAGAGAAATTCGCGAAATTTTCGGCGATTCGCGAAACGAGTCGCGCGTCGTTTTTGACGCGTCGCATCGTTTTCGGCGCGTCGCGTCAAAAACGACGCGCGACTCGTCTTTGCGCGGCGAATTTTTTTGGGCAAATTTTTTTGCCAGTTTCGCGAATTTATTCGCCAGCGGCGAATCGCGGGAATTCGCCCCTGGCGAATAAATTCGCCCATCACTAGCAATGATGCATGAGACAGTGGGAAAGATGCTGCATCAAATCATAAATCATACCTCCCAAATTTTTGGAAGTAAAAAGAGGAACAAAAATTTTTTTTTTTTATTGTGCGTAGTGCGGCACAATTTTTGCCCGAGCACGTTATTGGGGCCACAAACCTAATTACCATGTTCGTTTGACAAAATTTGGCAGATTATGAAAATTTGAAAATATTTCTCCTTATCTAAACTGTTACAATTACTTATTTTCTTATCTCGTTACAAAGTACCTTATGTGGTATGGAATGGAATGGAAATGTTGATTTTCAAAAAAGTTCAATGTTTAATTTGAAAAGGACTTTATATTTGTATTTGGGTGAAAGCTACAAATTAAATTACTATACAATGTTGTGTGTTCAACACTTGTGGGTGTTTACTTATAACACATTTTCTAATGGTCTGGATGTAGAATGAATAGTCTTCATCAGATGGGGCAATTTCTAGTCATAAACTGGGCATGACCAAGAAAGATCAGAAAGGGCTTCACAATGCCCCAACTTACGATTTGCAAATGTTGGGAGTTTTAGTAGAATTAGTAGTAGTAAAATCAGGCATGGGGTAATGTATGCACAGGTTCTAGTAATCCATTTTATCAAGGATTAAGCTAGAGTCGAAGCTGAATATTGTTTTGTGGAGATGAAGCCTGTTCTTAAATGTTGACAAAACTCCAAAACAAATTACAGATTTCCATTAGTCCTGATCAAAAATTGTTTCTATCAGTCTTTCAGCCTCTGAGCATAACTGACCTGTACTCCACAGTAGCTCTCTAGGGAGTGACTCTGCTGTATTAACTCCTTAATGTCTCTGTCCATCAACAGAGCTTTCCTTAATTTACCAGGAGCATCAGGACCCCTCTTATCTCTGAGTTGTAAAAAAAACACATGGGATAATATTGCACTGCTTTTGCACTGGGTCTAGCAACCCATAGTAGCCATAGCCCTTTGGATTAATTTTTAACAAGATACATCTGACTAGTTGCTATAGGCTGCTTGACTTGTTGCAAAGTTTGTGACTATTATTACATAAACGTGTTACTGTTTTAATGAACAGACCTACAAGGGAAAAGACAGAGAAGGAATCAGGTAACTATAAGAAAATACAGCTGTTGACTTAATTTCGTTTCAAGGAGTAAAAGGCCCTTTCATACATGACAGTTTCTAACCACGCTCTAATTTCCCCTAAGCTCAGCGTTGTATATTTACAGTAATTTCACCGCACTGGGAGTTTAAATTCACAGCAAATCAAAAATACAGCTTCTAAATGTATCCAGCTGGAAATGCATTGACAGTTTGCCATTACTCTATTCTTTGCACCTGTGCTTACATCCTGGGGGTTTTATACTCAAGCCAAAAAAGATGATTGGTGGAACTTGGCTGGGCAGATTTTCAGTTGACATCATCTTACAATATAAAAGCCAGGTTTATGTTTAAGTGTATGAAACAGATAGAGCACAAAACCTGTTTATCACAGTGCAGGATTGTTAACAATGCCGTTCTTGTGACTTAGTGAACAAGGGAATAAAAATGGCAAATGACTAGGACACACAAACAAATCTATGGCCATTTTATTGAAGTTAGCACAATTGTAAGAAAATGAAAGAGTCCAGGCTTGGCCTTCTGCCCAGACTCTGTTATTATCATCTTTCTCCCTGTCCAGCTCTCTTTCCTTACTCTGCTGATTCCCTACACAGTGCTTGATAGATACAAACCAAACATCTGTCAAAATCATTTAGGGATATTACTATATGCATGCATCGCATCTGCATCACAGCATGAGAAAATGCCCAATAAACATTCATAGGGTAACAAATTACTTTTTTTCTTCACTTATTTTGGCAAAAAAAGAAAAAAAAATTATGTATTTATATTATCTTCATGCTTTTTAAAAATGAAATTAGGATTTTGTTTTTGTTCATATTGACTAGTAACTGCTAGGTTCCAACTTAAGCTTGATTTCTTTAGTCAAGATCCTGTATGATTGCTGAAATAACATTTTGAACTGTAAGGGCCTAGGCTAGCAACTCTGTCAGGTTGGAGTTACGACCAAGGAGGACATTGTATTAAAAAAAAAGTCCAATCTACAGTATCCAAAGGGTTAAGGGATAAGTAAACATTTAAAAGAAGTGAAGGTAAAATTGACAAGAGTGCTATTTTAAGAAATGTTGTAATTTACATTCATTATTTATTTTTTTAAATTCCAAGATATTAAGGGATACATGTGCTGTTAATATGAATGAATTATGTTCCACCAGCACCACCTGCTGGTCAGTTTATGACCAGTCTGACCACCAAGTAGTCAAGGAAGCCATCAGGAGAAAGAAAGAGGCTGGTCTGATGTTCTTCTGCTTAGGAAAGATTTGATAAAGGTTTCTAATTGTTTTCCTAAGCAGAAGAACATCAGAGCAGCCTTTCTTTCTCATGACAACTTCCATGAAAAAAGAATTATAGTGTACCCAGGAACACTCAGGAGTACAGTCTATATTCGGGCATTGAACCCAGGACCTTAGCATCCATTTATTTCAAATTTGGTGGCTATGACATCACTACGATGCAACTCTTGTGGGTGGGTGCCACCACCTTAGCAGTAGCGCCGAAGAGGATGGCCATCAACTGCTTCTCACATTGCCATACTGTGGGGCTTCCTGACAGAAAGCTGTGGTGTTTATACAAATGGCCTGTGGGTGTCACTGTGCACATTACTTGTACTATGCAGATACACAGTACTTTCTGTACAGCTTGAGAGTGATAGAGTTTACTGCTGTTGTGTAATGACTGCATGAACCTGCTAATAAAGCACTGTTATACTCTTATTCAAAGGAGAGCATCTTTACTTTGCTGGGGTCTGCTGCAGTTCTGCTAAAGGTGTTCATGAAGTCACTTCTACAGATGTTACAGTATTAAAGGGGACCTGTCACCCATAAAAATTATTCCAAATTCCTTTCCATCAAGTTAGCTGAGCAATATAAACTTTACTTACACTATATTTATTATTTAAATTTTGTTTCGTTCAGTCTTGGAATTACAAAACCACAGAAAGCAGGCAGCAGCCATTTTGACACTTCTAGTAAGACAAATTTTGTATTACCACAACATTATGTGTATGCACCAGAATGTGGGACTTCATGCCTATGGGCAGTGTCCTATGCAAATATAGAGTGTGAGGAGAGAGGGGGAATGTCGGGAGAGCAGTGACATCTAGAAATTGCTCAATGGAAAGTGAAAGTAATTGACTGCCCCACCTCTATTCCACTGGCATAGAGGCGGGGCATTTAATATTTGATTGACAGCTCAGATATTTAAACACCTTTATAAAAAGTAGGAATGCTTTAATGAAGAAAATAATTTAGGTTCCATTTTTAATTTATAAAGGTCTTTCATTATACAACTTTTTATGTGTGGGTGACAGGTCCGCTTTAAGTGTGGATAAAGCTGGTACATTTATTCCAGATAAGTTTATATGTATTGTCAATGTCAATGCTGCTTCTGCTGACAAGGGACACTCCATTAACCTGATGCTTGATACAGGTTCAGCTGTTTCTATACTACCAAAGGATATTTTCTTGAAATACTTTGCAAACAGTATGCTTGTTGCACCTGCCCTGAGACTGGTCAGTTACTTAAAGGATCCAATCCCAGTGCTTGGTTGATTGCCATTAACTTACAATTTGAATCAAATACAGCAAAATGTGATTTTTACATTTTGAATAAGGGTACCGCTATACTTGGAAGGGATCTCTTTGCTGCATTAAACCTATAATTAGTTGATGGTCTCATTACTACAGAACCAGTGCCTGCCTCACTACAAAGTGACACTTCATTGGGTTGTGCAAAGAACTTTGTACACAAAGATAAGCTGAGACCAAATGTAAAACCAGTACACCAGAAATTTAGGCGATTGCCCTACTCTATACAAATAGGGGTGTCACTGTGCACATTAATAGTTCTATGCAGATACACAGTACTTTCTGTACAGCTTGAGAGTGATAGAGTTCAAGTTACTGCTGTTGTGTAATGGCTGCATGAACCTGCTAATAAAGCACTGTTATACCCTGCTCATCCTCGGCTACCAAAACACAGCAAAAGCCAGTTAGGTTGAGATCTGTGAAGAATGCTGCTTAATGGTGTTGATGCTCATGGTAACCAATAAACTTCCCATAGTTTTATTACCAAAAGGTTGAAATTATGTTAACAATTTTGCTTGCAAATATTAGATTGTAATTAAACTTTAGAAAGGCTTATGGTAATAAAAATGTGTTTAACTCTTCTAGCAATGATCGAAAAAGAGTTAAGCACAGATAAACGCAGTAGTCAGGATCATCACTGGAGGATTCTCTTGCACCAGTTGGGCCTCCGGCCTTGGAGAGTGTGGATTTAATATTATCACGCTGTGTTGCTTTAGGCCTTCTCTATAGGTGCTATGCTCCCATCATGAGTAAATAATTGATGATATAATGTAGAATGCTGTAAGTTCAGCAATAGTTCAGCAATATTTTGATGAAGCAGCACTGATGCGCGAAGTTTCCCATTAACACATTCCGTAAGTTTGTGGCTTATCTTTTAATAAAGTTTTCGGAGACATGAGTTTGGCACTTGTGGCATCCAGACAGGGTTGAAAATGAGCCTTTATCTTATCAAGGACAGCTGAAGCCTATGACTTGAATATACAGTACTATTAGGAAATAAGGCCTATTCTGTTTTGACACAACTCCAAAACAAACTATAGACTGCTTTGTCCAGGTCAAAAGTTGTTTCCATCAGTAACCATAAATTCTTTCAACTTCTCTTCATAGCTGATCTGCACTCCTCTGCAGTAGCTCTCTGGGGAGTGTCTCTCTCTCTTTTTTTTTCCTTCATGCACAAAGTCAGCTTCATCATAAAGTTTCTGGCCAGCACCATAACTTTATTTTATTTTTCTGGCCCAGTCCTTCACCCAGCAGGTATACTCACAAGATCCTACCACATGCCTTCATTCTTCCTTTCCTGGGTGCTAGACCTTACCCTGGCAAGCTCCTCTCATGTGTTGGGCCTCTCGAACAGGGGAGTAACTAGATGTTACTTGGCCCCACAGCAAATTAATTTTAGGGCTGCTGACATATCCAGAGCTTGTCCAGTGTTACCAATGTGTGTTAAAATTGCTCATTATTAGAGCCTCTTGGGGCCCCTCTTCTTTAAGGCAACATAAAAAGACCTGGCATCTCACCTCCAGGACTGACTTCAAAATATGACTCCCAAAATTGCCCTGTGTGAAATACCCTTATTCTGTTTCCAAGAACAGCTAAAATGTTGTCTCAACAAAAACATGATATAATTAAACTCACTGCCTGAAAATGTGGAGTGAGCATTTCTTAAGTGATCAAGTGAGAGCATGGCAGGGATGGAGCAATTATAATGCTATTCAATTGCTATTCACCTGTCTATGGTAAAGGTTCACACAATGATGAATTGCCACAATGGATGGTAAAACTTTGCCTCTGTCCTTTAGGATAGTGCTAGTTGATACTAGAGAACTTGCCAATGAGAATCCTGCTTGCCTTGTTCATACTTGATTCTGTTCTTGGCTAATATGATCATTGCTGAAATCAACAAACTATAGAAAGAAAATAAATAGTGTATATAGTGAATATGATACACTGGGGTCTAATACTTGCATCTGGGTGTGCTTGAGGCTACTAGAGGCTCTGGAAGCTTCCTGCCTGCCCTGACTACATTTTTAATGTAGCACTGTTAGTACACATCTTCATTCTCCAAGCAATAATTATGATTTCCTTGGAAATGAATACATCCTGAGAATGTTATAGGTATTTTTATTGCCATTTAATTGGGTGTTGTAATGCTAATACTTATAGGAACCAAAGAGCATTTACTGTCTTAGCCTAGACCCCCCCCCCCCCCCCCCCCCCCCCCAGTGTAGTAAGAGAACTCCTACTAGTAAAGATCTTCAATGACACTTTTTCAGGATCCCAGTATGTTCTGTGTCAATACCAGCAAATAATCCAATACACTGCAGAGGGAAAGGCTGCACAAGCAAGGTGCTGATAACTAATGGGCCATACTTCCCAACATTTTGGAAACGGAAAGAGGGACAAAATGTGGTCGACCATGCCCCTTTTTGCGGCCACACCCCATAATTACCAAGCCCATTTTAAAAAATGTGCCAGATTATGATAGTTTGAGCACATTTCTGTAGTTTTGTTTTATTACAGTTTTACTAACGAATGTGAATGAAGCTGAGTTAAGCTGTGAGTCTAACTTTTCCCAAGGGACAAAACTGTTACAAATGTATAAAGTATCTATTCTGGGCTCTCTGCCAAGAGCCAATTAAAGGGGTGGTTCACCTTCAAGTTAACTTTTAGTATATTGAAGAAGGGCCAGTTCTAAGAAACTTTTCAATTGGCCTTCATTATTTATTTTTCATAGTTTTTTAATGATTTGTAATTTTCTTCTGTTTCTTTGCAGCTTTCAAATGGGGGTCACTGACACCATCTAAAAACAAATGCTCTGTAAGGCTACAAATGTATTGTTATTGCCACTTTTTATTACTTATCATTCTATTCAGTCCCTCTCCTATTCATATTCCAGTCTCTTATTCAAATCAATGCTAGGGTAATTTGTACCCTAGAAACCAAATTGCTGACACTGCAAACTAGAGAGCTGTTGAATAAAAAGCTAAATAACTATAAAACCACAAGCAATAAAAAATTAAAACCAATTGCAAATTGTCTCAGAATATCACTCTCTATGTTATACTAAAAGTTAACTCAAAGGTGAACAACCCCTTCAAGCTAGAAACATTGTATCTTTTTTGGCTGTTCAGTGCAGAGAAATAGGGACTTTCTGTTCAGTGCACAGAAATAGGGACTTTCCCGTTCAGTGCAGACAAACAGGGACTAATACGGGACTGAGGGTTGAGCTGTTAAAAACAGGACTGGGAGTTAAGCTGTTAAAAACGGGACTGAGGGTTGAGCTGTTAAAAGCGGGACTGTCCCACTCAAAATGGGGAGGTATGAATGGGCAACTAACAAAAAAGCAGGAAACAGGCGGAGGTCAGAGCATAAAAACAGTAGTACGGTAGTAAAAACAGGACAGGTTAAAACCAGCAAATACCAAACAATATACAAATGCTTATAGGAGACATACAATATAGTGTTAGCAGGACCTGTATTTCCCCCTCCTCTGGCCACGTGGTCCTAGTGCCGTGTCCTTTTAGATACTGGAGTGCCTAGTGCTTCTTAGGATGCAGCAGGGTGCCCCTAAAATTTTGCCTCCTTTGTGGCCTCGCCACAAATCCGGACCTGATTGTTAGCTATATCTCTTACTATTATATGTCTCCTTTCTTTAGTGTATAGTACAGATGCACCGAATCCACTTCCCAAAAGATTTGTCCGAATACCGAACCGACTCCGAACCCTAATTTGCATATGTAAATTATGGGTGGGAAGGGGAAAATTTTTTTCACTTCCTTGTTTTGTGCCATAAAGTCACATGATTTCCCTCCCTGGCCCTAATTTGCATATGCAAATTAGGATTCAGTTCGGCCACGCAGAAGGATTCGACTGAATCCGAATCCTGCTGAAAAATGCTGAATCCTGGCCGAATCCTGGATTCAGTGCATCCCTAGTGTATAGTGTCAAAGAAACTATACACTGTACACGAAAGTCGGCCAGATGTCGATTGGGCATGATTAAAAATCTCGTCGGATCGCGGCCGAATCTGTTCATTAATGCGGTCCCAAGATCCGACTGCCCATATCCGCGTCATTCTGAACCGATCAGATCAGCCTGATATCGCCCACCTCAAGATGGGCATATTGGAGAGAGATCCGCTCGTTTGGCGACATCGCCAAACGAGCGGATCTCTCCGTGTATGGCCACCTTTAAGCTTCTTCTTAGACCAGTGCTGTACAACCTCCACAGGCCACCAGCTGGACAGCACTGCCTTAGACTTTCAAATATTAAAGAAATATGCTATTATTTTTAATGTTAATACATCAACATATATTATTTTTATATTTTTTTTATATATTATTTTTATCGTCAATTTTTCTCACTTTTTTTTTGCTGCAGTTTCCTCAGCCAAAAAATTCATTTAAATCAATGGGCAAATAACTAGAATATAATTTTAATTGTAATAGTTTTACATTTTCTCTATTTTTATTAAACACATGACATTCAATCCATTTACCTTGTAATAACAAGCAATATATTTCACACCATGTATTTTTACAGAGGTAAAGTAATTTTCAGCAAGTGTCAGTGGATGTTAACCAGACACTACATAATTTACCAAGAAGGTGCGATTTTTGGCAAGCATTCTCTAAGCCTGTATTATTTTACTCACAACTGGAAGTTACATTTTCTTTAACTCCAATTTTCATTGGAGGGTATAAACTGGAAACTTCAAACATATTGGAATACATTCTAAAAGGTATGTGAAATGCATGAACTAGAATTGTCAAAGCACCAATCAATACAAGTAAGATATTTTACTTCTACATTAGCAACAATTTAGACATGGCAGAAGCTAACTGAAAATTCTTTATATGCAAAATTGAACCATAATACATTTTTCTGTATTTGATCCACTCAAGTTAGTGCTGCCACCTTTAGGGCAAGGGCACACATAGGGGGAATTCACAAAAGTGGAGAAACTTGGAGAAACTGCAGTAAAATACTTTCTCCATATTCACAAAGAGAAATCTAAATTCAGACTCAACTGTCACTTTTCATATTTTAGTGAAAGAAAGACAGTATACAAAACACTTTTATGAATTTGTCTTTCAAACAATAAAAACTTAATAAAAATGGTGTAAAAACAAAATTGAAATTTAATTTTCTCCAAACATTTTAAAAATGAAGTAAAGCTCAGCATAAAGGTGGCCATACACGGGCAGATAAAAGCTGCCGACAGACTGTGTCGGCAGCTTATCTGCCCGTGTGGGGGGCCCTCCGACGGGCTTTCCCGATCGATATCTGGCCGAAAGTCGGCCAGACGTCAATCGGGCGGGTTTAAAAATCCCGTCGGATCGCGGCCGCATCTGTTCGTTGATGCGGTCCCGCGATCCGACCGCCCATACTGATCCGAACGTTGGGCCCTAGGGCCCACGATCGGATCAGCCCGATATCGCCCACCTCAAGGTGGGCATATCGGGGAGAGATCCGCTCGTTTGTCAACATCGCCAAACGAGCGGATCTCTTCGTGTATGGCCACCTTTACTCTTCTCCATGTGCCAGATCAATTCTAAGATAACTTGCTTTGTTTTGGTTCAGCGACTCACACCTCTAGTAGGTGCCCCATAGGGGAAGAAGTAGCTAATTAGGGCTGGGACAGACAGGGAGATTCGGGGAGATTACCGCCAGCGATTAATCGCCAGGCGACAGGATTTCCCTGAATCTCTGTGTCTGCCCCAGCCCTTAATAGGGAGATGCATTGCATCCCCATTCTCAGAACAATTCAGCTATGTCAGCTGAGCAAAGTGTGCATGGGCAGTACAATTTCGGCAGCTTCGGGAGAGGTTCTGCACATGTGTGTGACTTCTGCTGACGTCACACCTGGCACGATCCTGGAAATTTTTCACTAAAATCCCCTACCTGAGCCAGGTATTCATGTTTTAATAAAAGAAAGAAACTGGCAGTCACATTTAATTTGAAAGGGTCTTTTATAATACAACTTTTGATGTCTTGGAGACATGCAGTTTTGTAACTAGAGTGCACCTGGCCCCCTGCACTCTGATCCCTATCCTTTCTGCCCACTTCCCATTCCGCTTGAGCCCCTCCCATGTCCCACCACTGCTCCACCCACTCATACCCCTTCCTCGCTGCAGGTAAGAGAGGGGCCAGTCCGGGCCCCATTGCTACTGCAGGGTCTATAGTTACATATAGTTACTCTATAGTTACACCACTGGTGACAGGATCCATAAAAAACATATCCAGAGCCTATAGCTCTGATTTTAAAATATGCAGCTGGGAGCATCTGGACAGTCAGCAGTTGGTGGGTTGATGTGTGGAGGGTAGTGATGGGCACATCTGTCCCAATTCTCTTTGCCGAAGAATTAGCAAAACTCTGGAAAAATTAGCAAAATGATGAAAAAAAAATTCAAAATATTTGCAAAAAGTCAATGGACGTCAAAATAATTTTGCCGCCGACAACTTTAACATGCGCGTCTTTTTGTCCAAATGCATTAAAGTCAATGGGCATCTGGAAAAATTTTGATGCACGGCAATTTTTCAACAGCGTTTCGCAAAAACATTGGCAGCCTGCGAAATCTGGGCTTCAAACATGTTTGGTAAACCATGATGCTTTACAAGTATGTCATTGGTAGTGATGGGCAAATTTATTCGCCAGGCGCAAATTCACCGCTGGCGAATAAATCCGCGCAACGCCAGTGAAAGTTCACCTGCAGAAAATTTTCTGGTGGCAAAAGAAAGAAACGACGAGACGTGCGTCGGAAACGACGCGTCAAAAACGTGTTGCGACTCGTTTCGCTGGAAATTCGCAAATTTTTCGGCGAAACGGGATAGATTCGTCCATCACTAGTCATTGGCAATTGTTCCTATTAAATAATGGCAGGTGGGAGATATGCAAACAGTAAACACAATTTAGGACACTGCATGTCATTCTGGAGGGATGCATTCTAGTTGGTGGAGCTCATCACAGCTATATCAGATTGAAAGAAAGTAGAAGAACAATTTGTTAGAATGGCACTTATTTTAATATGATTTTATAGCGTCATTGCCCTATAATTTTCCAACTGTTGAGTAAAATAAATTCCACATCTAAAATTAATCTACTGTATAAAGTTGTTCATGTGTATCTGTGCATTTATATACCTTCCCTGTCTTTCTGTCATTATGAAATGTGTTCAAGCACCAGTAACACCAGGAAATGAATGCTCACATTATTTTGTACTATGTCTAGCAAGCCATTGGATGAAAATTTCAGTAATGAAACATGTCATTGCCACTCGGAGAACCAGTGTATAGGAACTAGGACTAGATTAGGTAGGTGATATTGCTGTATAGAGCATTGACCCCCCAACCAGTAGCTCGTGAGCAACATGTTGCTCTCCAACCCCTCCCAGTGGCTTCAAAGCAGCTGCTTATTTTTTAATTCCAGGCTTGGAGGCAAGTTTTGGTTGTATAAAAAAACAAGTGCACTGCCAAACAAAGCATCAATGTAGGTTGACAATCCATATAGGGGCTACCAAATGGCCATTCAGAGGACTTATTTAACACCTCAAGAACATTTTTCATGCTAGTGTTGCTCCCCAACTCCTTTTACTTCTTAAAGTTGCTCACGGGTTCAAAAGGTTGGGGATCCCTGGTATAGAGGGTACCACTAACACAACTGATCTGAAAGAAAAGTATCAGGAGGGTATGTAGTAGTACAGGGCTAAGTGGCTTGGCATGCCTTGTACAGGTATAGGATCTTATCTGGAAACTATTTATCCAGAAAGCTCCAAATTATGGGAAGATTGTTTACATAGACACCATTGTATTTAAATATTTCAAAATTTTAAAACCTATTTCATTTTTCTCTGTAGAAATAAAACATTATCATGTACCTGATTCCAACAAATATATCATTAATCCTTATAGGAAAACAAGTCTATTGGGTTTGTTTAGTGTTTAAATACTTTTTCTTTTAGCAAAATTAAGGTAAGATGTTCCAAATTAAGGAAAGATCCTTTTTCAGGAAAACCTCAGGTCCTAAGCATTCTTTATAACAGGTCCTATACCTGTACTGTATTTGATGATTACTAGATAGTGATGGGCGAATTTATTCGCCAGGGGCGAATTTGCGCGAATTCCCGCGATTTGCGAAATGTTCGCATTGTTTATGACGCGACGCGCGTCGAAAACGACGCGACGAAAACGCCGCAATGCGCGTCAAAAACGAGCCGCGACACGTTTCGCAAATTTTTACTCCAGTTCGCGAATTTCGCTGGAAATTCGCAAATTTTTCTGCGAAGCAAAACTGGGTAGATTCGCCAATCACTATTACGAGAGGCTGTGTGACCAAAAGAAACTGTACAAGCTGGCAAGTGACATGGTTCATGGCCGCTCACATGATACTTTAATGTATAATAAGGATTAAACAAAGCAATAATAAATGCCTTGGCATAAAACTTATTTTCAGTTTTTTTTGTTCACCTCACTGTTCTTGCATATTGTGTTTTGTTGACAACTTACTCCTGCAGCATTTCCCATTGCAACGCATGCCAGTCAGCTCTCTGATGTGTCTGGAAATGCAGCCACTCACCATATTCTAATGCATGACTCCCATAAGTTTTTCTACATTAAATGCTGTTTATATCAAGTCCCATGTATACAGGGGAAGCTGAGTTTATCCCTGAATTCCCATGCTGTACAGTACTTGCCATTGCCATGTTGCAAATAATCAGTGAGTTTATTTATTTGGCTTAGCTTTTAAAGATCATAAAGGAAAATGTTGTAATGGGCTGGCAGACATGACTCTTTGAGGTTCAAATATGTGTTTCTGTTGAATGCAGTCCTTGGGTTTTGTTCTGAGTTTTGAATTAGGGTTTGTTTATTCTGAGGATCATTTTCAATTTGTGGAGATATATATTAGGCCCAAAGAAAAACAAAAGGCTGAAAAATGTAATAACCGAACTTGTGGGATTTTTGGCTTCTAGCGATACAAGGGTAATAGTCAGCCTTTTACTCCATTAAATTATGTTTCAAAATATAACATTTTTTAATTTAAAGGGACAGTAACATCAAAATGGAAGTATTTTAAAGTAATAAAAATATAATGCAGATGTTGCCCTGCATTGGTAAAACTGCTGTGTTTGCTTCTGTGTAGAAATGGGGGCAGCTATTCAAAGGAGAATGTTACACAGCAGATAAGCTCTATAGAGTATAATGGTGTTATCTGTTATCCACTTTTTAACCAGTGCCATATAGCCTTTTTGAAATTCCCACCATTGCTACACAGCAGCTTGTTTATATGAACTATAGTAGTGTTTCTGAAGCAAACACATCAGTTTTACCAGTGTAGGGCAACAGTACGTGATATTTTCATTACTTTAAAACAGTTTTTTGTTGTTACTGTTACTTTAAACAATCCCCTTTATTCCTTAGAATAAACAAACTCTACTAAAAAAAACTCAGAACAAAACCCAAGCACTACATTCAAGCGAAACAAATATTTTCACCCCAAAGAGCCATGTCTGCCAGCCCATTACAACATTTCCCTTAATGATCTCTAAAAGCTAAGCCAAATAAATAAGACCACGGATTATTTGCAACATGGAAATGGCAAGTACTGTACAGCATGGAAATTTAGGGATAAAACTCAGCTTCCCCTATACTCATGGGACTTGATATAAACAACCTTTAATGTAGAAAAACGTATGGGAGTCATGCATTAAAATATGGTGAGTGGCTGCGTTCCAGACACATCTGTGAGTGTGCATTGCAATAGGAAATGTTGCAGAAGTGCGTTATCCACAAAACACTGAATGCAAAAGCAGTGAAGTTATATGCCACGTTTTTTTTTTTTTTTTACAATACCTGTATTTATAATTGTTTTTTAATCCTTAATAGACAGTGAAGTATCATGTTAATGGCCATGGACCATGGCTCTAGGGCAGATTGTACAGTATCAGTTGTTCACACAACTTCTAATAGTAATTATTAAATACAATACAGGTATGGGACCTGTTATCCAGAATACTCAGAACCTGAGGTTTTCCCCAGAACAGATCTTTCAGTTAACACCTTAAAGGGCACCTATGGCCCAAAAAAATTGGCCCCAACCGAAGGTGCGGGCTGATAGAGCCTGCATTCCGGTTTGGGGTTCCAGTATCTTTAAAAAAAAAAAAAAAGCCTGCCGCAAGCGCTGGCTTACTCGCACTGGGAGGGAGCTCCTGGTGCAAGCCGCCATGTCTGGGGAAGCGCATGCGCAGTATGCGCGTGTGACGTCACACACAAGTGCATACTGAAAAGCGGCCACACTTCCGGGGCCGCTTTTTCATACTGCGCATGCGCTTCCCCAGACATGGCGGCTCGCACCAAGCCAGCGCTTGCAGCAGGCTTTTTTTTTTTTTTTTTAAAAGATACTGGAACCCCAAACCGGAATGCGGGCTCTATCAGCCCGCACCTTCGGTTGGGACCAATTTTTTTGGGCCGTAGGTGCCCTTTAAGACTACTCATGTAAACATCAAATAAACTCAATAGGCTGCTTTTGCTTCCAATAAGGATTCATTGATTAATTATATCTTTGTTGGGATCAGGTACAAGGTGCTGTTTTATTATTACAGAGATTATTTAATTATAATGGGGTATATGTAGACGATCTGCCCATAATTTGGAGCTTAAAGGGTTAAAGGGTTTCTGGATAACGGATCCTATACCTACCTGTACAAGGTATGCCAAGCCACTGGGCCCTGTCCTGCTTCATACCCTCCTGATACTTTTCCTTCAGATCAGTTGGGTTTACAACTTCCAGGTTTCTGGCACAGGATACAGCAACATTATTATTAACATGTAACAGCAGTGTATGACCTACCTAGTCCTAGTTCCTATACACTGGGTCCCAGACTGGCAATGTTGCTTTGTGGTGCTGGCCCCTTCCATATTCCTAGTTGTAGCCTTAGTACTCTGGGACTCTGCCCATTGCCCAATTTGTAATACTAATAATATAATAATAATAAGTCTATTTAAAGGGAACATTTTGCCTGATTTTTTTTGTTTTAGATAAAATGCCAGATTAAAACTGCATTTGTCTCAACCTAGATGTCAGGGCTTCAGATATATTAATTTGCCTTCAGTATTGTTTTTCTTCATTAATTACGAATGAGGGCAACACACGAGGTGATATGGGCAAATATATTGTAGCCTCCATAGCCCCACAGAGCTGATTAACAGCAGCATGCCAATGAAATAATAATGGTTCAAAGAATGTCAGACTAAGGGCTGAACTCCACGGATGCATGTGTTTTTGCTCAGTGCGTCGGATAGCTCGTAAATCGTCCGTGGAGTTCGGCCCCCACACAATTTTCAACTCGTTGCAAAAAGTTTGTACACCCCTGCCTTAGTTGCTCAACTTGCCGACCTATCCAGATACCTCCAACTGTGAGCTCCACAAATCTGGCCTACCTCTAGTAACCTAACTATTCGGCACCTGTCTGAATAAACAGACCCCAGGCTCCCTGACATCATTCACTCTTATTTTCTTTACATCAGCCAAATTGGAAGTGGACCACTGCTAAAGGAACCCCTACTGAGTGCCACAGACGAGAACCTGCTCGAGAACTTCCTCAAATGGATTCCCTGGCTAACAGCACCATCATGTGGAACAATAATATTACCTAATAGTATAATATCTACCCCTTACACTTCCCAACCAATGTCCCCATTGCTAGCTATAAAATACAATTGCACTTAAAGGGGTTGTTCACATTTAAATTAACTTTGAGAATGATGTAGAAAGTTATAGTCTTAAACACTTTGCAATCGTTTTTCATTTTTTTAAATTTTTTTCAGCTCTCCAGTTTGCAGTTTTAGCAATGTGGAATCTTCACACACTTGTTTTATGCTTGCTTTCTCTCCCTTTTTAAAAGAACAGAAAATATTCTGAATGGCAGATGGTGATGGAGACAATCAGGTACCAACTGGAGGTTGCTTTGGAGGTTCCGTATATTACAAGTTATGCAAAAAGGCCTTATAAAAGGATTGCGTCCTGGTTACATTCTACAAAAACTTGTATAGTTACTGCTCAAAACTGTACTGATTTTTTTTTTTACCTTGTTGAATAATACATCAGCTCTTCTACATAATTCTCCTTATTTCTGTCAGCCAGAAACAGAAGAAGGCATGTGGCTTAACTTAGCATCTTCCAGCCAGTGCTATATAAAGTGTGATTTTGTTAACTCTTCAGTATCAAAAACGAACACATATTCATACAACTTCATCTAAACCAAGCCATAAAAAGTAAAACAACATACTAAGAATGGCATTTGCAAGATGGCACTATATATAGGCATGTATTTTATGTAATTAAGATTCCATTGATAATTCAATCTTGCTAATGTAAATGATATAATCAGATTTTTTTTTAATATAAGACAAACATTTCACAAAGTAGTAGTTAGAAATGCTAATATTTTATATTCAGAGTCCTATAATCCTTTTATATTCCTTAACCTGTATTCAACAAAACATTGTACCAAACTACAATTATTATAAATAAAATGTCAAGACGTTTCTTTTTGTCAGACTATAACACACACAAACAAAACAAAAATCAGACAAAGTCTAAACTTGTAGGTATGATTTTGTTTACATTATAAAAGCAGATTGAATTCTTCTTTTGGTTCTAATTTAGCGTATAACAGAAATAATATTTGTTCACGTTAATCGATAACTTTCAGATGTACAAATGAGTTCTTCGAGTTCATTCATCCTAAGGAAGCACTGCATTCAGTTCATTCTGTATACACATTGTCATCTGTACAAATACATTCAACTCGTGCAAAATATTCACAACAAACGAAGCACTGTTATCGCTAATAAAATAAAGCATTACAAAATGTACTTACAAGGAGCAAGAAGAAAATGAGAGAGTATCCAACAAAAGTGCTTACAAAAACTAAACTAGTATCACATTTAAACCAAGGTTTAGATCCCTCCCACAGACAAGGGGATTTGTAGATACACTCCTTCTTTTTACTATAAGCTTCAACATATGCAATTCCTAGGAATTTCTTTGGAAATATATTTATTTCTTAATTTCCAAAGGGATAGTGTAGTGAACCGCATGCAAAATATATAGTTACAATCTCAGTTACTTATCCTGAACTACACATTGTATTTTAATTAGCATAAAACAGGTGCTGGAGCTTCCTTTGTTAAGCTACGTAACTTATGGGATCCCTTATCCGAAAAACCATTATCCAAAAAAGCTCTGAATAATAGGAAGGCATCTCCCACAGACACAGTTTTCAGCAAATAATTCTAATATTTAGCAATTTTTACAATCTTTCTCTGTAATCCCTCGTACGTGATGGTAACTAAGCTGCATGACTCAATATTAGGGATGCACCGAATCCAGGATTCGGTTTGGGATTCGGCAGGATTTGCCCGAATCCTTCTGCCTGGCCGAACCAAATCCGAATCCTAATTTGCATATGCAATAAGGGTTCGTATTTGGTTCGGTATTGGGCCGAATCTTTTGGGAAGGATTCGGAGGTTCGCCCAAATCCAAAATAGTGGATTCGGTGCATCCCTACTCAATATTATTGGCAAAACAAACCTATTCTATCCTAGGTCTAGTAACCATTAACAACAAGCCATACATGTTTCATGTTTCAACCAGGTAACTTACAGCCTAATGGTACTAAGGGTTACTAGACCTGGTGCAAAATTAGATTTCCCCAGTAAAACTACTTTAGCAACATTGCTCCCAAAGCCTTGAAGAAGGTGACCTGTTTCCAATAATCTGCTGAACCCAAGGGGTTCCTTCCCAAAAGATTTGGCCGAATACCTAACCAAATCCTAATTTGCATAATATGCAAATTATGGGTGGGAAGGGGAAAACATTTTTTACTTCCTTGTTTTGTGCCAAAAAGTCACGTGATTTCCCTTACTGGCCATAATTTGCATATGCTAATTAGGATTCAGATTTGGTTCGGCCAAGCAGAAGGATTTGGCCGAATCCCGAACTGAATCCTGGATTTGGTGCATCCCTATTAAAAACAGTAGACTGATTTTAGATTTGGAATTTATTTATGCAATAGTTGGACAATTATAGGGCAACAACCTGAACTATGTAAAGTTTGTGAAACATATTAAATTAAGTGCCCCTCCCCCAAATTCTTTTTCTGCCATCTTACATTCTGATATAGCTGTGATGAGTTCCACCAACTAGAATGCATCCCTCCAGAATACCATGTAGTTCATGTGCCCTGAATTGTGTTTATAGTTTGCATACATACCTCCCACCTGCCATTATTTGATAGGAAAATTGCCAATGACTTACCTGTAAAGCATCAAGGTTTACCACACATGTTTGAGGTTCAGTGTGAATTTATAGCATATTTAATATAACTTTGGATGACAGTACCTCCCAACATTTTTGAAATAGAAAGAGGGACAAAAAGATTTGCTGTGTGTATAGCGGTTAAATTTTTTGACCACAAAACAGTGGTCACACCCCCTAATTACCATGTTAATTTTACAAAATGTGTCAGGTTATGAGAGTTTGAACAGATCTCTGTTGTTTTTATTTGTTAGTACAGTTTTTCTAATGAAGGCACATTGCCCTTTAAGCTGCAAGCCAGTTTCCCCAAGAGACCTGCTTATCTTAAATTGTTACAATTACTTATTTGCTTTTCTTAAACTGTTACAAAAGTATCTAAGTGCACCTGGTGGTTGCTCTGGGCTCTCTGCCAAAAGCCAGTTAAGTTAGAAACTTTGTACCTTTTTCTGGCTGTTCAGTGCAGGAGATTAAAATAGAAACTGGGGACATTTCAGTAACAATACAGGACTGCGGGGTTGAGCTGTCTAAAATCTGGAAACTATGCAGTAAAACAGCAGCATGGTCTTAAAAGTATACGTTGTAAAACATCACTGCTGTAACTCCATTTATCCCAAAACAGTGCATCAGACATTTTAAGTCCATTAGCAGTGGGGGTTGGTTTTTCTGGCATCTTTTTCATATCCGGCTGTATACATTTGGTAACTGTCACCCTCATATCGGGAAATGAAATGTTCTACCATTATATGTATGTGTGATTGTTTCCCTTACTGACATGCTCCTTTTGCAAATCGTTTTCCTTGGAAATAAGTGACTGCTGAAGAACATCTTTTCATAGGGAGTGTTAAGCATCAAATACGCCTGTCCTGAATGACTGAAGATCACATTTACATCATATGAGTATACAATATGTATATTATTAAGCAGTCATGAGAAGTCATTTGTCTTATGACTAAAGTAAGTCTGAAAGTTTAAGGAAACTTAGTTCCCGCAAGTAATTATCTCAACACTCAGATTCGCAGTATTTACATTTAATCTGGAGATAGTGAACCTGTGATAAAAGCAATGAGAAATGTCTGGGTCCAGGAGAAGACAGGCATATCAGTGCAAGCATACTGTACATAAAAAAAGAGAAGGTTGAATGGCCCCTTTCATAACATCATTATATCAATAGTACTCAAAGAATTGAATTCCTCCAACAGAAATATTGTTTGCGCCCAAGAAAAACAGATATCTCAAAAGAAGCAGATGAGAAATAGAAATCCATTTAACCGTTCGTAAGTACAGCTCCTTAAAGGAAAACCAAACCCTTTATTCATAAAAACATCTACCCCCCTACCCCAGCCCAGGTGTAAACTCCAGTAATTGTCCCTTAAGCTGGCCATAGACGCAACGATCCGATCGTACGAATCCTCGCTTCATACGATTTTTGGATCGTGTGTGGAGTGTTCCGACATTTGTCGTGCCATGCCGATCGGTCGTTTGGTCGACCGATCGGCCAGGTTAGAAAATTTCTGTCGGCTGGCGATCATATCTTTGCGTCTATTGCAGATCGTACGATTTTCAGTGGGAGACCGTCACTAGGTTTTTAATCGTACAACTTTTGTATGATCCCTGTCAGGGGCAGAACGTTGGCTGATCTGTGCTTTTGCTACTTTATTTAATCTGAAGGTTAGTGGCAGGTCGGGAGATGGGGAAGTCCGATCGTTCGATAATTTGAACGATCGGATCTTTGCGTCTATGGCCAGCTTAAGTCTTTACTTATCTCTCTTTGCAGATTCAGTGCAGCAGAGACTGTGCCAGTATTCAGATCAGCCCGATGTCACCCACCTCAATGTGGGCATAACAGGGAGAGATCCGCGTGTTTGCCGATATAGACAAAAGAGCGGATCTGCCCGTCTATGGCCACCAATATCGTCAAACAAGCGGATCTCTCCACAATATGCCCACATTGAGGTGGGCAATATTGGGCTGATCCGATCGTGGGCCTGTCGGCCTGATTGAGATCTGCCCGGCCAGATATCAGTCGGGGAAGCCGAACTTGGTCTGTCGGCAGCTTTTATCAGCCCGTGTATGGGGGCCTTAAGGTGTAAATTATACAAATTTATCTGCAGTTCTTTAACATAAATTAATTTATTTCACTCTCCAAGACCCAGTGACTGAATGGTGAAGTTCATGCATGGGCCTACCAAAGCATTATTGCTCTTGTGTTTAAAGCTCAGTATTAGAGATGGGCAAATCCCCAGGGGCGCTCCTCCAATGAGGCGAGTTGAGGCACGCGCGCACTAGCGCCGTGGACTCCCCCTACCCCTGTCTGGTGCTCACTTTTGAGCGCCGTGGGGAAGGGGGGGCGGCAACTTCAAGGCCGCCTCAGGTGGCACGGAGAGTAGGATCGCCCCTGCAAATCCCTCATACGTGTTTCAGTAAACCTCTAAAACAATGTAGGTCTCTATAAAATATATTATAATATATATAAGTCATATGTACTGTAAAAACTTGTTTCATATAAATAAACCATATTCATGATAATATATTTTTTGTATAGGTATAGGATGCATTATCCGGAAACCCATTATACAGAAAGCTCCAAATAACGGAAATGTTGCCTCTCATAGACTCCATTTGAACCAAATAATCCAAATATTTAAAAATGATTTCCCTTTTCTCTGTATTAATAAAACAGTACATTGTACTTGATCCCAACTAAGATATAATTCATCCTTATTGGAAGCAAAATCAGCCTATTGGCTATTTATTTAATGTGTAAATGATTTTCTAGTAGAAAATACAAATTATAGAAAGATCGATCTTCCAGAAAAAAACCCAGGTGGCAAGCATTCTGGATAACAGGTCCCATACCTGTAGTATGTGGCATTGAGTGATCATAAATAGAAAACTGCCATTTTAAAAAAGAATATATGATCTGTTGCTTAAAGTGGACCTGTCACCCAGACACAAAAATCTGTATAATAAAAGTCCTTTTCAAATCAAACATGAAATCCAATTTCAAATTTTAATTAAAGCATTCATAGCTGTTTTACGCTCATTTAAAAATCTCAGCTGTCAATCAAATATTGTCTGCCACTCCTCTATGCCTTAGGCATAGGGCGGGGCAGACAATTACTTTCACTTTCCATTCAGCACTTCCTAGATGCCACTGCTCCCCACACATTACCCCAGTTCCCTTAACCATTTAATTGTGTAGCCAGGACATGGGGATAGACATCTGGTCCCCCATTCTGGTGCACAAACATATTTACACCTGTTTTGGATTTTACTACCGGTACGTTGCTCTAAATGTTTCTTTAAAAATGTATAAATTCCCAGTACACCTTGGAATGTGGATACAGGTGTGGGACCTGTTATCCCGAATCCTCGAGACCTGAAGTTTTATGGATGATTGATTTTTCCATGATTTGGAACTTCATACCTCAAGTCTACTAGAAATCATGTAAATATTTAATAAACCCAATAGGCAAATCACCAAATGAGCGGATCTTTCCCCTATATGCCACTGACGGCAGGGATATATCGGGGGCAATCCGAACGTTCAGCCTTATGACTCAGACTCGTTGATCAGGGAAAAAAATCAAACCTTCTCAATCGATATCGATCAGGAAGGCCCATCGGAAGCCCACGTACACAGGCAGATAAGCTGTCAAATTAGTATAAACAACCGATATTGGCAGCTTTATCTGCCCGTGTATGGCACCTAAATTGGATAAGGGATGGGGTGAGTCCTTTGTTCCTGAGCAGTTTGCCCTTGCATATTTCAGAATTGGCGAGAAGGTGTCACTGTTGAAATAGCTGAGTTGCCATGTGTCAGTCTACTTCCTGGTTTCACTCCAGTCGGGAGTGCAGGGACTGTAGCAAAGATGTAGGACCTAAGGAATTGAGAGGCCCATGGAGGGCTTTGGGTCTGGGTCACCAAGCCTGGGGAGCTGTGCCCTGAGGAGTGAAGAGGGTTTGTTGTGCTCACACTGCAGAAAGTGCTGGGAGCTATGTCCTGAACTAAATTCTGATCTCTAACAATTTGTTATAAAGTCCACAGGTTCTGAATAAAATGTGAAAAAAATGTTTGCCACATTTTGCACTGTGCCCTGTGGCAGGTCTTTGTAGTCCAGAATGAAGCACAAGGACCTGCACTTTCTGCACGAATACAGGACTGCTTGCAGGAGGGGCTGGAATATGTTTTTAGATTCAGATCAATCTAGAAACTGGATTTGTTGAAACTTTAAAAATTTGGTTAACCAAAACATTTGTTTCATGACCAGAAAATGTTGAGGCTCACCAGAACTGTCACCAACTCATACTGTTAGCTATAAGACAATGTCACATTAAATCTGAGAAACTAACTAACAAATTATGTGTTCCGAGGATGTTGTAGATACTTCAATATAAAAGTTTACCATTAAAAATGCTTTCTACACGTTCAAAATTGTAACTGTAGTAATTTGTTTGTAGAAAGTCTCTGAAACACTAGTTGAAATGTTATCATTGTTTTTTTGATATGAAGGAACTTTCATTTTAGTTGCCCTTCAAATGAGTATTTTGCAGTAATTCTGGCAAATGATCATTAACTAGTCTCACTTGAAATACTGTTTGCCAGGCTGGAAGAAGCTGATGAGTGTGACACACATATAAAACAGACAGGTTACAAAAATATTTTGTTGTGTAGTCAAATGGCATTATAAACTGGCAACAGGACAAATAGTTATTGGCCTAAAATACTGATTTTCTGATAGGAAACACACACAAAACAGCATAGGCAGATTTCTTTGTTGTGCTTGTTAGAAAGTGATCTCAAACTGTCAGCACGCTCATGTTTGGCCTAAATCAAAGTGCAGTATTACAACTGCTTGCCAGAGACTCACTGATAATACACAAATTATGGTGGGAATATGTAATGGCATCTGTCATATGTTATTGCCTTTTAATTCCATGCCACTACAGAGAGAATTTGCAAGAGTTTGCCCCTGGTGGTAGTTCATGAAACTGTTATTTCAGGGATGAAATTGTTATTCTCCTTTCAGTTAACTTCTTGTGATAGTCTAAGACAGTTTTCATTATTTGTGGTTTCTGAGTTATTTAGAGTTTTATTCAGCAGCTCACCTTAGCTTGGCATATCAGAGAAAGGGACCTTATAGTGTATGGCCAGCTTTAAGATTGTGCCATAATGTACAGTACAGAGGAAAGGGCTCTCTTGTATACTGAACATAGAGGCTCTCCCTGCATTTCAAGTCTGAATGTCACACAAGTTAAAGAATGAGTTGGGGTCAGGAGGGGGATGCTTTCATGCCTCCGTCAGCCCACCCTGCATGTATATAGTGCTGCTGAATGCATGCAATACTGTATTCATGTAGGTCTTTAAAGGGAAAATGTCATCAGTAGAATCAGTTAATAGTGCTGCTCCAGTAGACTTCTGCACTGAAATCCATTTCTCAAAAGAGCTAACAGATTTTTTTATATTTCATTTTTGAAATCTGACATGGGGCTAGCCATTTTTTGAATTTCCCAGCTGCCCCGGTCATGTGACTAGTTTAATGTTCTAGTGCTCCAAAAGGTAGGTGCTTAGCTTTTTCTTGAAGTGATTGAGAGTGGGTTACTTACGGGGGAATTCAGTGATGGAATTCCAGAGGTAAGGAGCAACAAGATTGGAGGGTGTATGCAGTACAAAACTTGTCATGACTTCCTTTTTCTTCTAAGTTAGGATCTTGCACATTTTGGGAACAAAAATGTGCCCAATAAATAGATATACCACCTCCATCCGTTGCCTTTATTTAAGGGTAACAGCACACAAAGCTACTTTGGGCTCTTTCAGTGCCTTGTTTTTAGTAGCCCCAAAGTAGTGCCAAAACAGATTCCCCATAGACCTGAATACAAGCTATTGAACAAGCACTTGCATCAGTACTTTAGGCTTGTTGTATCACTATACTTTCTCAGGCTACTATGACCTGACAAGCACTGGTAATATGAGTATCTCCTTTGTAAGAACCAGGAAGTTAGAGATGTGTTTACTAATTTCACTTGTTCTGTTTGTCCTATTTAGTTCAATGAACAGCAAACAAATAGAGGTTTCTTAATTATGCCAAAGATCAAAAAGTATGATCAGCACAAGCCTGATTAGCTGAACTTATTTTGAATCGGGGAATATACTTCTCTTTTAAATCGTGTAACCCAGCCGTTGCAGATTTTGGAAAAAGCACTGGCATTTACAACAGGATTATGAAGACCATATTTATGGCATATCTACAGCATCTTTTCACTTGCAATACAAATATAAAACGCAAGAAGCAGGATTCCTTTGTCTCATAAGATAACAAAATAGCAAGATAATTTTTTTTGGTTTGTCAGAGCTGCCTGTGCACATGAGGGGTAGCCCCGTATCCTGCAATATCCATGCAACTTAACTTACAAACATAATCAAACACACTGATACCTCATGCCTCCCAACATTTTGGAAGTAAAAAGAGGTACAAAAAAATTGGGCGTGCATAGCATGGGAAAACGTTTGCCCACGCCCATTTTGTGGCCACACCCCTAATTACCATTTTTGATTTATAAAATTTGGCAGGTTATGAGAGTTTGAAAATATTTCTCCTTATCTAAACTGTTACAATTACTTATTTTCTTATCTCAAAATTGTTACAAAGTAATTTGCACCTGTTAGGTGTTAGACTTTAGGACTCTCTGCCAAAAGCAGAGAGTCTGGCTGTTGCAAAGAAAATAGGGACTTTCCAGTACAAATGAGGGACTGCAGGTTGAGCTGTCAAAAGAGGGACTGTCCCTCTGAAAAAGGGACAGTTGGGAGGTATGTGATACCTGAATACAGACACACTCATTTATGAATGTAACACAAGTGCAAAGTGCTAGATCAGATGCAAATCAGAGCATGCATTGCTGCTATTCAAAAAAAGAACTTGTTCCCATATTGGTCTGAGCAACTTGTGGCTACTTTTGTATTCTGCATCTTAATTATAACATTTAAATGTTCTCAGTTTGCTGTAAATATTGACCATGACAACCAATTAGGAATTAATTTGCTTTCCCAATTTTTGAGCCACTAACTTTAGCTGCTAAATGGCAGTTTCCTTTTAACCGTGAAAAGAAGCAAAACAGAAAGGCGGCTATTTCCAAAACCACAACATTTCCGACCAAATGTAAATTGTTTTTTTTATGCTATTTTCATCTGTAACACAGAAACACTTTATTTTAAAGGTTTATTAAATTATCCCTAATGTGCAGACCAGCTGAGTACAATATAATAAATAGGGAAAGAAACAATCCTTGCATTTATGAATCATATCTATTCTCATCATGTATTGTAATAAAAAAGGCACCAGTGTACTTTCATGTCCACCATTCATTTTCCAGTGTACATTGTCTCTCATCAAAAATTAGATATATGTAAACTATGCTGCTTGATAGGAAGCATCTTTTAAGAATTTGAGATTTAAAAAAAAAACAAAAAAAACAAATGACTTGCCAGTTGTTTTATGAGCAACACATCTTGCATTTTGCAGATATATGTCCAGCACAGACTGTGCATTGGTGATAAATGGATCCAGAATTTTATTTACGACCAGATGTTTATAGTTCCAGCGGAACATTTAATTTATCCAGAGGACTAGAAGAATAATTTAGAATGTTTTAGGAATTACCGGTGGGATCATTAAACAGTATAACATTATTTAACTGTTGCAAATAACTTAGGGTACATATGCTTGGTTCAGGCTAAGTAGCATGGATCTACTAATAGGTTCTCTCCATGTTCTACAGTCCTGAAGCAAAATACATCTGTGCCCTTTGCAGATCATATTTGAGACAATAGGGAAAGGGGCAGAAATAAATTTAGCTGGGGCTCCAGGGACTGCCTATGAATTGTGTGCTAGTTAAATGGGAGAATGCTGCAGGACTTTTAAAGGCAGTATCACAAGTAAGCATCTTCTAGTGAGATGAGTGACTGTGTTAGATGTGGACTGGTGTTTATGATCCTCCTGGGCAGAAGTGAAAAGAATTGCCATTTAGTGCTCATTCAAGCAGCCATGGGGTATGGCAGTGTAAGGTTTGGTCTGTGGGGACAGGTGGAGCATGAGGGTGAAGCAATGAAGAACTAAGATACATGCAAAGTATTTGGATTAAAAATGCTGCAACCTTAATAACAACAAGCTAACCTTAAAGGAACAGTTACACCAGAAACTGAAAGAGTCATTAAGGAATCAATCACTATATAATATTAGGATGTACTAGTGTGTTTGCTTTAGAAACACTACTATAGTTTATATAAACAAGCTGCTGTGTAACCATTGGGCAGTCATTCAAGCACATGATACATAAAGGATAACAGATACTTTCTGAAACAGAACATTGTGTACAACAGAGCTTATCTGTTATCTGGGGTGTATCCTGTGCCTTTTCCATCTTTGAATGGCTGTCCCCATGGCCACAAAGCAGCTTGTTTATATAAACTATTGTAGAGTTTCTGAAGCAAACGCACAAGTTTTACCTCTGCACCACAACAGTACATAAGATTTGCATTACTTTAAAAGACTTTCATTTTTGGATGTTACTGTTCCTTTGTAAACAGCAAGCATTCCATTAAAAATGTTAACATCATTACATACTGTAACATAATACCCTACCCAACAATTAACATGGAAGCCAGCCTACACTCAAACCACTGAGACTAGCCATACTGTTTTCTCTAACAACCATATCCCCACAGCTTATGACCACAATCCCTAGCCTCAGGCCTACCTTCAGCCATGCTACTTACCATGTATCCTCTTTCTAAACCTAAAAAAACCCAGGCCTCAGGCCTGATCCATGTATTGCACTTTCGGACTGATCTAATTGACAGGGGAAAGTGGATGGGAACTAGGGTTGCCACCTGTCCGGTTTTGATGCAGGCAGCCCAGTAATTTGAAGTGCTGCCTGGGTCAAAACTTACGGCCCGGTTTTCCAAATAAAGAAAACCGGGCAGGATTCCCAAAGATGGAGTGCTGCTCCAGGTCCATATCACCGGATTGGTGTCAGGTGCCATCAGGTATCGGGCCTGATGCTGCCCAATAACTATAACCAGTAAAACAAAATCCTGTGGCACAAACTGATGCAATTGATTATGTGACTAGTGTTTATTCAGCTCACAAAGTGGTGATGTTTCAGGCCCCTGCTGTGCCCTTTATCAAGCCTAATGGTGTGTTACATGTGACAAACGTATATAGTGAAGGAGAGGCCAAATCCCTCCTCTCATCCTGCCCCATAGGGTCAAAGTCAACCCCCTGGACGATGTCACAGGTACAGATTCTATTCTTGGTCCACTAGCTATATATGTGGACAAAATTGTACAGCCTCTGGCACACAGCACTGTCTCCTATGTAAAAGACACTAATCATTTACTCACAATCTTGGAATCCTTACAGTTACCAATGCACAACATAATTTTGGTCAGCCTAGATGTCTCCAGTCTGTATACTTCCATTAAAGGTCACCTATGGGGCTAAAAAAATTCCCCAAACTGAAGGTGCGGACTGATAGAGGCCGCATTCCAGTTTGGGGTTCTAGTAGTTAAAAAAAATTCCCCCTGCCTGTGCTGGCTTGACACCCCATGCGCAGAATTAAAAGCTGCCTGAAAAGCTGCGCTTATGCGCATGACGTCACATGTGCATACTGCCTCGGGAGGAGCCCTCAGCTATCTCAGATGCCACCTGGACTTATCGAGAGGTGCAAGGCTAAGAGTGCTGGCTAGCACAGGGGCACGATCATCTCACCAAGGATACTGGTATTGAAGAATACCACCAACATGGAAAAGGTGGCCAGCACAAGCAAAGTAGAAGAGTCAGACAAGCCAGGATCAGGATTAAAGAATGCAGAATAGTCATTGGACAGGCAGAGGTCAGATTTGGATATAATCAGAGTAGACACAAACAAGCTAGGGTCAGGACTGGAAAGAATCAGAATGGTCAGGCAAAGCAAGGGTCAATAACAGAGGATCAAGCAGGAAACACTAATATAAAACACCCAGGAACTTTCTAAATTGAACCTATCAACGGAAAAGGATCTGTAGGCTAAATTCCCTTTTTATACAGTTTGAATTTGGCGCCACTGCACGCTGACGTCAAGACGTCGGCGCGCATGCGCCTTTAAAACAAGGAAGTGCATGTGTGGCGCGCCATAAGGAAGCCGGCAGCAGAAGGAAGAAGGACGCACGCAGTGAGCGTCCCCGCCGCCGGCATGGCAGGTGCTCCCGCGTGCATGGGGGTAAGCCACTAGACCAAAGATATGTAGAAAATGGAATAAGCAGCTACAAGCAGTTCTTAGTGTCTGCAAATTTCTTTTATTCAAGCAGTGTAGAGCACACTACATGTTTCGGGTAAAAACCCTTTATCAAGATCACTTGATAAAGGGTTTTTACCCGAAACATGTAGTGTGCTCTACACTGCTTGAATAAAAGAAATTTGCAGACACTAAGAACTGCTTGTAGCTGCTTATTCCATTTTCTACATATCTTTGGATTACTGTTGGGGTTGCACAGCCCTGGGAATAATTGCAAGCTACCTGAATTACTTACAAGTAACGTCGGAACCAAAACTTTGTAAGCCACTAGACCACCAGGGAAACTGATGGTTACAGGAAGGGTACCCGGATGATGTTTTAAATAAGAACCTATGTAATAAAATCTACGTGGCATGGTGCTCCAGTAGTGCGTGAGGACGCCCGCCATGCCGCTCCTCTTTTCCTGAGCGTCGGATTCCTTAGGCATGCGCAGTGCGCCGCTTATAGGCGCATGTGCGCTGGCATAATGACATCAGCGTGCAATGGTGTGAAATTTGAACATATTTAAAGGGGCCTTTGGTCTTTTCTCATTGCCTGTTATAGGTTTCCTCCTAGTGAGTTTCCTGGCGCCTTATATCCTATGCTGTATAGCTTCTGATTAATTCTGATACCTGTTGTGACCCCTGCCTATATTCTGATGATTCTGACTTCTGTGATCCTGACCCCTGCCTGGTAACCTACTCTTCTGTACCCGTATTCCTTCTGATTGATCTCCTGGTTTGATCCTTGCCTGCCTACATTTACTCTCTGCCTGCCCCAACCCGGCCAGTTCTGACTACACCTTTGCCTGAAGCCTTGTACTGCGACCTTCTGTCCCAAGACTTAGCTTTTACGTTCGTGCCCCTCTGCTTGTCCAGAACCTTTTGCCTTGCACCTCTCTTTTTAAGACCTGGCATCATTCGATCAGCCGAGGGCTCCTCTCGAGGTGAAAGGCAGCTGGTATAGGCAGAAGTAAGAGCCTAGAACAGGGTGCTTAGCATTGGTTCTTGATTAGGTGGCAATCTTGACTCAGATTGAAAATAATAATAGGGGGGAATTACTACATCCCCCTTGCAAAAACAAAATGGATGACAATAAGATGGTTTTGTCTCAGACTTCTCCACTGCTAGTAAAAATATTGTACCAAATTACCTGTTGCCTTCTGGGTAGCCTGGCAAGGTATGGGTTCCTTTAACAGCCTGGTACAAAGTAAACATGACACACTTGCTGAGTTTATAATAAAAGTGAATATGGAACACTCTGTTTTACTAGAACATGTAAATCAGAAGCATGAACAAACAAACACAAACATTATCAGTAAAGAACAAAGTAATACAGTTATTAAAGGAACAGTAACACCAAAAAATGAAAGTGTTTTAACGTAAAGAAAATATCAGGTTTTGTTGCCCTTCGTTGTTAAAACTGATCTGTTTGCTTCAGAAACACTACTATAGTTCATATAAACAAGCTGCTAAGTAGCAATGGCGGAAATTGAAATTGAAACGGCTATATGGCACGGAATAAGTAATGGATAATAGATAACATTACGTTCTACAGAGCTTATCCGCTATCTGCTGTGTAACTTGAGCCTTTTCTCCTTTGAATGGCTGCCCCCATGGCTACACAACAGCTTATTTATATAAACAATAGTAGTGCTTCTGAAGCAAACACTGCAGTTTTACCAGTGCAGGGCAACACTGCATTATATTTTTATTACTTTAAAACAATTAAATTTTTTGATGTTACTGATCCTTTAACCATTTATTAACCCCTGTGGTGCACCACATATAACTGACAGTTCAGGCCTGTTTGTTGTATACACTTTACGTTGGTGCGCACTTTTCTGTAATCCCTGGTGTTGCATCCATGATTTCCAGTATTTGTAATCCATATGGTATTCCCAGGGAGTGCAGTGTCCAATAGTTAGTCCTGGCTCTCCTTTGGATAGAACTGGGCCAGTAACTAAGCCGGGGTGACTGATCCTAACGGGAGCTGGAACTAGGGTATTTTTGATGGGTGATGCCAATGTTATTAATAGGAAAAAAAGATAAATATATAGGAAGGCCGGTATTTTTTTCAGGAAAAGGTGGCAACCTTAGCTGGAACCTGGGGTCTAACCTACACTGCTCAGAGAAGGGCCCTGACTAATGAACCTTCTGGTTCTTATGGAACAATTCCCTGAGTCCCTAAATCTGCAATAGCTACAGTGAGGCCTATTGGAATAGGAACCTGAGAGACCTAAAGGGAGAGTGGAGTCCTTCCCTGACTGACACTCACTGACACACTAAGTGGAATCTGCAGCTGTGCAGCTCTCCCTGCACTTTACCAACTTTACCTCACATGTGATCTCTCTCCCCCTGTTGCTGCCAGATATGTGTCTGCTCTCTTCTTACCTTCCCGCCTTGCCTTCTTCTTTCCCAGGATTCCTCACACAGTCACATGGCATCAGACTTACTGTTTCCGTATTACCTAACACTGCCATCTGCAGGCTGGAGGTGACCTTTGCATCATCCTCATCATCTATTACAATATTTCAAGAATTTTACATAAACACTGGCACATACTCACATCATGTCTATCTCACGTACCGGCTTTTTTATGGCCCCTATACTTTCCCCTGCTTTAACTGCACACAATGCAACCCGGTAACTAAGGGAGAAATGTTCTATCACCCACACTTGGGTAAGAAATATTCCATATATAATTCCTACACATGTGATTCCTCAATTGCAGTTTACCTACTAAAATGTCCATGCGGACTAATTTACATTGGTGAAACCACCCAGTAGGATAAAGACCACATTTCCAAACACAAGTCCACTATACGCAAACAACTGACAGCTCTTCCTGTTCCAGTACATTTTCAGGAGGCCATACACACAGTAAGCCAACTACGCTTTCAGGTCATTGACTGCTGACTGATTGAGTTGACTGTGACTGATTGAGTTCCGAGACGGGGCGGGGAAAGAACTCCGATGCTTATAGTGGACCTATCACCCAGACACAAAAATCTTTATAATAAAAGTCCTTTTCAAATTAAACATGAAATCCAATTTCAAATTTTTATTAAAGCATTCATAGCTGTTTTAAGCTCATTTAAAAATCTCAGCTGTCAATCAAATATTGTCTGCCACTCCTCTATGCCTTAGGCATAGAGGCGGGACAGATAATTACTTTCACTTTCCATTCAGCACTTCCTAGATGCCACTGCTCCCCACACATTCCCCCAGTTCTCTTAACCATTTAATTGTGTAGCCAGGACATGGGGATAGACATCGGGTCCCCCATTCTGGTGCACAAACAAGATTCTGAGATGATGCAAGGCTTGTCTTAATATCAGTGTCCACAAAATGGCTCCTGTCTGCTTGCTATAATTATGAATTCCCAGACTGAATAAAATAAGATTAAAATAATTTATATAGTGTAATTAATGTTCATTTTGCTTGACTAATGTGATAAAATAGGATTTTGAATATTTCTTTGGGGGTGACGGGTCCACTTTAAAAAATTTGAAAGCGGTGGATACATAGACTGCATATGATTTGGCCTTGAGGTAGAGTCCTGCGCGGGTCCATTTTTTGCGACCCGCACCCGACCCGTACCCGCAAACCGCAACCCGGACCTGCGACCCGCAATCTTACCCACTTGGACCGCGACCCGAACCGTACCCGAGACTAGCTACCCGCAACCCGGACCCGCGACCCGCTGACCATCAAGAATCAGGAAGTGCTGTCATTGTAAACCGGAAGTGACATCATCGGAAATAGCCACGATCAGGGAAAAAAGGAGTAAAACAGGAAGTGCTGTCATTGTAAGCCGGAAGTGACATCATCATTATTAGAAATGCTCAGAAAAAGGAGTAAAACTCGCTATAGTGAGGATCCGCGACCCGACCCTCAACCCGCCAACCTGCAGAATCACCGGCCCGCTTCTGTACCCGCACCCAGAAATTCTACAAGCAGTCCGCAGGGTACCGCGGGATTTTGCGGGTAACCCGCGGGTACCCACGGGTACCCGACCCGCTGCAGGACTCTACCTTGAGGGCTTAATAGGGACTATACCCCAGCAATATGCATCTGATATTAAATCTAGGTATGTGGTCCTGTTCAGAATGGTTTAAATGACATATGATTAATATGATATTTGATCCAAATTCATGTTTATAATCTTGTTTTTTTCAAAGGATAATGATCTATATGATTTATATGATATTTGATCCAAATTCATGTTTTTAATCTTGTTTTTTTCAAAGGATAATGATCTACATGGAACACCCTGAGTGTCGGTGCCAATTGGTATAGTAGTATGTTTCATCAGTACCACATGATGTCTTAGGCATGGATATATCAACTCCTATTTAAAGTATTTACTTTATGTATCTCAGTAACACTGTCTTTTGCAATATGTTATTATTTTTACAACTTGTCACAATCTAACAGTAGTCATTTTGTACTATAATCACAAATTTGCAACATTGTTGGACTAATATGAACTACGGGCATTAAATAGGGTTGCCACCTGGCTGGTATTTTACCGGCCTGGCTGGTATTTTTGATGGCCAATATTTTTTTCAAGAAAAGGTGGCAACCCTAGCTATGGATAACAGAAACTTGGACACTATGAACTTTGACCCTATGGGGGCAGGGTGAGAGGTGGAATTTGGTCTCTCCTTCACTATATATGTTTGTCACAGGTAACATGCCATTAGGCTTGATAAAGGGCACAGCAAGGGCCTGAAACGTCGCCACTTTGTTTGTGAGCTGAATAAACACTGATCACATAATCAGTTGCATCAGTTGTGCCTCTATGTCACGGTCTGCCCACTGATGTCATGGTCCCGCCCTCTGAAGTCACAGTCTAGCCCCTTGCCTGGTCTTGGCAGTATAGAAAGGTGGCAACCCCAATGGGAACTGTTTAGGTAAAAGGTCACTTTCATTTGTGGCTATACATAATTTAAGATCTTTCCTTCCCAGCCAGTCAGACCCCTTACTACATCTGCCAAATTATCCACTAACCAGAAATGTAGTAGGCCTTTCCTAATCTTGTCATTATCCTATCACTTAGCTCTGTCCCTTGGGCCCCTTTAGAATGGATGTGCCACGTCAAACTTATTAAAAAAGAAGAACCTGTAGTTCATCCTAAATGACACTCTAGCAGCTGCAAGGAAATTCAGAAGAGAAAGTACCTAATGGCATTTTAGTAGGCAGTGTAAAAACTACATGAAGAAGTAGACCTCACAGTCAGGGGGTGCTGGCAGGGTCTGTTTCCTTAGCAGTCACCTGCAGTTTTCTGCAAGCGGGCCCAACTTTTTGTTTTATAATAAAGATATATGCGCACCCAACGACCACATCAAACAGGCCAATTCATCCTCACCCAAAGAGAATTTTAGACATGCCAAGCAGCAATCTGGTCTATCTTCAGTATATACATGAAGATAGTACTACATGTTAGCCTAATGACACATTGTCCACAGGTCCATAAAATATGTTGTGTATATAAATTAGAACCAGATTTGTACAATCGTCTACAAAGTAAATATTTGATCAAAGTGAAAAATGCAGTTTTTTTCAGGGTGAATGCATGGAAGAGGCTGTGAATAAAGTAACCTCCAAGTAACCTCCAATGTGCAAGAGGCATGATCTAATGTCTTGCTATTAGTTATGTGTAGCTTGGGCCTGGGTTAGTTAACCCCTGGAAGTTTCCAGCAGATGATGTGGTCCACAGGTAGGGAATCTATATATGGGTGTTGGGAGGACTCTTTACCCTGATTAAGATCTTGGATCCTGGAAGCCAAAATATGACATTCATATAGCTCTTGTCTATTAATATATACAGATGAAGCCACTTTGGATTGTGTGTTTGACAGAATAACTAAATGCAGATATCCCATTTATCCCACCTAACATAGAAAATTGTGTCACAGCATCCCATCTAATTAAAGCATTCACCATTGTGAACAATGGTGTTTTGGTATGCTAATGAAAAGGCAAAATGCATTAAATGAGTTAAGATAACTTTAGATAACTCAGTTTCTTAAATTAATCACAACGCATTTAACAAACAAATCCAAGTGGCTTCATCTGTACATAGGTTATCCAGAAAGCTCCAAAAGCTGACAAAATTTATGCCGATCCAGAAGTGACATCAGCAGAACTGATGTCACATGAATGCGCATAACTTCTCCTGAAGCCACAGATTCCGCACTGTACATGTACACATTGCTCTGCTGATGTCACAGAAATGGCTTGCGAATGCCGACACTAAATTTTTGCCCAAAAACTGTGGGAAATCTGCAGAAATCTTGGGAATGCAGTGATGAGAGACTGGGGGACAGAGTCCAAAATCCAGTAATTTCCAATAAATAAGGGGGTTGACAGCTATGTTATGCTCTCCGGGAGAAATTTCCCTGCCTGTGGCTGTTTTGCATTGAGAGCACCATGGAGGTGAAACACCAAGGGGCAGATTTATTAAGGATCGAATAGTAAATTTGAATTAAGATTTTCAAAATTCAAGATTTCACATTTTTTGGTGTCAAAATTCACATGTGAGATTTATCACACCTCAATCATGAAAACAGTCTTAATTCAAATATTCGCCACCTATAACCTGCGTTGCTCATGAACAAGTCAACAGCAGAGGTCTGTTAAGCCATTTGGAAATATTAGTAGCCTTCCTGACATTTGAATTTTTTTTTCAGAGAAAACTCGGTTCATACTCATCGAATTTGATTCGAATTTTCGGGGTCAGAACTATTCAATTGAATATTGGACATTCAATTTTTTTCTTAAACAACCTCCCAGTCAAATTGTGATTATATTTCAAATAAAAAAATTCACTTGAATTTGAAATTCGACCATGGGCCTCCCTATGTGCAATAGGCTCTAACAGCAGCTGGAAATTTTCCCTGGATCAACAAGTTTTAAACTAATTGTTTCAATAAAAAAATCCATCAAACACCCATCCACAATTTTGCCTTATCTATCATTAAAATAACTTGAAAAAAAATTATGTAATCATGTAAAAACTCTTTTCAGAATTTTTTTCGGGTTATTGCCCAAAATTTTTCAGATTATTGGGCTAAACCCAGCACAAACCACATCATCTTCAAATTAGAATAGGGAATACTGTATGTCATTCACTTATACATGACCTTGACAGGTTTGAGATGGTGGATTTTCAGATTCTGGCTTTTTGTACCATTAGGGTATAATATAGTATAATTTTTTTGCCCCAATAAAGCCAGAACAGTTTTGCTCCTTATGGAGTAATTAAAAGTTTAAAAAGCTAGGACACAAATTTAAAATGGATAAAAAAGGGCTTAGAGAATGAAAAGTATAATAGGAAAAACATATTTGCCCATTGCAGACTGTGAATGTGAATGTGTGTAGAATGTGAAAAAATGGAAACAGTTTTAAATAAAAAATCAGTGAAAAAAAAAGGTTTCTTCTGTTTTCTTCTGGATCTGACATGCTGCATCTCTCTTTTACAATGACACAATGCAACTCTTGCCAGAATTGACCCCCTGCAGCTCTCTTTGCTGGTTAAGACCAACACACTGCAGCTCTCTTTGCTGGTTAAGACC
>CM044441.1:50477170-50597513 GCA_024363595.1 Xenopus borealis | reverse complement strand
CTTTGCTGGGGAAGACCAACACACTGCAGCTCTCTTTGCTGGGGAAGACCAACACACTGCGGCTCTCTTTGCCAAAACCAACATTTATTACCGCCATGCCATGACACAATTGGCCAGCTCTCACTTGTCCACACAGAAAAATATGCAGAAAAGAACATTAGAGCATTTGTTTTGTATTGCAGCTCTCCATTTAGCCATTTGCTCAGAAATAAAAAATGAATATAGACCACTAGTGTATGGAATGGAAGAGGGGTGTAAATGCATTAAAGAGTTGCATGCCTGCTGAATTGTTGCTTCCATCAGTTCTTTACAAATCATGTGCCATTATAGTCAGAACTGTAAGGTTATGTAGTGTCAGTGGGAAGGTAGGCCCATGTTTTGAGAACAGTCCAATACAATATCAGGCCCAGATTTGTGGCAAGGCCACAAAGGCCCGGGGCTAGGGTGGCAGAAATTCAGGGGCGGCATGCTGCCCAGCCTCATTCAAGTAGGTTACGCTTATGCGCATACTCAAGGTATGGGCATACGCATCTACGTGCAGGCACAATCAGACATGACATGAAGTGACGCAACGCAGATGGGTAGATAGACAGGAAGGGGAGGAGAGACACAGGGAGGGGAAGAGAGACACGGGAAGGGGAGGTTAGGAGAGACACGGGAAGGGGTGGGGAAGAGAGACACGGGAAGGGTGGAGAGAGACACGGTAAGGGGAACCGCGGGGAACAAAGACACAGGAAGGGGAAGAGAGACACAAACAGGGAGGGGCGGCAATGAGCAGAGACGGCCTAGGGGTGCCCCGTTTGTAAATCTGGGCCTGTACATTATTATAATTCAATACAATATTTTGGGCCATTAAGGCTGGGATTGCTGAACCAAGTATTCCATAGCTGTGAAGCATTGCTACAGTAGAGAGAAATGTTCTGCTTTACTGCAAAGTGTGTCTGCAACTCCTTTCTAATATCAGTTGAGATCTAAATTTGATTTAATGGGCACCTATGGGCTAAAACAAATCCCCAAACCGAAGGTGCGGGCTGATAGAGCCCGCATTCCAGTTTGGGGTTCTAGTAGTTAAAAAGAAAAAAAAAATTCCCCCTGCCTGCGCTGGCTTGCTCGTGCCGGGAGGTAGCTCCCGGTGCGAGCTGCCATGACACCCCATGCGCAGAATGAAAAGCTGCCTGAACTTGCGGCAGCTTTTCATTCAGCTTATGCACATGACGTCACATGCACATACTGCACATGAGCATGGGGTGTCAAGCCAGCGCAGGCAGGGGAATTTTTTTTTTTTTAGCTACTAGAACCCCAAACCGGAATGCGGGCTCTATCAGCTTGCACCTTCGGTTTGGGGAATTTTTTTAGCCCATAGCTTCCCAAATAAGACTATTCATCGTAGAATTTAATTGGTCAATGAGCAATCTCAATAATCCCAATTGTATAATTTGCAAATAAAGAGGGGGGAAAAAATCTCTCCACAGCGCGTTTTAAATGCCCCTCCCCCACTATGATCCTTTGTTGGCCAGGTAAAAGGTGACCTTGGGACGGGGAAGCCCCATACTGCCTTAGTTGAGAGTAATGAATGTGAAAATTATTAGAATGCAACTATTCCCTCCTAAAATAAGAAATAAAATGATATATTTTGGGGCATATATTATATTCATTACGAAAAGCTCAGGGGCAGACTGGGAATCCAGTAAATCTTTTTTCTTCCTCAGCACTTTCCTGGCTGTCAGGAAAGTGTTTTAACAAATTAAGAAATTTATCCAACTGATGTGTCAGTTTAGCAGACTATGTTTGACTGCTCGAAAGCCAAACACCATTTGGATCAATGAGGTTTTAAGAGTTCTACAGTAGAATGGGATTCATTACAGTTATTTGAAGATCATTTCCACAACTCTTTATGGTCAGTGAGGTCCTTGTAGGAACACAGGCCTCACTGTGCAGTAAATCCACAACATGACAAGATGTAGAAGGAATGTACACTTACAGTAGGGTTACCAGATCACCTGAAAAATGCAGGCACACATACCGCAAGAAGGGCTGCACTGATTTCAATTTAATTTAAAGAACAAGGAAAGACCAATAAGAAGTGGACTGGATTATATAATGTTCCAAATTAGTTAAGCAAAATGCCCAAGAGCATGAACAAATAAAGGCTGATGCGATGATGGATGAAAATACAAACTTAGAATTCTTATTAAGTGACTAGATTAAAAAAAACCTGGAAATCATATTGCTCTAAATTTCCAAAGAAATCTCATTTTAGTCATCTGTCTCCTACTCAAAACATCTGCCAAGTTTTCCATTAACTCTTTGTTGGTCAAATACATGTGGGAAACCCATATGCTGTGATTGCTTAGCTAAGAAGATGGTGAAAACTTTCTGGGGCTCAAAAGAAAACAACATGCTGAAAGGCATCCAGATCACCATGGTTTTCCCAGAAATCCAGTATTATTGCAGAGGTTCGCTATGTAGTGAGATAGTAAAAGCTCTAACTTCCTTGATTTACCACTGCAAGCATGAATTAGATTAACTTTTGACACAGTAATATGCATTCAGATAGAATTTGCATTAGCGTTTAGTTCATTAGGTACAAGTCACTTAAATGTGCAAGTGTCAGGGGGCCTATTGGCTCCCATCGGGAATAGTCAGGACCAAGGAGGAAGCTTCAGGGTCAAAGAAGGTACAGACAAGGGTTAAACAGGAGATGTGGTCAGAATCCAGGCAAGAGTTCACAAGGCAGGAAGATAAGTTTCTAAGTCAGGATCAGGCAGAGTCAAGTCCAAGAATCAATAGTCAATGAGATAACAAACCCCCAGGAACATGAATAATAAGGTCCTATACTTGGGCAAAATCATGGCATCCTGGGCGCCCTTTCAAAACTATTTTGAAGCCAAAACCGGCATGGGCGCTGTAACGCGCCCCCCCCCCCCACAGAAACCTTGGCCATGGGTGCCGCCATTTTGGGAGCAACGCCGGAGAGGATAAACACACCCTAAAAAGCTCAGGGCGGCATTTGTGACAGTACCCCCTCCTACTGGACCATCATGACTGGGTTTTTGAGGAAACTTAGCATTGAATTCCCTCACTAGGTGAGGAGCATGAACAGCGGAGTATTTCTCCCTAGAGCATTCTTCAGGACCTAATCCCTTCCACTTGATGAGAAATTGTAAAGCAAATTCCACCCACGGGAGGAGATCTGACCAATCGTCCTGACAGAGGGAGACATGATTCCTCAGGAATTGCTGTAGAGATTGGTTCACTCGCTCCACTGCCCCATTAGTTTGAGGGTGATAGGCAGAGGAGAATTCAATAGTGATACCCAAAGCTTTGCATAAATAGTGCCAGAACCTGCATACAAATGGGATCCTCTTTTAGAGACCATTTCTGCTGGTAAGCCATGCAGCTGGAAAATGTATTGGATAAAGAGCTGAGACAGTTCCACCTCAGTGGGTAGTTTCCACAAGGGTATAAAGTGTGCCATCTTGCTGAAGCGATCAATTACTACCCAGATGACAGTATTCCCTTTTGAGGGCGGCAATTTTACAATAAAGTCCATACCTCTTTCATTAAAGACAGGGAATGGGTAGTGATTACAACCCACTGGGACGAGTGTGACTAGATTTAGTAGTGGCATAAACTGTACAGGCAGCCACAAAGTCCTTGACATCTTTTATGGACGTTGTGATAGTTCAAGAATCTTTTCCTAATGGTTTTAAAAATTAGTGGTGAGCACAACTTTTCCTTGTTTGTTGTAGTTATACTGGAGCAGTGACCAGCTCCAGATAGGAAAAGGAAAATATAAAGAAGGTGGATAAGTCCCGAGATCTAACTGCCTATATAGATTTCTAAAGTCTGGGACCCCACAAGATGGAGAAAGTAGGCCACTGGGGACTGTAGTCTCAATGTTACCTTGCTAGCTTAATCGCAGAGCTATTCTTGCCTGCAAAACTATAAACTACCCAATTTCTGCTTGGGTGGCCAAATAAAAGCAAAACAAGATAGCGTTTCCAACGCTACAAAAGTCTGGCAACATGTTTCGGCCTCGTACTTGCGCCTTTATCACTTCCTGATTACTCATGTCTCGCAATATCAGTGCATCATGCGTGACATCATTCAGCTCCGTTCTCAACACCCTGCGGAAGTTTGCTTGTCGCTAGGCAACCTAATGCCCTATTCGAGGAGATTTAAGTACACAGATCTGCTTAACAATGTTACTTAATATAGAGCAGGGATCCCCAACTATTTGAACCTGTGAGCAACATACAGAAGTAAAAGGAGTTGGGGAGCAACACTAACATAAAAAATGTTCTTGGGGTGCCAATAAGTGCTGTAATTGGCTATTTGGTAGCCCATATCTGGATTGTCAACCTAAATTGAGGTTCTGTTTGGCAGTGTATCTGGTTTTTAAACAACGAAAATTTGCCTGGGATATAAAAATAAACTCCTGCTTTGAGGCCACTGGGAGCAACATCCAAGGGGATGGAGAGCAACATGTTGCTCACAAGCTACTGGTTGGGGATCACTGATATAGAGGAAGATAAACTTTTTTAACGTATTCCTGAATAAATGCCTACAAATGACACTACACAATTATGACTTGAAGGCACATAAGGAAAATCCTAGGAGACATTGTTAGCTGGTTGCTGAGCAACAGACTGTATTAGACCTAGGGGATCCATGAATTTATGCAGTGTATCAAGATAACGCGTCTGCCTTCGGATTCTTGGGCCCAGGACGGTAGGTCAGGACAAAATTAAATCGAGAGAAGAACAGAGCCCACCTTGCTTGCCAGGGATTCAATCTCTTAAGAGACTGGATAAATTCTAAGTTCTTATGGTCAGTGTAGATCGTGACCAGATGAGGAGCACCCTCCAAGAGGTGGCGCCACTCCTCGAGAGCAAGCTTAACTGCCGGAAGTTTGGGGTTCCCGATGTCGTAGTTCTGCTCTGCAGGAGAAAACTTTTTTGAAAAGTACGCACATGGATGTAGCTTCCCATCCACTGGGAGTGTCTCTGGGAAACAATAGAACCAGCTCCAACATCGAAAGCATCGAGTTCAATGAAGAAGGGGTAGGTGTGGTTCAGGATGACTGTACTGAGGCAGAAGTAAAATATCCTTCAGAGACTGGTATGCTTTGAGAGCTGCAGAAGACCAAGAATTGGGTCTACCTCCCTTACGCATGAGGGAAAGGATGGGTGCAATGTGGGAGGAGAACCCCTTGATAAATTGCCAGTAGTGGTTTGCAAAGCCAATGAATCTCTGGATCACTTGGTGGTTAAAGGAGTGGCCAATTCTGAATAGCGGAAACCTTGGCCAGATCAATCTCGAAGCCCACAAGGGAAATAATATAACCAAGGAAAGGGATCTTAGGCACCTCGAAGACGCACTTCTCCAGCTAGGCGAAGAAGCAGTAAACGAGAGAGTACTTTCCAAGTCTAGGGAAAATATTAGAATATTGTCCAGGTAAATGACTACCAATTTTCCCAGACGGTCTTGAAAGATGTTGTTCACAAATTCTTGAAATATGGCGGACGCCAAAGGGCATTACGAGGTATTCATAATGCCCATCCTGGGTATCGAATGCCGTCTTCCATTCGTCCTTCTCGGATTCTGATAAGGTTATACACCCCACGGAGATCCAGCTTAAAGAAGATCTTAGCCCCTTTCAGCTGGTCAAACAGTTCGGGGATAAGGGGCAAGGGGTGTCGGTTTTTTACAATGATTTTATTAAGTCCCCGGTAAATCAATGCAGGGACGCAACCATCTTTTCAATAAAGAAGAAGCCTGCCCCCGATGGAGAGGTAGCAGGATGGATAAATCCTCACTGGAGATTCTTGTGGATGTACTCCTTCATTGCAGTAGTCTCTGCTGGAGACAAAGGGTAAGTCCAACCACGGGGTCGCATAGTTCCGGGAACAAGATCAACAGGGCAGTTATAATGCCAATGAGGGTGAAGAAACTCTGCCGACAGTAGTTCAGTGCAGAATTCTGCTGGAGCAGCGCTATTAACTGATGCATTTTGAAAAAAACATGTTTTCCCATGACAGTATCCCTTTAAATATTACACATGGTAAGCACACATGGCAGGCAGACTTTCTTGTGGAGTGCCACACAAGGGGGGACTGCGGGCCACTAGTTTGACAATCATGGTATAGACAATATTCACCAAAGTATTTATGACAACAACATTTTTGCACAAACCGCCCCCCAACAGTGTACTGACAATTTTTTTGCAAACATTACACTGCATGAAAATATTCCTTGGAGATGGATGTGAACATTGATCGAGGAGAATATTGTTTCTGTAATCTGGCAAATTGACAATGGCAAGAAAAATGGGTAGCTTTCATTCATTTTTAAGTTCTTGCTTTGCTCATAATGCTCCATCACCAGTATGTAGTATCTGCTTTAACACTCTTTCCTGGCACTTTCCTGGCAAAAAGTAAAGCTGTTAATCTTCTGCAATTACATGTACTTTTAAAAACAAACATGGACTGTTGTATGAGATTATGATAAATGACCAACACACTAATTATCTGGAAGGGAAGCTGGTCAGTAATCTTCTAAGTAATCTGCTAAATACTGAAACATTGCCTTTTGTTGAAACTATAACATCGCTGCAACAAACATGTTTATGTCATTAATTAAAAAGAATAATCAGTAAGTAACCTGTTTATCGAAGATGAGACTGAATTATCTAGGTTAATTAAAAGGCAAGGAAAGTGTAAAATAGAATAAGGCTAGAAATGCTGTATTTTGTATACTAAACATAAAAATTAACTTACTGCACCACAAGCCTAATCAAACAAATGATTTATGCTTTCAAAGTTGGCAACAGGGGGCTGTCATCTTGTAACTTTGTTATACATCTTTGCAAGACTAGACTACATACACATGCTCAGTGTGGTCTGGGCTTCTTAGGGATCATCATAAATGATCAAAAAACAAAGCTATCTTCAGCACTAAATGAAGGGAGAATTTCACTGCATAGTCAGGTTTCTTATAAAAACAGTACACATTTTTTAATTAAAGTATATTGGAGATAGATTCCTTTTTCATTAAAAAAAAGTAAAAATTGGATTTTATTTCTTTGCCTTTCCTTGCCCTTTAAACCCTACCAGTCACAATACAGTTTTTAAGTAGAAATTACAAGAACAAAAGTATGAATTAAGCCACTTTGGTTTGTGTGTTTTACACAGAATATCTAAACATATTTAACCCACTTATCCCATTTAACACAGAAACTTGTGTCACAGCATCCCATCCAATTAAAGAGTTCACCATTGTGAACAAAGGTACTTTGGTATGCTAATCAAAAGGTTAAATGCATTAAATGAGTTTTAGATGACTTTAGATAACACCGTTTCTTCAGTTTATCCCAAGTCATGACTCATTTAACACACAAATCCAAGTGGCTTCATCTATACATAGATCTAATTCATAAACAACAAAATATTTAAAAAAAAAAAAAGTTTCTGCATTGCATAACAATACATAACCATAACCAAGTAACAAAACAAATCAGTGGTAGATTGTAGGCTCCATTTATAAACATAATTATACCTCTTTATAGATCCCTAGTAAGGCCTCACCTGGAGTATGCAGTGCAGTTTTGGACTCCAGTCCTTAGGAGGGATGTAAATGAGCTGGAGAGAGTGCAGAGACGTGCAACTAAACTGGTAAGAGGGATGGAAGACTTAAATTATGAGTGGAGACTGTCCAGGTTGGGGTTGTTTTCTCTGGAAAAAAGACGCTTGCGAGGGGACATGATTACACTTTACAAATACATTAGAGGACATTATAGACAAATATCAGGGTACCTTTTTACCCATAAAGAGGATCACCGCACCAGAGGCCACCCCTTCAGACTAGAAGAAAAGGACTTTCATTTGAAGCAGCGTAGGTGGTTCTTCACAGTCAGGACGGTGAGGTTGTGGAATGCACTGCCGGGTGATGTTGTGATGGCTGATTTTGTTGATGCTTTTAAAAGGGGCTTGGATGATTTTTTGGACAGACATAATATCAAAGGCTATTTTGATACTAAACTCTACAGTTAGTATAGCTATGGGCATATACGATTTGTGTGAAAAAGTGGAGATGTGTGTGTGTGTGTGTGTATGTTGGGTTTTAATTTGGAAGGGTTGAACTTAATGGACTTTGTCTTTTTTTCAACCCAATTTAACTATGTAAGTATTAATCTTTTTAATGACCATGATTTAGGTGTAGATTTATGGGCGTTGCCTCTATCAGTGTAACGCTCATGGATCACATCAATAGAGACAAAAGGACTGGATGGGAGATTCAAATCAATGTGTAATGTCCTGCCTGCCAAGTGCATCTCCCTCCAAAGGGGAAAGTAGGGGGAGAGGTGCTGCAAGGGGCTAGGCTATGGGCACTAAAGATAAAATTTGCCCCATTAAAGAAAACAATTCTAAGCAACTTTGCAATATGAATTCATTACAAACTTTCTATGGTTTTTAAAGGGATTCTGTCATGATTTTTATGATGCAGTTTTTAATTCTGAATTACACTATTTAAACTGCAAATAATTCACTCTATAATATAAAATTTAATTCCTGAACCAATAAGTTTATTGTTTTTAGTTGTAATATTGGTGTGTAGGCAGCCATCAGGTCATGTTGCCTGGTCATGTGCTTTCAGAAAGAGCCAGCACTTCAAGATTGAACTGCTTCCTGGCAGGCTGTTGTTTCTCTTACTCAATGTAACTGAATGTGTCATAGTGGGACCTGGATTTTACAATTGAGTGCTTTTCTTAGATCCACCAGGCAGCTGTTATCTTCTGTTAGGGAGCTGCTATCTGGTTACCTTCCCATTGTTCTGTTGTTAGGCTGCTGGGGGGAAAGGGAGAGGGGTGATATCACTCCAACTTGAAGTACAGCAGTAAAGAGTAACTGACGTTTATCAGAGCACAAGTCACGTGACTGTGGGCAGCTTGGAAACTGACAGTATGTCTAGCCCAGTGGTTCTCAACCTTTCTAATGCTGTGATCCTTTAATAAAGTTCCTCATGTTGTGGTGACCCCCAACCATTAAATATTAAAATATTTTTCTTGCCAGCCCAGAGTGGATTGTTAGGAGACAACGTGGCTGCATAAAGGCTTGTTTTCCGTGTGTAGTGAGGCAAAATATTTTGGCCACATCCATTTTGTTGCCACACCCCCAATTACCATGTTAATTTTACAAAAATTACTGCCCACTTCAAACGGGCAGGGAGAGCTGTATGGCAGTCCCTACATATAGATATAGAAAGTTGTAGTGCAACTGGCTTCCCTAAACAGGTTACTGAACTAGAACTCTGAGAACCAACACCCAGAGAGCTACAACCTTGGCCCAGGGCTAGTGGGGAGAGATGAACGACCCCTTAAGTGACCCCTGTGAAAGGGTCGTTCGACCCCCAAAGAGGTCGCGACCCCCAGGTTGAGAACCACTGGTCTAGCCCCATGTCAGATTTCAAAATTAAATATAAAAACATTTGTTTGCTCTTTTGAGAAATGGATTTCAGTGCAGAATTCTGCTGAATCAGCACTATTAACTGATGCTTTTTGAAAACAAAAATTCCCATGATAGTATCCCTTTAAGTTATTTGTATATGTATTGCTATTGAAAGCAGTGTATGTCCCTCTATTCTCTGTCCTGGTGGCTCAGACTGTTGATACAATGTAAGTCAGACAAGGCAGCTGATTCACAGACCTGTCTTTCCTGGGGAACTAAGACTTTTGCAACACTGTTTAAAAAGTCACAACATGAGTTAAACAAATGCTGCTTTTAATAACAATAGTTTTTACAAATAACTTGCAGAGCATTGACAAATTTTAATACATGTATATTGGAAAGTTGCTTAGAATTATGTTTTCTTTTATTTTGGGGTTTACTTGACCTTTACATTCTTTTTGCTGAGGCTATGCTTATATTGTTATTATTACCAGCTGTCTTGGCCATCCACCCTTAAACTATCTGCATAACAAACACCATTCCCTCCACCTAAACATTTATTGGAATCACACAGCAACACAGAGGATTAAAAGTGCTTAGGGTTCCAAGAAATGAGTAACCAGATTGGCTGATCAGACAAATCTTTGTAGTTCAGTTTATCACAAACATGCATGCAATGTATATATAAATGGATCTAGGCTATCCAGGTTCTTTATAACAATGTGGTCATTTAATGCAACATGTATAAACATATGTCTTTTTGTCTTTAGAAATTCTGTATCAGGATGTGAAATGACTCTGGATATATCTGAATTTACATCAACGAATACTTTAATTTTGACCCTGATAAGATAACAAACTACAATGTACCCTACACAACCAAATATATCTTGTAAACAGATTAATGAACTAAACATATATAAATGAGAAACACCTGGCTAGTAGTGATAACGTTATCTAATTTAGGACATGTTGCAAGAAGCAAACTTACTCCTTGTTAACAAAGACACTAAACTATAGGAAACTGAGCTTGACTACTTTAACAGGTTACTATAATAAAAGGGAAAAAAGTGTCAAGGTCTTATAACCCATTTCCAACCAATCACACAAAGCTACAGACTAGTTTGTTGCTGTGGATTGTTCAACCAGTGATAAACTTTGCATTACTGTACATTACCCATCAGATCATTACTTGGCATAAATATTGGAATGATACATTTCCAGTTTAATATAATAATAAAATGATATTAAACGTTTAATGGCAATTTATTTCCTTAAAAAAGAAAGGTAAAAGCATTCAGGACCAACCCATGACTTAGGAAGTTAATAAGATAAAAAGAAAAGGGCATTGCAAAACATTGGGCAGATACAGACAGAAGAGATAGCTGCATACTTTAGGATGAGTTGAAATCAGCGCTCGAAAATAAAGAAAATAGAAAATAAGGAATTGATTGCTTAACATACAAAGACCTATACCAAAAAATAAAAAATAAATTAAATCATCAGTAAAAGGCTACAGCACTTGAAGTTGGGTATACTGCAAGCAGCTAAAAAGGAAGGAGACTTTGAAAAAGGGAATATCCACATTGATTTATTTTTCTAAATGTATCCAAATACAAATACAAATTTCTAAGTGTATACAAATACGGAGCCAGCATTACATTGTGGCAGTAGCAATGGCCAGTAATACATGGTCCTTAATTAAAAGGGGTATATAATTGCAGGAGGAGAAGGTAATCCATGCAAGGTCCCATCATGAGCAGTTTTGGTCTACAATGCTCAAAGGGGACAGTTTCAAAATAGAGAGAAATCCCAGAGATGAGAAACTGCTTCTAAGAAATCAGTTGACAAAGAGGTATGGAAGATCTTTATATGAACAAACTATAAGAATTGCAGTCTTTTTCTCTACTGGCAGATGGATCTCTAAATACTTGCAAAACCATATTGTAAAGTCAAACAAAGGAAAAACTGTTGACGTTGCACATAGTTTCCCCATTATAACAAGCTTTCTTAAATTCCCCCAATAGTGTATGAGTCCAGGTTGTTTGCTTTTTCTTTTGACTTAGGTAATGTGATCTTTTCCTAGTTTTTGGCTAAAGTGGCTGATGCAGTATTGTAAATGCGGAACATTAGTGTTTTGGACTATTTCTGAGTTTCCTTTAAAAACATTCATGTTTCTGGTTTCATTGGGATTTTCCATTTATCACCATGAAGATCTGTTTTCAAACTGAACTAACCTTACATTTTAGTTGTAATCTTTAATGAGCAGTCAGTATTCAAATGTCATTTGTATGTTTGTGTATTCCACTGACGTACTGTCAAAAGTACTGACATGCTATAGGTGCTATAGAAATGCATGTCGACAATAATAGTTGGAGTTTGGTCACCACAAGTGGAGAAATGTGCAATGTTGACCACAGCATAATGCTTTGTATAAATGTGGCAATGTGGCCACTAGCACTGTATTTAGATGCAGTGTCTCACTAGGGACCAGACCTAACGGTGCCTTGCAGCTTGCAGAATTGAAGTCATGATTGTGAGTGTAAATTTACTTCAACTAAGTGTCACATCACTTAAACAACCCTCCCCCACAGCTCCATCGCTGGATTTATGCCAGTAGTCTCTGGGGAGATTTTTTATTTTTCTAAAATAAAAGTATTGTACATATAGGCACCAGATGGACTACCCTAAAGCTGCCACCCAACAAAACTCTCCTGTCTCTCCATCTCAATCAACACACATATTTATTCCATGCATGTAGCTGATCTGCTGTTGCAGTCTTACCCTTCCTTACTGTACTATCCCGGACTCTTCCTATATACAGCTTCAGCTCTGCGAGGGTCTTTGTGAAAAACCCCTTTTTAGGACCCCAATAAGACAGCACTGATGCTACAGTCAACAGCAAATTCACAAATAACAAAAGCAGACAGAATAACTGGTACAGGTGTGGGATCTGTTATACAGAATGCTCGAGACAGGGGTTTTCCATATCATGGATCTTTCCGGAATTTGGATCTTCATACCTTAAGTATACTAAAAAATCTTGTAAACATTAAATAAACCTAATAGGCTGTTTTTGCTTCCAATAAGGGTTAATTATATCTTAGTTTGAATCAAGTGCAAGGTACTGTTTTAATATTACAGAGAAAAAGGAAATCACTTTTGAAGATTTGGAGTATTTGATTATAATAGAGTCTATGGGAGACGGCCTTTCCGTAATTCCGAACTTTCTGGGTAAAAGGTTTCCAGATAACGGATCCAACACCTGTACTGTGTAATGGTACGCGAGTCACAAGAACTTAAAATTATTGCCCTTATTTGGCACCCCAGGATTTTTTTTATGCTAGTGTTGCACCTCAGCTCCTTTTACTTTCCGAATGTGGCTTAGGTTTAAAAAGGTTCTGCACTCAAGGCATGGCAATCCAAAATTACAGAAAGATTCCTGATATAGAAACCCCCTAAGTACCAAGCTGTCTGGTTAGTAGAACAATACCAGTATAAACAATATAATGAACGTCAACACCCAGGTGTAATACATGAGATTTGTTATTTTTCCTGCTTTAATATATGTATATATATATAGAGAGAGAGAGCGAGGGAGAGCGAGAGAGAGACTCTTTTGTTGAATTTCCAAGCGGGCCAAGTTTTTTCACTCGATGCTACATTATTTACACTTTACTAAACTGCCCACTTGATTATTATATCTTACTAAGCGAAGATGTGCAGCCTTATGCTGGCCATATACATAAAGATATAATTGTACGAAAGGGCGTTTCAGACTGTGTGTGCTGGGAATAATCATCCTGAAAATTTGGACGTAAAATCTATTGGAAAAGTTGGATATTTTTGTTGGATAATGATAATATCTCTGCATGTATTGCCTGACTCTTGCCATGGGTGACTGTCACTACTATTTCCCTGACATAGGTTTCCTAGGATTGCTGTCTGTCAATTTATGGGCAGAACATCATCTGATTTGTTATTTTTCCTGCTTTAATCCTACAATTTAAATCTGAATGGTTAGTTTTAGATCCCTGCATTACAATGAATGAATTGATATCTGAATATTTGTTGTACAAGGAATATAAACGGAACGAAGAAGAAAGTAGTAATGTTTTTTGCTTTCTGGAGTTCCGCTTGATCATCTCAGAGCTGGAAGTGATTTCCTTTTTCTCTGTAATAATAAAACAGTACCTTGTACTTGATTCAAACTAAGATTTAATTAAGCCTTATTGGAAGCAAAAACAGCCTATTAGGTTTATTTAATGTTTACAAGATTTTTTAGTATACTTAAGGTATGAAGATTCAAATTCCAGAAAGATCCATGATATGGAAAACCCCTGTCTCGAGCATTCTGTATAACAGATCCCACAGCTGTACCACATCTATGGACAGCTTTAGTCCTCCAACTGTGGCTAAACTCTTGTACCTCTGATAGTTATAGGGAAAGCCACACTTGAAGAAGAGGAAGATAGCATACATGTGTTCTCTACAGGGAGATAAACTGCCTGACGCACTCAAGCAAATCATTACAAGACTGCTGTTTATCATTAGGGGGACTATATATCAAGTGATTATCAAAAAGAGAAAACCTCTTAACAGCCAAGCAATTCATTCTTCCAACAAGACACTGCTTTAAATAGTCTTTATGGGTCCCTTTTTTTAATGCGAACAACAGTCCGAGCAAGGGGCTGTAATGTTTCAGGGGGCAGGAGGAGTTGTTTTAGGATGGAGCTATGATGTGAAAATTGGCGTTTGGTTGATCATATACAGAGTCCTGTTTGTATTTCCTAATTTGTCAAGTGACAATCCTTTTTCTTCTCTGAGATTGATATTTTACACTTTAGTCATATGATACATGAGGAGGATTATAGGTTTAAGCACAACTTATAATGTGATTTCCATATCCCTTTAACACTAAAATTAGACACCATTGTCCAGGGGCCCCAAACATATTGTTTATATATGTTTCCATGGCATCCTACTTCTCCATTGCCTATTCTTCTCCCTAAGGTGCCAGGGTACTGCTGTTTCTGTACATGTTGACGGAATGCCTTTCACCACAAGGCAGGGAGAGTTACTTGTGCCAAATACTGGGCTTGAAGGAGTAGTGTAGTAGAAGTGATAAGATTGATGAGATTTAATTATGCACTAATTTGAAGCAAATACACAAATCCATGCTCAATTTTAATCAATTCTGCATAATTTAGCAGCTACAATTCACTGGAGAGCATATGAAGCAAAGTTGGTTTGAATATTGTTTCCTCCCAAAGGTCTTAATGGAACAGTTCAGTGTAAAAATAAAAACTGGTTAAATAGACAAAATGTGCAAAATAAAAAATGTTTCTAACATAGTTAGTTATCCAAAAATGCAATGTATAAAGGCTGGTGTGACTGGATGTCTAACATACTACCTACATACACATAATAAACTGTAAAAACACAGTAATATGCTAGAGCATTAGCCTTCAGGTTCTACCCCCAATTTCCCCCCTTCCCACCCATTTCTTTCTTTCTTACTTTCTTTTTTTCTGTGACATTAATGGTACTAGTTAACTTTACGAACTGTATTTCTGCTGTTGTGAATACCTACATATCTGAATGTTGACCAGATATGATTCTCATACATACGTGTTTAATGTATACTTACCTATTCTTTATGAATAAAATTTTTCTTGAAATACAAAAAAAAAAATAGCCACAACACTACTTCCTGCTTTGCAGTTAGTTGGCGAATTGAATGGGGGGGGGGGTCACATGGGACATAACTGTTTAGTGAGTTTGCAATTTATCCTCAGCATTCAGCTCCGATTCAAAAGCAACAGTTATGACCCATGTGGCCCTCCCCCAAGTCACTGATTGGCTACTGCCTGGTCACCAATCAGTGGAAACAAAGAGAGCAGCAAAACAGGAAGTAGTGTTCTGATTACAACATTCTATTTACCCAGTTTTTATTTTTACACTGAACAATTCCTTTAAAAATAAAAGTTTTAACAAATAAAATGTTTTCTTGAAATCATTCAAATATGCTTGTAACCTTTTCCATATTGAGACCATAAGATTTATTATACTTCCAAAATATACCAGATTAATTTTGTAATGTTCTGGCACCCTTATGTCTTCAATGAAATATTTTCCTTTTATCTTTCATAGCAGGAATTAACTTGAAGTTACAAGGTCACCCAGCAATTAATTATTTGGCTCATTAGTAAGGAGCTTGCATTGCTCGGCTTTATGTCTACACTGGAAGAAGAAAGTAATGTTTGTTGCTTTCTGGCATTCCGCTTAATCATCTCAGAGCTGGGAAGGCAGGAGCTGAGAAGCTGCTTAGGGAGATGAACAGCTCATTGTATTAATTGCTGCAATTAATTAAATCTAGTGGCTCATGATCCAAAATATTCAACTTTGGACATTTGAATAAGGGATGCACCAGAATAAATATTTTAGGATTCAGCTGAATCCCTAATCCTTTGTGAAAGATCTGGCCAGATACCAAATGAATCCAACCCTAATTTACATACGGAAATGAGGGGGAAAGAGAACCGCGCATGCAGCATGTGGCTAAAAATTTTTTAACTTTGTGTGATGAAAGCTATGAGATTTTTTGGATTCGGTTTGGCCAGGCACTTGAAATCCTGCTGGAAAAGGCTGAATCTTGGATCTGGTGCATCCCTGATTTTAATACTGTCCTGGATGCTACTAGTGAAAGATCATTGGTCTGGGGGATACAGCACAGTCCACCATGACAGAGCACAGGAGAATGGATCCGTACGAAATGCGTAAAGCGTGGGGTATGATCTCGTTTTTTCACTTCTGATGATTCTAATGCTTTTAACTGAGTTGAAATAAATTGAAAAACTTTTAACGGATCCATTCTCCTGTGCTTCATATCATGGTGGACTGTGCTATATGGAATTCCTCCAGGACCGGGGACGCTATTACGAGCTAGCACCTGGAGCGGGTTTTTCTGCAGTGTTGGCATGGGAGAATGCTCCTTTTTGTAACTTTGTTTCTGGGGGATACATCCTGCTTTCTTCAGGAAGGGTAAGAGTACCCCTCCCAAAAAAAGTTGATCTGTCATTGGCTTCACACAGAAATTAACAGAATACATTTACAGTACATGAGATTGATTGAACGGGGATTAATAAGGTTTCTTATTAGGGCATGTGCGACATTAAAGGGGCAGTATTCCCACTATTTCAATGTATGTTTATTAAATAAGGCTTGTGCTGAACATACTTTTTGCCTATTGTTTTAATCTCTGTTTTATATTTCTTTAGCTAAAAGGGGAGATCCTGCTGGAGAATTTGAGGCTGTAATAAGTTTTTTAATTATTCTGGACAATAAAATTGCACTGTTAAAAAAAAAATCCTTGATGTAGCTTTTCCTATAAAGATTATACTTTGCTGAATAAAACTAGATGGCAGAGATATTCCATTGAATTTAGTTTATTAACATCAGCCTCAATGTGCCATTATGACAGTTCTATAAAATCTTTCAAGATTTCACAGATAATAATATTACAATTTGTAACATCGATCTTAAAAAGACATTTTAATAGACAGTTTTTGAGCACCATTTTGATCAAGTTAATGCATATCTGTGGGCACCACTGCAAAACAAGCTATTCAGAGGCAAAATACTGGCAGTTTGGTATTTATTCATATTTTCCAAAGAGATCATTTTGCATTATAAATCACATGAAAACAATTGCAAGTAAATGTTCTGAAGCAAAACTGAAAAAAAAACAAGAAATTGAGATCCTTTAACTGAGGGTGAATTAACGCAGTAACATCTCCCTCTTGGCTTTTGTGGGAGAAAGTTACCGAGGAAGTTCCTGGATGGCAAAGTTAGTAGTTTGTCCATATGACACTGATGGGATTGATAGACTAAAACTTCTATATTGTTCAGAATAAAATTGTTCAGAATATAAATAAAAACTGGATAAATATATAAGCTATGCAAAATAAAAAATGTTTGTAATATAGTGAGTTAGGCAAAAATGTCATGTATAAAGTCTGGAGTCACTGGATGTCTAACCTAATAGAACATAACACAACTTCCTGCTTTGCAACTCTCTCTTGATTTCAACTGATTGGTTACCATACAGTAACCAATCAGTGACTTGATGGGAGCACAATGGTCATAACTGTTGCTTTTGAATCTGAGCTGCATGCTAAGGATCAATTGCAAACTCGCTGTGTCCCATGTGGCCCCCCTTCAGGTCTCTGACTAACTCAGAGTTAAAGAGCTGAAACAGCAGGAAGTAGTGTTCTGGCTATTATGTTAGACATCTACTCACTCTAGCTTTTATACATTACATTTTTTGCTAACTAACAATATTATAAACATTTTTTATTTTACACAGTCTCTATTTACCCAGTTTTTATTTTCACACTGAACTGTTCCTTTAAGGCAGGCAATACTAATTGGGTTCCTATATTTTTGACCTACCTTATCTGGAGAGCAAAGTCTGAAAGTAGTTCTGGGAATGAGCAAACACTACTAGTTAATAATGGTCACCCCTCTAACCAGTGGCATCTGGAAACCTTCTTTTGGAATTTTCCCGATTGGCACATGAGGTGCTTTTTATCCAGATAAAATACACTTGATATCACTTGGACCATTAACAAAAAACTGAAATGGGGAATGCCTAACGGCACTGGTACTTGAGATTTTCAGCCATGTTTTTTTAACTGATGAACTGTCTCTTCTTGTTTAGGTTGGGACCTATAACTTTTTAAAACTACAGTAATATGTGTCCTCCTGCAATCGGTATGGGAGTTATCATTCAGAATGCTCAGAACCTGGGCTCTGGATAAGGGGGGCTTTACGTAGTTTGGCTCTCTCCATACCATGAGTTTATTAAACGATATTTAGACATACACCCAATAGGATTGTTTTGTCACCAATATGGATTTATGCAGCTTTGTTGAGCTGGAGCTGGAGCTTCCCATGTGTATAACTAACCAGTGAGGATAACTAACCAGGGAGCTGTATAACTAAACAGTGGTGTAACTATAATACAGCAGACCTGTAATGTAATCACCCTGCACACTGCAAGAAAGATCATTGGTCAGTGCAAGTAAGCAAGGGGCAAGTGGAGTCAGAACTTTCTGATGAGGGCTGGGAAGAGGTAAGTGCAGCATGCATGCAGTTTTAGTTACACCATTGTAGGTAACCCCTACCAGTTTAGGTTACACAGAGAACATCTTAAAATATGCTTTTGCAAATGACTGATTATTGGACAATGTAACACTTAAAGGGGTTGTTCACCTTTGAGTCAACTTTTAGTAATCTCTAACCTCTTATCAACAGGCCGCATGTTTGAAAGGAAGTATTTAATTACAGTAGTTTTAGTATGATGTAGTGAGTGATATTCTGAGACAATTTGCAATTTGTTTTCATATTTTTTTCTTAATTCATATTTACCGTAGCTATTTATATAGTAGCTTTCCTTTTTGCAATTGCAACAATCTGCCTGCTAGGATAAAAACTACCCTAGCAACCATGCATTGATTTGAATAAGAACAAAATGAATGTGTTACCATGCCGGGCATTTGTGTTTTGTTTTTTGAGGGGTCGCCGAGCCCCATTTGGGAACTGAAAAGCCCAAGTGAAAAGTTGCTTAGAATTGACAATTCTACAACATACTAAAAGTTACCTTAAAGGTGAACAACCCTTTAAAAATGGCATTGTTTTACTACAATAATTTATGTTGATTCCCTTTGTTTTAAGTAAACAGGGTTGATAACAACAGGGTCACAAGCTCATGACACGCAGACGGCTTCACACTGCTCCTGTGTGTCGAATCGATTGCCATTTCCTCCACAGCCACCGTACCAGAACTGCACACAGGCTTTTTTGCTTGGGTTGTAGGACCACTTGAGGATGTAATCCACACATTTTCCATCCTCTGGTTTCATTGTGCAGATATCTAGGGAAAGCACAAACAAGAACACAATAACAACAGTGTATAGGTTTCCATCGATGTGAAAAAGTCTGAAAATTTTCAGTATTTTCTGCATATTTATTGCATATGATGCCTCTGTGGTAGCTATGGTTATCTGAGCAGATCCAAAGCCGGACAGAACCTCTACCCACAATACAAAGCCTACTCTCCTTCCTTGTGATTTTTTGGCTCATCCCAATAAACATTAGAGGCTGCAAAGGTGTGTGAAAGGAGATGAGTTATAGGTATGCATAGCAAAGTAAAAGAGAAAGGTGCAAATGCTGGGTTCAGTGTTAAAGGGGTGATTCCCCTTTAAGATCATTTGAGTATGTTATAGAATGGCTAATTCCAAGCAACTTTTCAGCTGGCCTTCATTTTTTCTTTTATTATAGTTTTTTTATTATTTCCCTTCTTCTTCTAAATCTTTTGAGCTTTCAAATTGGGGTCACTGACCCCATCTAAAAAACAAATGCTCTGCAAGCCTATTCACGCTCTCTCCTGCTCATATTCGTCTGTTTTTCAAATCAGTGCATGGTTGCTAGTGTAATTGCTGCTGAATAAAAAAGATAAACTACTCAAAAACCACAAATAATAAAATATAAAAGTAGGGATGTACCATATCCACTATTCTGGATACAGCCGAACCCCCTAATCCTTTGTGAAAGATTCGGCCGAATACTGAACCAAATCCGAATCCTAATTTGCATGTGTAAATTAGGGGTGGGAAGGGGAAAATATTTTTATTTCCTTGTTTTGTGACAAAAAGGAATACCACTCTTGGAATACCACTCTTTACATCATACTAAATGTTAATTTAGAGGTGAACTACTCCTTTAAGTCTCATGGATGATTAGAAACACCAACATTAACCCTTTATCTGCCAGTTCTAATAAAATCTACAGTCTCATTAGCCAGGGGAGTGACTGCCAGGAACTTTAGACTGCAAGGTTCCTTGTTATCTGTTACTCTATGTGAATAATGTGCTGTTGGTTGACACAGATGTGTGCAGCTGTTCTATATGGAGAGTGAATATGTGTATCTACAAGACAATATAATTATGTCAGTGTGAGAATGGGTCTGTGTAACCCTGCATGAGAATGCATGTGTGTTTTGCATTATGGATATTCAACATACAGTAAGTAAGACATCTTTTTGCATGTCTTAAATTTCTTTATAGACTCTTTAAAGACTTTTCTAACTTTCTCTATCTTTAGATATAATGGGAAGTTCCTCTTATACTTAAAGGGGACCCCTCACCCAAAAGAAATATTCAAAATCCTATTTTATCACATTAGTCAAGCAAAATTAATTTTATCTACACTATATAAATTATTTGATTCTTGTTTCCTTCAGTCTGGGAATTCCAAATTATAACAAGCAGGCAGGAGCCTTATATCATCTTAGAATCTTGTTTGTGCACCAGAATGAGGGACCCAATGTCCATCCCCATGTCCTGGCTACACAATTAAACAGTGAAGATAATGGGGGAATGTGTGGGGAGCAGTGACATCTAGGAAGTGCTGAATGGAAAGTGAAAGTAATTGTCTGCCCCACCTCTCTGCCACGGGCATAGAGGAGGGGCAGATAATATTTCATTGACAGCTGATATTTTTAAATGAGCTTACAGCAGCTATGAATATTTGAATAAAAAATTGAAATTGGATTTCATGTTTAATTTGAAAAGGACTTTTATTATACAGATTTTTGTGTCTGGGTGACAGGTCCACTTTAAGGCTCGGTAGCAGTTCCTTTAGGCAACATAAAGGGGTTATTTATTAAGGGCCCTTACACTCAGGCATTTGTTACATGTGCTTCGTTTAGCTGCGTTCAGCCACACAGGAGCGCAGGTCTAGACGCACGCCATTCTTTTAAATGACGTTGTACCCATGAGACGCATGTAAGCACCGAACGCAGGTTCAGACGCAGCATGTTATGTCTGAGCCTGCGTTTGGCACTTACACGCGTCTCGTAGATACAACGTCATTGAAAAGAATGGAGTGCTTCTAGACCTGCGCTCCTAAACGCAGCCAAACGGAATGCAGGGGAGTGCAGGTAACAAACAACTGTGTGTACGGGCCCTAAAGGTAGAATTTTACAGTTGTTTATACCTCGAATGAGCTCGCAGCTCAAACTCGATTCAGCAAAGTTGTGTTTTTTTAACCTGAAAATCTGAGGTTTTATAAAAAAAAATCAATTGGAAAACTCAAACCTGAATAAATAACCCCCATAAAAATGACTGCAGTTACCACAGAGAACATTTGAAAAATTTAAAGCAACACAAGCCTTCTTACTCCTCTTTTTATAGTAACATCAGCAGTAACTCATATTTGTTTTTACTGGCTAGGTGGCATCTTTAATGGTGTGTAAACAGGGTTGGGCCAAGGGGTAGGCAGAGTAGGAAAGTGCGTAGGGCGCAAAGCTGGGGGGGGGGTGCCAGGCACATACCTTCTCTGTAGCCTACCCCCTAGTGTGGTCCCAGTTTACTTTTCATGCTGGCGTGTGTAAAGTATTCGCGCATGCGTGCTCGCCACTTCGCATCTGTGGCTTTTTTTCACACATGCAGCCATCCATTTTGTCCGTACTCGTCTATTACGTGCTACGACCAGCCAGGTTGCCTATGGCGCCTGGCTGGTCTGGCCTGGCGCTGTTTTTGAAAACAAATGATTCTCATTTTAACTGGTAAAGACACTTTAAATGGTATCTGAAGTGTCCAAGAGATAATCCTTTAACATACCTTTCTTAAGGCCCCGCACTTCCCCATTAGCTTTTTTACCTATTAAAAGAAAAAATGAAATAAATTATTTTCCATGCATATTTTTTTTTTTTTTTAGTGGTTAACAATAGAAATACACTGATATGTCTGCTGTAGATTCAAAGTACAAACTGGCAAATAGAAAAGAAAGAATTCTCCATGCCAGAGAGGTGGTTAGTAGGAGCATACACACTTATAACTGTAAAAACCTTATGTTAGGGAAACTTGGATGAGAAATGAAGGTCTTTCGCTGGCTGCCCAATTCCTACTGTACAATAAACTTACATTTATATACTTTATATACACATGCCAAATTCATAAAATCTGCTACGTTTACTACATTATTTATATTTCCTATGAATAACTGGGTAAATCCATTTAAATTTGTGAAAAATGTTGTTTTAAATATATAAAAACAGACCCCGCATTTTAAGTCTACCTCCTTTTAAGGCTTGTGCTGAATATACTCAGGGGCCAGTTTACTGACATTCATTTTTTTTTCTCCAACTTAGTTTTTATTGTTTTTGTTTTTCCGTTAACTCAAAACAATAACAGAAGAAAGGTTACACAATAAACATCAGATGACATTTCTTTGTGATAAATGCAGAAAAATTGATCTTTTTATCAGTCAATGTTTGTTTTAACATGTATCTTAAATCTGTATAAAAAGGGCTGATTACATCAATGGCAGCTGATTTATACAATAAACCAATAATCATACCTGCTGTTGTTTTTATTGGGGAGGGGAGTTAGGGAGAGGTGTGGCCGGGTCTGGGTGAAGGAGAAAGATTAATTATTATATTTATTTGTTCTGAATCAACAGTGTTGGGAGGTGTTCAGACAACCATGGGGTCCAAATGTTCTCAAATTTGCTTGGGCAACCTCGGCTAATGTAAATTAGCCGATATAGGGGGACTGAGTTATTTACTAATTTGATCTATCTCCTTTTTGTTGGTGGTTGTTCAGATTTCCATTGAAGGGCTATGAGTCATTTTGCCTGGATAAGCAGGAAACATATTAATGTTCTTTCTGCTATAGTGGGGGCTGTATCTTCAGTTTGGTTTAGGAGAGAAAGGGTTAAATGCATTGGTATAATAAGCGCTAGGAGGGAACTAATTTCTTGTGCGATTTTACCCCAGAACCTTTGTATTGGTGCACATTTCCATACAATGTGTATAAAACCAGCTGGGGAATGTTTACATTTTGGGCAAATATCAGGAATAGAAGGTTTAATTAAATGTAGTCTGTGTGGGGTCAAATAGGTTCTGTGAAGGAATCTAAACTGGATCATTTTATCCTTTGAGTTAATCAATGCTAAATTATAGGTTTTCAGAATTTCCTTCCACATTTCTGAGGTTATATCTGATTCCCATTTCTTGTAAAGTTTATATAAGACATGTTCCCTGGAGTTATTCAGAAGAGAGTAGAATTGGGAAACTGATTTTGCTAGACTGGGTTCAAAGATTAGGTCTTCTAGTCTCCTGGGAGTAGTATCTATTTTTCCTCTGCCTAGTTTGGAGTGCAAGTCGTAACTGGAGAAAATCTAAAGAACATTTTGTTAATTTTTTCCTTAAGAAAGTTAAAGTTATGTATTTCACCTTGTTCTATAACTTGGCCTATGTACTTTATATCATATTCAGCCCAGGCTTTTGGATCTGGCACTGTTAGGAGTTTAGGGAGATTAGGGTTATGCCAGAGGGGGGGTATGGCTAGAGCAGTGATTTTCCCCTCTAGGGAAGAGGAGTAGGGCTGTTTTCCAATTATGCACAGTTGCTTTCATTAAGGGGGATATCATACCCTGGTTTTTAGTCCCTTGGTACAGCAAGTTTTTCAGGGCTTCATAGGAATTAGCCAGTTGTGCTTCTAATGTTGTTACAGTAATGTCAGGAGGTGACTTTGCCCATCTCCAAACAGTAATCAATTGTGTGGCTAAATAATAGTGGAACATATTCGGTGCAGCTAGACCTCCCATGCCTGAGTATTGCAGTGTTTTTTGCGCTATTCTAGGAGAAGTTGCCCCCCAATACATTGTGTTTAATAGAGATTTAAGCTTATGAAAGAATTGTTTAGGAACTATAATTGGTGCCTGGAGGAATAGATATGTGAATTTAGGTAACATAATCATTTTAAAGAGGTTTATTCGGGGAGGTTAGGGGACGGTTGTTCCAGTTTTTAGTTTTTTTCTCCATCAGAGAAAGCAAGGAGTTAAGATTAAGTTTAACAAATTGATTTAATTCTCTATGTATTGCACCCCAAGATATTTAAAGGTGGAGGCCCATTGGAGGTTAGCTTTGTACCTATGCCCTTCCAGTTGGAAAGTTTCAATTGGGAAAATTAAAGATTTCCCCCAGTTTATAGTTAAGCCGGAGTAACCTGTATTATGATTTATTACAGTTAGTGCCACATCCAGGGCCTTATAAGGGTTCTCAAGAAAAAGTATAGTGTTGTCGGCATACATAGCTACTTTTTCTGTGATAGGTCCTATTCTCAGGCCCTTTACCTTTATTCTATTTGTAAGCAGGGAGGCCAGTGGTTCCATTGCGATTGCAAACAATAAGGATGAGAGGGGGCATCCTTGCCTTGTTCCCCTAGAGAGCGAGAAAGTAGAGGAGATATTTTGATTTGTTTTTATCCGTGCCAATGGGTTTTTATATAACATGGCTATGCATTTAAGAAAGTTTTTCTTTATACCCATAATCTCCATGGTGGCCCAAAGGTAGCTTCATTCCACAGAGTCAAAGTCTTTTTCATTATCATGGGCTACTACTGACATTCATATTTAGTTTCCACAAATAGTATTTTTTAGCTTGTGGATTATACAATTTAAAAAAATTTAATTTTTTAGCTTGTGGATTATACAATTATAAAACAAAATTGTAATTGAACAACAAAAACTCAAAACTTTGTCATCTTAAAGCTGTTGATATCATGTAGAAGTCAGTGGCCTTTGTCCTTTTTTTGTAAAATTTTAAGGTTTTGGAGTTTTCTTTGATTGTATTTGTACAAAACAATTTGAGGATTTTGAATTTGGCTTAGTTCTACATATGTGTTCTTTCCTGCTTTTTATATTAGGCTGTTTCAATAAATGATTTGGCATTTGTAGTTTTAAAGAAAATTAGTTTAAAATCAGAATGTTGATAAATGGGAATCCTCATGTTTTAAATCACATATATATATATATATATATATATATATATATATATATCCCCAGGAGGGACAGAAACATTGGATGTATATGCAATATTAAAAGCATTTTAAGACACTATGAACAAGGAGTGTGCGGATCCTTCATATTCTATACAAGCTTTTCATTGATCAAGCACCTCTGATTAAAAAGAGACAGATGTGCGGGCACTTTGGAAAATAGTTATATATATATATGTTTTAATGTATTGAACTAAACAGAAACAGAAACTTTACTTGCAAGGTAAATAATTAGATTATTAATATACACATAAACACAAATCCATTTTGCGGACATGTAATTCATCTAATAATCTACCCAACATGGAGACGCTTCCCTTTTGCCTGTTCATTAGGAACAGCGATAAAAAATTTGATTTTTCATTATTAAAACATCAGGCAAAAGTATGTTCGGCACAAATCCTATTTATTGAACTTGTGCTGAAGGGGATATACTTTCACTTTAATTTAAACTCTTTCTCTACATCCTCTTTTATATCAAATTAGCTTTGTGGTGAAAATACAACATCTTGGAAATGTTAAAATAATTTTACTGAGAAGTAAACCCCTTCCCCGAATTAAGTTGTAGTATTTTGTGCAGCTTTTTCATCCTTATTTTTATCCATTTCTGAAAACATAGTAAATCTCATCTTCTGTGCCTTCTGCCAAATGTTTATTGGAACTGGAACGTCTAACTGACTCCAGAAAGCTTGTCACCTACCAACTGAACAAAACTGTCCAAGATTCAGCTTTTCTGTTATGCCTGCTCAATCATGACTATAAAGAACTACAGAATATTGGTTTTATACAGTACTATTTTCCAGTTGGAGAAACAAACCCCTATTCTACTATTATACCAAAATACCCAGGGGAGTAACTACAGAGGAATCAGACCCTGCGGCTGCAGGGGGCCCAGGAAGTATCCAAATCCGAATTTGCATATGGAAATTAGGGGCAGGGAGGGAAATCACATGACTTTTTGTTACAAAACAAGGAAGTAAATAAATGTTTTCCCTTATATGCAAATTAGAATTCAGATTCGGTTCGGTATTCGGCCTTATCTTTTGCAAAAGATTTGGGGGTTTGGCCAAATGCAAAATAGTGGATTTGGTGCATCCCTACTGCTTAATTGATATTTGTAGCTGATACATTTCTTATCTTTGTCCTTGCTGAGCAGAATCCCTGGGTTTCATTAAAGGCAGCTCTTAGAATTGATACAATAGTTGCTAATATTCCACAGATGCTGCTGAGAAATGTATCAACTTGTGCAAATTGTGACAGTTCAGAATCTGCACCTGGATAACTGAGGTGCCTGATTAAAATACCGGAGACAAGAACATTCAACTTTAAACTTCAAATCTGTAAAAAACAATAAAAAACTGAAAGCAATTGAAAAAAAAAATCTTTATTTCTGGCTAACTATCAAAACAACTGAACTGAAAAAATGTGTTCAAAAAATGTTCATTTGTATGTTATTTCATAAAAGATAAAAGTGTCACTGTTCCTGTTTTATGCCAAAAAGAACCTTAGAATTCCTTGAATATGAAGCGCCCCACTGACCACAAATATTTGTGAATAGGCATCATAAAACTGACAAATGAGCAAAGGGGGAATCTACAAAAGTATTTCATAATGTGATCACTATGCAGGGAGTAAGGCCTGGGAATCTGCCCACAAGCCAGGCTCCCAGGCGACAATCTAAATGAACTCTTTAGTGACACTGCACCCTCTAATATTTTGTAATACTGTCAACAAGTGTCATATTTTATGATGCTGCAAATCTGTACTGATAAACAACCAATGCTAGATAACTGGAAAAATCTTTCATGTTCTTTTTAACTGTACCGACCGTTATATTACGATTTTATGCTTAACAGTAATGATTTACATGAAACAATACAGTATCTATGAGACTTATGTATATGAACTGCAGAGAGAGTGAAAAAAGTGAAGCCAAGAAAAGCAGGAAATAAACCAGCCACCAAACAACACCCCAGAACCACATAATCTCCAAAGTCTTCCTTTTGATTGTACTTGGGTTGAACTGATTTCCTGACCTTTAAAAAGGATTTCAGGGTATATTTCCATTGTAGCCTCCTGTTAATATTTCCTGAGAAAAGTGATCTATATTTTTGAAACACAGCTTAGCATAACTGTGCTCAGCTAAAAGAGTGAACATACATCTTTATTAGTAAAGCAAAGAACTTCTCATAGGATTCTACATAGAGGTTATGTAATAAAAGGTGCAACTTTTGCTGCAGGTCTAATCATGTACAGGTACGTATAGAATCCGTTATCTGGAAAACCATTATTCAGAAAGCTCTGAATTACAGAAAAGCCATCTCCCATAGACTCCATTATAATCAAATAACTCAGATTTTTATAAATGATTTCCTTTTTCTCTGTGATAATAAACAGTACATTGTAATTGATCCCAACTATGATATAATTCATCTTCACTGGAGGCATACAATCCTATTGGGTTTAGTAAATATATAAATGATTTTCAAGTAGACTTAAGGTATGAAGATCCAAATTATGGAAAGGTACAGGGTCGGACTGGCCTGGCGGGACACCGGGAAAAAAATCCGGTGGGCCCCGACCCTGGAAAAGTATCCTTATCCGGCAAACCCCAGGTCCTGTGCATTCTGGATAACAGGTCCCGTACCAAGCAACCAAGAAGCAGGTAGCATTTACTAGTCATCTGTTTAAAAGCAAACATCTTATTTATTGCTAAGGGTTTCCACACCTTTTATAAAATATGGGGGATGCTATATTAGTATACCTACTGGTGAATGTCAATCTAAGGTCACGCATTACTATAAATGTACATTTCCAAAGGCAGCCTCTTAGTATCTCAAAGTGAAAAGAAAATCTGCAGCCCACAAAAGTACATGGCTTATGGTAAAGGGCTGAATGAGAGATATGGGCCTATTTATAAAAATCCAGAGGATGCTTGAAAAAGCTGTGAAAAAAAACGTGGTCATCCATTTCTGTTTTCTACTGTCAGAATATTTTTGCTGTTGGAATTTTTCCATACCTTTTTCCATAATTTTTCTGCAGTAAATATTTTTACACAGCATTATAAATAGGCTCTATTGTGTAAAATGGCCTGATTTTAAACTAAATCTGCTCAAAGCAGCAATTATACTAAATGAGGCCATAGGCTAGGTATTGCTTTGGGGTCCCATCTTCTCCTAGAACCACATTTCCACTATACTTGCAGTGTGCTTGGCAAAAAACGCATTGTCCATAAACTGTTCTTCGAATAGACAGTATACAGAAGCTTCAAAGTTGAACCTCCCTTCCACACATCAAAGAAAGACAGTTTTTTAAGAGCACATTGTGAGCAGAACCAGATCACTTAAAGCCAGTGTTTTCAGTTATTTATTTATCTTTTTAAGATTGGTGCCTATGTCACCTAATGGGTGATTTCAGGGTTGGACTGGGCCGGTGGGACACTGGGAAAAAACCCAGTGGGCTCTTGTGGACCCTGCCGGCCAAGATCTGCTTCTTAATGCCGGGCCCCCCAGTCTGGGTGAGGTATGCAGTTATATAGTTATATATATGGCTTTAGATAGCTATACAAATGCAGTTCTGAAGTAGAGTAGAGGAGAAGGGACAATTATGCATTTATTTTTATACAGTTTGGGATATTACTGCTCTGACAATACAGAATAATAAGAATTAAAACAGGTAAGGAAGAGCTAGAAAATGAGATAGGAACAGTGTTGGACTGGGATGCCAGGGGCCCACCAGAAAACCTTAGACCAGGAGCCCAATTTTCCAAACTATTATTCCTTCTATCCTCACTTAACCTCTTTATTCTCCTATTCTTTTAGATCTAATTAATATACTCTATTCTTCCATTATTAAGCCTCTTTTTCCACATAAAGAAATAGGGAATGAACATGAAATAGGCCAAATTGGCCAAATTGTTAGAAACCTGGGCCCACCGGGAGTTTTCCTGGTATCCCTGTGGGCCAGTCCAACACTGGATAGGAACCAAATGATTTCTAGCATAGTTAAGCTAGTTACACCTATGCAAGAAGTTTGTTTTTCTTGTTAGGCTTTATACATCACATTGCCATTTTAAAGGATACTTAAACCTTAAAAAAAGAAACATATAAAAAGTGTTCAGGATGCTTTTCCAAGCACTTTTGCTATTTACATTTAAAAAAAAACCAGTTTCAGAGTGATATAAGTTTTTATTAACCGCCAATATAATGAAACTTGTAACAACAGCGCCACCTTAGTTAAAGAAAGTCAAAGAGATACAGTATACCTTCAGAAGCAAAACAGAGAAGTATTCCCACTGTATGTTGCTCTGCTTAGAAAAGAGATTTCCTTTTCCTTCTCCTTCCTGAACAGAGCAACATCAGAACAGATTTCTGTTTTCCTTCTGATAGTATCTCTCTTTGACAGTACAGTTACAGGTGGAGCTGCTGTTGCAAAGTTTATTATATTAGCAGTTACTAAGTATTGTAAATTGCAAGACCTCCTAGAAAATCACCCTGAGCAATAATACATTATTTTTTAGAGGTTTATTTCTACATTATGACAAGACTGGAAATTAGTGATGTAAATGTACAATTTGACGCTGGTTTTGCAATCTGTTATATTTCCAATAATGAATGGCTGACAAACTGGATATAGTATGGACTAGATGCATTGCTGTATTTATTTTGTATGATTACTTGCAGGTTTTCGAAATGTATTTTAATCCTATCCCTCTCTCTGTACCATGCTCATCTGTGTTAAATCTATGTTGATAAACATCATTTGAATAGCTTCCATTGTGAACAAACACAACCACACTAAAGAAACAGTTAATGGTGATGGGGCAAATGTTGGGGCTATCTGGCCAAATGACCCGTGGACAGATAAGTTTGATATTGTGCAAAATGTTCATGTCCATGCCCACAGCATTTCTGGGTTGCCTGGTGAACCCATACATATGTTCATTTGGATCATCAACTAATTGTTTGTTAAAAGCCAAGTGGCTTGTTAGGGGAGGGGCACACAGGCTAGTCACTAATGATCAAAAATGTTGTTGGAAAGACTAAACTGGCCGTCATATAAGGGTAGCTTAGCCAGCTTAGCAAATATGTCTTTAATGTTATCTATCAGAAAATCTATTCACATAGCTAAAATGTAACATCTTCTTTAGTTGTTTTACAGATGTTTATCCCTTAATATACTGTTTTATATCAACAAAGCTTTAATTTTATCTTCCAGCAATGATAAGTCTCCATAATTACCATCTCATTGAAGCACCCATAGGGTTACATTATTTTATGGATAAACAAAGATAAATATTTTAACTACAATAAAAACAACAGTTGCTGCTGGAGAATGCTGAGATATACAGATTAAAAGATGGGATGGGTGCCTCTCTGTGAATTATGTCACTAATATATATTTACACTAGATTTTTCTCTTATTCACTGAAGGCATTACTCATTGTCTTTCTGAACGATCCCAATCATCATGATTTGACTTTACAATGTAGAATTAATAGCTCTGACATAGGACTAATGCAGAGTGCCAACACTGAGTCTATATTTACCTCCTATATCTATATATATCTATATTTTAAGATGCTGGCCATCAAACAAAACATGCTAATTATAAGGTCAGATTGTTATTATCAATATTTCTATGTAGATTTACTAGTCACACGCTCCCTATTCATCTTTCCTGACATGCAACTGGCTGCGAGGTTGCTATGACCATTTGTAGACATAGAAATATGTACATGGGGTCATGAAGAAATCATCATTATTTATGCTGTTTCTAAGATCTGTTTCTAAGATCAGATGGCACATCACCAGCCAGGCTGATGTAACAAGATGCTGATCCACCACATTGAGTCAATATCTTACAGTACCTTTTAGGCTGTCAAGTTTAATATGTATACGGCACACAGATATTTAAAATCATTTATACAAACTTTAAATAAATCAGCCGTCTAAACCAATTCAAAGCCAGTTTACATGATCTGTAATATTAAACCAAAATACTCATATGTTCATCCTGTTGGGACTATAAACTTACTTTTGGAAGAACAAGTTTGCAGACACTCCGTTTCAGAGCTAAATCTGTTTCCATTACCATCACAACCTCCATACCAGAACTGGGAGCATGCATCAATAGCTTTTATATAATACCACATGGGCTGATAGCCCCTGCATGCTGTGCCATGGTTCACATTCAACAAGCAGATGTCTGCAACTAAAACAAGTTGGATTAAAATGATATCCCTTGGTTTTTTAATCACATAAAGAAATATAAACCACTCTAAACCTGCAGGGAGTTGTCAAATGAGATATAAACCATGACCCATGAATCTAAAAGAATCAGCATCCACTGACATCTTCAGGATGCTTGGAGTTGTAAGCAGAATATAACTGATATATGATTTGATATTTCTGAATACCATGAATATTATATCTCTATAAATGATGCTTGGTGATGTTATCAGTTATAAATGTTGCTCAGTGATGTCATTTCTGTCACATGACTCTCTGAAAGTTGTGTATTATAATAAATTGTGAACATGAGGATATTACAAGTTGCCCCCAAGTTCCATGACCTGTATAAAAACACTCAGCTCTAGTAGTATATTTTACAATAGGGAGTATTTTATTGATTATATGTATCATTTCTTGACCTGTAAAAATACACTTTTGATAGAAATCAAATACAGCTGCATGACATTCCTTGCACTCAAGACAGAGTACAATAATAAAAGGTTTTAGGTAAAGCTAATGGTTGTAAATAGCAGTGGCAGTATGTGTGTGGGGAAGATTTATAACATTTCCAGTTATTCCCTGCTTTCCAGAGAATCTGTTTATAGTCCACCATGGGAAAAAAAGAGGAATTGTTTATGCCAGGTTAAATAAATAAATAAATCCAAACACTAGACTTAGAAAAAAATGTCAAGTTTCTTTTTTGAACTTCGCCAGGTCTGACCTGGGGAAGTAAAATCTAGCGCAAAAGGTAACATTCAATAAAATGGTCGTCTTAGTGAATTAGCGTAGTTACGTCCCTTTGTCAGTGCGCAACTTCGCCTGGCGTAAGGGTGCGAAGTTGCACTAGTCTACTTCACTAATGAATTTTCACCAGCGACACTGTTAGTAAATTGGCGAAGTTGCGAAATGACGTCACTCTGTCGAACAAGCGCTAGCGTAAGGCGCTTCGTGCTTTAGTGAATTTGCCCCTATGACTGAATCACAGACCGAGCAATATTTTCTAGGACCTTATTAAGGGCTTATGGGTCCCTGGACAATTATTGGACTTTAAGAGGGCACTTAAGACGAAAAAGTATGTAGACTGAAGTTTGGTCCTTAACAGACCTGGTGACTTGATCACCTAACTTTTAACATACTATATATTTATGAATAATATTTATTATAGCTTTAGCATATTTATATTTAGCTATTTCAGTTTCCTTTAAATGTTTCTTTAGAAAAGTTACTTCAGTAGAATACTCCCAATGAATGCATTCAAGTTTCATCGCAAAATACTCCCAACAGAATTATTGCATATTAAAAAACCATGTTCATGAACTCTGATATGTTGTTTCTACTAGGAGGTTACTGCCTATGTCCCTTGGGAAGTTTCTCTGGAAGTTGCACAGGCTGCTTTGTCATAATAGATAACATCCAACATTAATAAAGAATTCTTCTTTTATTCTTGCTTTGTTCTGGAACCAGTCATGTGCTTCCAGATGAAACCCACTTCCATTAATGTGGATCTTCAACTCCTAGTATTAAGTAGACTGTTCTTCAAATAAAAAATTTATCGTGTGTGTTTTTAATCATTTGAAGTTTTATTGTCCGCAACATCGTTGGTAGCATTTAGCTTCAATTCTGTTGCTGGAAAAGAATTCTAACTCTTAAAATCAAACCTTAAAGGAACAGTTCAGGGTAAAAATAAAAACTGGGTAAATAGATAGGCTGTGCAATTTGGAGCAATTTTAAAAAGCGCGCCGCTCCGTGTGGATACTCGCCGGCGTTTTCAAGCAACGCCGATGCGCTTAGGTAAGTGGCTGTTCGGGGAGGTTCGGGGGCTACAAGTCGCGGCGAGAAGTCGCCAGGCGATAAAATGCCCCCGAATCTCCCCGTCTGGCCTTAGCCTTAGGCAATGTGAATAGGTGCAGGCGATTATTCATTAAGCTGCTGGAAGGCAGGGGAAAGCTTTTTGGGGAGATTAGTCGCCAGGCAATTAGTCGCCAGGCAACTAATCTCCTTGAATTTTCCCATCTGGCCTAACCCTAAGAGGTTAACTTTAAAAATAAAAATGATCACAGATAATCAATATAAGCTTCCTCCAAACTGAAAATTAGATAAATAACTAATAGACGGGTTAGAAAATCCAGTTGGTGAAATGATCTCATCGGATATAAACAAACAAGGGGATCATGAATTGAACTCTCAGCTTAAACTGGACACACTTACTTTGCATCCTTTATTAACTAAATAGCTGAAATGAGAGGGTTTCCAAGATTCCACTCCCCTTATCGAATATGGTTTCCAAAAACATATTCAATGGTTTAAGGCATTTGTTCCTGAGTTCAGTTTATTTTGCACACAGTCTAGTGCAGGTTTCTGCTTGTATATTGTATCTGCATTACCCTAGTAACAGTGAAAGACCCCAAACAGCCCCTGGAATTATGAGATCACAAGTAAAGTGTGTGTGCTTTCTGTCAAATATCGAGGAGGGGAGGGGGAATGCAACCAAAGGTGGCATTTGCTATTGGAACATTTTGTGAAAGTGAAAAAACCCATTGCAGACAAGACAATATATATAAGACAAGACAAGTTAAACATATCGGGGAGTCCTAAAATATTTGTACCCCCAGTATGTTTACATTCTGTTTTTTTTCCACAGAGTATAACATCCAAAGAATACATGATTAGTTTATATTGCTATTGAATATGTGCAGACAAAAGACAATAAGAATATGGTTGGTCCAGTCATTAAAACATAATCATTCCCTTATGCAGTGTAAGATGGATTATAGCCTAAAACATGTCAGTCACGTTCTTACTGAGCTAGATCTTTTTGTTGATCCAGAGTGAGCCAGACCATAACTCTCCAGAAGAATTTCCAAGCCCTGGATCAACATTCTGCTTTGTCTCTCTGCACTTTCCTCTCTCATAAAATAGATCCAAATTCTAACCAACACAAGCTTTCCCACATTTTTGTTTAAATAAACTTACTTTTAATTCAGGGGAGAAATGATTATATACGCATTACATGAGAAGGATGAAATAGAGCATGTCCCCTGTATTTTGTGAACAAGTGTTTTTTCTATTTAATGTGTTTGGAATGCATTTAGTATTGCTTTGAGTGACCCTGTATATTATAATCCAGGTATGAGATCAGTTATCTGGAATGCGTTATGCAGAAAACTCTGAATTACAGGAAGGCCCTCTCTTATAGGCTCCATTCTATCCAAATAATCCAAATTTAAAAATTTTCCAGTTCAATAATAAAACAGTATGTTGTACTTGATTCAAACAAAGATAGAATTAATCCCTATTGGAAGCAAAAAAAGTCCATTGGGTTTATTTCATGTTTACATAATTTTCTAGTAGACAAGGTGTGAAGATCCAAATTACAGAAAGATCTGTTATGTAGAAAACCCTAGGTCCCGAGCATTCTGGATAACAGGTGCCAAACCTGTATAATACACAAGAGCCACGAATAACCTGTAAATTATACCCTTACAAACTTGACAAACTGGCAATCTGGGCAGCTAAGTGGCAAATGAGATTCAATGCTGATAAAGTCATACATCTGGGATATAAAAATATCCAAGCCACTTATACCCTTAATGGGACTGCACTAGGCAAATCCATTATGGAAAATGACCTTGGAGTCCTTGTAGATGATAAACTTGGCTGTAGCAAGCAATGCCAGTCAGCAGCATCAAGGGCCAATAAGATCTTGAGCTGTATTAAAAGGAACATAGAGTCACGGGAGGAGGGGGTCATTCTTCCACTTTATAGAGCACTTGTAAGGCCACATCTAGAATATGCCGTACAGTTTTGGTCTCCATCACATTATTGTATTGGAGAGGGTACAGAGAAGGGCAACTAAGCTGATAAAAGGTACGGGAAAGATGGCCAAATTGGGGATGTTCATGCTGGAGACGAGGCACTTAAAGGAAAACTATACCCCCCGAACAATGTATATAAACAGATGTCTATAAACAGATATTGCATAAAACAACTCATATGTAAAACCCTGCTTCATGTAAATAAACCATTTTCATAATAATACACTTTTCTAGTAGCATGTGCCATTGGGTAGTCAGAAATAGAAAATTGCCATTTTAAAAAATAAGGACAGCCTCCTGGGATCCTAGGATCCAACGGTGCACACAAACATCCCAAACAAACTATAAAGTTAGGTTACACAAGCCAATTAACAGACAGAGTTCTGTCTTTTGCTTCAACACTTCTTCCCTTTACAGTTAGAGTTGAAATATTTCTGGTCATGTGATCTCTGAGGCAGCACAAAGACCATCATGAAATGGTGGTTCAAGGCAAGAGATGTAAAAGGGCAATATTTACTTAAATATATATACCAGGTAGGTAAGATTCTTTAATATGTCACTTGATTTGATATAAACTATCTGTTGCTCAAAAATTCATTTTCGGGGTATAGTCTTCCTTTAAAGGGTGATATGATAACTATGTATAAATATATAAGGGCATCATATAATAATCTCTCTAATGCTTTATTCACCAGTAGGTCTTTCCAGCTGATGCAAGGTCACCCATTCCTACTAGAAGAAAAGGGGTTCCACCTAAATATTCGGAAGAGTTTTTTTTTACAGTTAGAGCTGTGAAGATGTGGAATTCTCTCCCTGAATTAGTGGTACAGGTTGATACATTAGATAACTTTAAGGGTTTGGATGGCTTTTTAGCAAGTGAGGGAATACAGGTTTATGGGAGATAGCTCATAGTACAAATTGATCCAGGAACTAGTCCTATTTCCATTTTGGAAGCAATTGTTAGCCCTCTGAGGCAAATTGGAGAGGCTTCAGATGGTTTTTTTTTTTGCCTTCCTCTGGATGAGTTAGGCATTTAAAAAAGTTAAAAGGATGAACTTTTTTAAACCTAACTATGTTACTATGTATGTTACTATCGTGTCGGTTATAATTGGGGATTAGAGAGGTAACTTCATATGTCTCACTGAAACTTGTGTATTATAATAAAGAACCCCCCTGTTGAGATATATCAGAGTTCCATGACCTGTATAAAAGCACTTGGCCCTATTCTTATATTTTACAATAGGGTGTTATTGCATCATTCATTATTTATAAATAAACAGTGAAAAGAGGGGGGAGGATATACTTTGGCCTTCAGCCTCATGATTTTAGATGGTCATGGAACTCCTCTGTAACTTATAATATTCTTATATTTTAAATAGGGGGGTATTTAATTCACTATATAATTACAAAGATATTGAGTGGCATATTTATTTCCAGTTCAGTTTGATCCTACCACATCTACAAAATACTGCACCATATTTTCCTCTTAGATTATGTTAGGGTACATTTACACTAGTAGGCAGGTAAATAGAACTAGCAACTAGCAGGCAAATAGAACTAGCAATAAAATGCACCTCCTATAACTTGCACACACCTTTGTTTATGATTATTTTCTCTGTTTTTTTCCCCACAACTTCTTCCGGGGCAGGTGTACCAAGAATCTCCACTACTTCTATAGTCTCATCTGGAACATCTTGTGTCAACTCTGTGCCAGGAAATCTATAAGAATAAACAATGTTTTAAAGGCAATGGACCAGTGCATGTTGGCAGAACCAATAAACACTATGGGGCAGATTTACTAAATTCACATAAATTCACATGAGTGATTCGAATATTCAATTGAATTCTCAAAAAGATTCGATTTCGAATATGCAAATTAGGCACATTCGACCATCGAATAGTCGAATTTGAATAATTTGAATATTCAAATTAAATTTTATTTGAATATTCGAAAATTCGATGGTCGAATACTTCCCTTTTAAATTTTAATTCGACCACCTACTTCGCCAGATTAAACCTACCGAAATGGGGATCATTCCCTAAGATCGAATATAAAAAATTAGATCGATTGTTTAAAAATAGTTCGAATATTCGATTCGAATTCGAAAATTCGATTCGAATTCGAATATTCGAACGAACGATCGGATTTTCTATATTTGATCATTCGAATTAAGGTAAAATCCTTCGAATTCGATAGTTGAATTCGTAGGATTTTACCTCCCACTATTCCCTGGTCAAATTTCGAATTTTTTTATCATTCGAAATTCGACCAATAGTAAATCTGCCCCTACCTGTATAGTTTTTCAATTAAAACATTAGTCAATATTCTTTTCTAGAATCCCAGTGTAATTGTGACCACACACTAAGCTGCATTCTGCAGCAACTTGCTGTATCAATATGGACATAAATGAATTTGGTTAATTGTGCTATCATGTTGCAGTGCTCTCATTCCTCTATTTCCCTTGTATTTTTATCTTCACATCTGGATTCATACCTTCCTAACACTGAGAAAGTTGAATCCCCACGCCCTTGACACTCTGCTTGCAGAACTGCAGGTGGGTAGCGATTAAAGTCACCTGTGAAAACAAGAACTCGGGATGAGTTACAGTGCAATTATAGCCACACAGCTGCTTTATATGGTGTATAGAGATGGAGATGGAGTATTTCATTCCCAAATTATGATCAGGGTGCAGAGCAGATAGAGGGCCAGCCTGAAGGCTAATTAAGAAAAGATTGGTGATAAACAATGATTTTCTTTTATATAGCTACACTTATATCAGTTATAAATATATACATATATATACTTTAAATTGTTATAATCTAGGCAGCAACTACATTTAGGATACCAAAAGAGAGCTTGAGCTCTTACCTTGTCTTCAGACTGATGTTTCCCTTGTACTTTTGTGCACTTAAAGTCACAATTGTAGCTAACTTATATAGGGCCCATTGCAGCAGTTACAGGGCCCCTAACTCTAAAGCTGCAAGCACAGCCAGATTCTTTTTGTTGCCAAAATATGCCGTGTGAGCCTGGGATGCAGGCAAGGAAGAAGGATGATGCTACCTTAGGGTAGCTTACCTTGCAGAGTGCCCAAAATTATATTGTAATTCACACTAAGCATTATATCCATGACTTGGCATTTAACACATTTAAGCAGATTTCAGTCTTTCTGGTAAACCCACATGGATTTCTGCATTCAGTCCAACTCCAGTTAGTTATAAACTAATTCTGTGATGCAAAGACATGTGATGAGGGGGGAGATTTATCAAAGGTTGAGGTTTTTTTCCCTGTTCAACTGCTGTTACCAATGATGTTTTCCCCATGAGTACAGTTGTGTTGATATATATATATATATATAGGTGAAGAATGGCGGCACTCACAGGATTTTCAGGCGAAATAAAGAAAAACTTTTTATTTAACTCGACGTTTCGATCCCTTACAGGGATCTTTCTCAAGAGTATACAAACATGCAACCAGAGACCCCAGCCCCCCATTGATTATAAGCTCTGGGATTCCAAATAGGTGCCAAATCCGTTGCTGAGCAAAAAGGGGCAATCACTCAGAAGCGAGAGGAGGAGACAGAACCAGTCTGGGTGGGGGGGGGTGGGAAAGACAGGAAGTGTCAGATAGATTACAGGTAGAAAGAAAGCCGATCTGGGGCTGTTAAAAGTCATGAATTCATAAGATTCACCGTGCCAAATAAAGCTACAATCCGTACAATTATCCCTATATAAGGAGCCCAAATATACCTTCTTACTTACCCAAACGCCCGGCCATATAGAGGTGGGTGTGCGCATCAGACTCACGTGCGCCCACTCGTTTCTAGGTGGCTTGTGGATAGCAACGTCGGAAGGCCGCAGGCGTGCCTATCCTTTTGACCTCAGGACCCCCCAGGTCGAGTGCAGTAGCGTTGGACGTAGGGTTGCCACCTTTTCTTAAAAAAAATTCCGGCCTTCCACTATATTTGCCTTTTTTTCCTATCAATAACATTGGGATCAGCCATCAAAAATACCGGTTAGGCCGGTAAAAAAACAGCCAGGTGGCAACCCTAGTTGGACGTGAGTGGCCACAGCTAGCGCAGCTCCCTGCTCCTGCTGTTCCACTCAAATCTAATACTGCAATTTAGCAATTGATGGTGCTGTCAGCGAAGGCAGAGCCTAGGCTATTGGACAGGTTAGCTGTCTCATTATTGACCGGTAGTGGGGACCCTGATCATGCCAGTTAAAGTTGTGGATCATCCCAATACCACCCATGTTTGGACAGGTTAGCTGTCTCCATTCTGGACACTGATTGTGTGAAGGAAATGTAAGGGACGTACTAGAGTCATTACCCACTGGGCTTTGCTCTTTCCGCTGGGTGGATAGACCTAAACACCTTCAACTTCCTAACTTCAGCGTTTCCTAGGATCCCTATTATTTACACACTTCCAAAAATCCACAAATCTCAATCTGCACCACCTGGTAGACCTGCACCTGCAGTGGGGTCACTCTTCCAGCCAGTTGCAATGTATATTGATTATTTTCTACAGCCATTGGTTACCTCCATGCCATCATTCACACGAGATGCCACACATGTGATCCAAATGTTGCAGAATCTGAACAGCCTACCAGAACAGTATACCTTGGCTACCATGGACGTAAAAAGCCTTTACACTAGCATACCCCATGATCTGGGTATCTTGGCATGCAAAATGGCACTTGAAACCAGATCTGACAAGTCTGTCCCAACAGAATTTCTCATTGACTTATTACAACTAACACTGACCCGGAACTATTTTCGATTCGAAAACACGTTTTATCTGCAAACATCGGGCACCGCCATGGGCAGTGCCCTGGCGCCATCTTATGCCAACTTATTCATGCTCCAGTACGAACAAGAACATATTTTGTCAAAGGCCGCAAATAACCTATTACTCTATCAACGCTATATAGATGATCTGTTGCTGATATGGAGGGGGGATAATTTATCACTTATCACATTTTTTGATACCTTAAACAATTTGGATAACCCAATAAGACTTACTTTAAATCATGATGATCGTTGCATTGAATTTCTGGACTTACAAATCTTCAAGACAGAGGGGGGCCTGGGCACCAGGCTATATAGACAACCGACTGACCGGAATACCATCCTTCATGCTGCTAGCGACCATCCACCAACCACCATCAGGGCCATCCCCTATTCACAATTTTTAAGAACCATAAGCAACAACAGCGACCCAGAAACAGCTCACATCCAAATACAAGAGGGCTTTGATAGATTTATAGAGAGAGGCTACAATGAGGAACTACTTCTTCAACAATTAGAGCGTGCCCTGGAACACTCTCAAGCAGACCTCTTGAAAGGAAAACCCAAAAATAATGAGGCCTTGGCCAGCATGGTTTTTACCAACAAGTACTCTCATTCTTCTAATGATTTAAAGAAATGTGTACGGCGAAATTGGCCAATCATTGCCATGGATACCTCTTTATCCCTACACCAGGCACCGTACCCTATGTTTGGGCATGGTAAACACCAGAATCTAAGGGACATTCTAGTACAGACGGATTTCATGAATAAGACACGGGGGGCATCTAATTGGCTCACAGGACAACAGAAACTGGGTTGCTTCCGATGCCCGGACTGCACCACATGTCGGTCACTGCTGACAGGAAAGGACTTCCCACACCCCCACACTGGCAAGAGACTAAAGATACAACATAGACTGACCTGCACCTCGAACTATGTGGTATACATTATCACATGCCCATGTGGACTTTACTATGTGGGCAAGGCCACTACAACTTTGCGAGACATGATAGCGAACCACAGGTCGGCAATCAGCAAGGCCTTGAAGGACAACACAGCTAAACAAGCAGTGGCCAGACATTTTCTTCAAAAGGTACATGGATTACCCACACTCCGATGCATGGCTATAGAACACCAACCCCCATTGTCCCGAAGGGGGAACAGAGACTTGGCCCTATTAAGAAGGGAATCCAAATGGATTTATCATCTGGACACTGTGACCCCCAAAGGTCTAAATGAAACTCTCCCGTTGGGCTGCTTTATTTAACCTGCCTCTTATAATACTCTTCCTTGCTGTTTGATGAATGTACTATTCATATGTGGACCCAATAGATATTTAACACATTTGTACTGTCGCGATTAGGTGGCCACTAATCATTTATCATAATGTTACCATAAATAGCCTGTTGCTATCTGTTGCTCTGTTGCTATGTTACTATTTCCATAGCAACAATGTTGTGATTTATTCATTGCGAACTGCTAATATATTGTTTCTCCTTTTCCCTTTACCTCCTTTGTTTTTAACCCTTTCCAGCATCTTTTTTTTTTATTCCCCTTTTCTGTTTCACCGCACAGACCAGTTGCTACTGTACCAACCCCTAGGAGGTTGCGCATTCCATATTACACACCGATCGGTCTATATATGTGGGTAATGACTCTAGTACGCCCCTTACATTTCCTTCACTGAGACAATCAGTGTCCAGAATGGAGACAGCTAACCTGTCCAAACATGGGTGGTATTGGGATGATCCACAACTTTAACTGGCATGATCAGGGCCCCCACTACCGGTCAATAATGAGACAGCTAACCTGTCCAATAGCCTAGGCCAGGGGTCCCCAACCTTTTTTGCTCGTGAGCCACATTTAAATTTAAAAAAGAGTTGGAGAGCAACACAAGCATGAAAAAGTCCATGTGGATGTGGTAACCCCTATATGAACTGGCAGCCTACAGGAGAGAATGTTTGGCAGTACACTTGGTTTTTATACAACCAAAACTTGCCTCTAAGCCAGTAATTCAGAAATCAGCACCTGCTTTGAGGCCACTGGGAGCAACATCCAAGGGGTTGGAGAGCAACATGTTGCTCGTGAGCTACTGGTTGGGCATCACTGGCCTAGGCTCTGCCTTCACTGACAGCACCATCAAGTGCTCAATTGCAGTATTAGACGCAGATTTGACAGAGTGGAACAGCAGGAGCAGGGAGCTGTGCTAACTGTGGCCACTCACGTCCAACGCTACTGCACTCGACCTGGGGGGTCCTGAGTTCAAAAGGATAGGCACGCCTGTGGCCTTCCGACGTTGCTATCCACAAGCCACCTAGAAACGAGTGGGCGCACATGAGTCTGATGCACTTGGATGCGCACACCCACCTCTATATGGCCGGGGCGTTTGGGTAAGTAAGAAGGTATATTTGGGCTCCTTATATAGGGATAATGGTAAGGATTGTAGCTTTATTTGGCACGGTGAATCTTATGAATTCATGACTTTTTACAGCCTCAGATCGGCTTTCTTTCTACCTGTAATCTGACACTTCCTGTCTTCCCCCCCCCACCATGACTGATTCTGTCTCCTCCTCTCGCTTCTGAGTGATTGCCCCTTGTTGCTCAGCAACGGATTTGGCGCCTATTTGGAATCCCAGAGCTGTGGTCTCTGGTTGCATGTTTGTATACTCTTGAGAAAGATCCCTGTGAGGGATCGAAACATCGAGTTAAATAAAAAGTTTTTCTTTATTTCGCCTGAAAATCCTGTGAGTGCCGCCATTCTTCACCTATATATTTACCCTGCTGGCTCGGGCACCCAGGTACTCTATCCTGTAAATGGTGTGCACCTTTGGGACTGTGTATATATATATATATATATATATATATATAGGTCTGTAGAAAAACGGCACTCACGAAAAAGTTCATCAAATTTGCCTGGGTGCAAAGCCACACATAATAACGATAGTCCACAGAAGTAGTCGCACTCTCAGGTCTTAAGAAGAAATATGTCGATTTTTATTTGGACAAAAAAACTGACGTTTCGGCTGATACAAGGCTGTTGTATCAGCCGAAACGTCAGTTTTTTTGTCCAAATAAAAATCGACATATTTCTTCTTAAGACCTGAGAGTGCGACTACTTCTGTGGACTATATATATATATATATATATATATATATATATATATCAATAATATATATGTGTGTGTGTGTGTTTTTCCATATTTAAAGGGATACTGTCATGGGAAAAAATGTTTTAAAAATGCATCAGTTAATAGTGCCATTCCAGCAGAATTTTGCACTGAAATCCATTTCTCAAAAGAGCTAACTTTTTTTTATATTTAATTTTGAAATCTGACATGGGGCTAGACATATTGTCAATTTCCCAGCTGTCCCCAAGTCATGTGACTTGTACTCTGATATACTTCAGTTACTCTTTACTGCTGTACTGCAAGTTGTAGTGATATCACCCCTCCCCCCACAGCAGCATAACAAGAGAACAATGGGATGTAACCAGATAGTAGCTCCCTAACAAGATAACAGCTGCCTGGTAGATCTAAGAACAGCTCTCAATAGTAAAAACTCATGTCCCAACTCCTTCAGTTGCAATGAGAAGGAAAAACAACTGCCTGCCAGAAAGCAGTTCCATCCTAAAGTGCTGGCACAAGTCACATGACCAGGGGCAGCTGGGAAATTGACAAAATGTCTAGCTTCATGTCAGATTTAAAAATTGAATATAAAAAAATCTGTTTGCTCTTTTGAGAAATGGATTTCAGTGCAGAAGTCTACTGGAGCACCACTATTGTAAGGTGGCCTACCTGCTCCCAGTGGGAGTTGTCAGGACCTAGGAGGAAGCCTCAGGGTCAAAGTTCAAGTTCAAGGTACAGACAAGGGTTAAACAAGAGAAGTGAAAGTCAAAATCCAGGCAAAACTTCACCAGGCAGGCAGATAAGGATTAAGGTCAAGTTCAGGCAGTCAAGTACAGAAATCAATAGTAGAGAGCAATCTTAACACCCAGGAACTTAATAAAACAGAACCTATACTTGGGAAGTGTCATGGTGTCTAGGGCATCCTTTTAAAACTACTTTGGCATCAAAATCCAGCTCAGTAGAGCGTCTATGTGGTGGCCATGGGCGCTGCCATTTTGGGAGCGACGTTGGAGAAGATAGGCGCAACTACAGTGATGCGTTTTAAAAAAAAAACATGTTTTCCCATAACAGTATCCCTTTAAATGTAATTATTGGGTTTTCTCCCAATTTTTTTACCACATTGATGATGGCAGCAATTATTATAATCCATGGGCAAAATTGTTGCAGGTTTGATAAAAAAGCTTAGTGGAACTAGGTGGAAAGACAAGAACAAATCTCAGCTTTGCAAGATAAATTCTCACAATGGATACTATGGTAAATTATTTTGGGCAGGAAAATCTGTAGTTTGTAACAGTAAAAGCTTTAAACCTGAAACTTTAGGGATAAACCTTTTTGTCACTAGTGAGAAAAAGGCAAAGAGGTCAAGATATTGTAACGATATTTAATAAAATTATATTGTATATTAAAGTTAAATTACTCTCTGTATTTTATTACAAAAATGTGTTTTACAGCTGCTCAGACTTTACTGAAGAGATGCTTTTTTCCCTAGGAAAGGAAACCTCCCAAAAACAATAAATCTTAAAAAAACAAAAAATCCCCCTCCTCCACCTTTATGACTTGGCTTATTCAATTGTGCTTATATAGAAAGGGTGCATAAACCATACCTCCCAACATTACCGTGTCCATTTTACAAAATTTGGCAGGTTATGAAAGTTTGAATGCATTTCTATGGTTTTTATTTATTACATTTATTTTTGCTAATGAAGGTGAATTGCCCCCCCCCATAGGCCCCCCTCCCTCCTCCCCCCTGGCCTACCTCTCCCCCCCGGGCTATTTCTCCTAAGTTGCTACTTACCCCTCTGTGTAGGTCCCCTCCAGCGAAGTTCACAGGGGCCACCTTCTCTGCCAATCGCTTCTTCCTGGATCTGTCGATGCCCGCACAGTAGGACACTGATACTTGCCGATTGAACTTTGTGAACTTTGTGTGCATGCACAGTAGTACCAGCATCCTACTGCGTTGGATCCAGGAAGAAGCCATTGGAAGAGAAGATGGCCCAGGAGGAAGCGGCTGGAATAGAAGATGACCCCTGTGAACTGAACTTCGCTGGAGGGGACTTACATAGAGGAGTAATAGCAACTTAGAGGCAATAGCCCGGGGGGAGAGGTAGGCCAGGGTGGAGGATATATTAAATAAAGTTTTAATTTTTTCTCTACTATATTTTTCCTGGACTGATCTATACGTGAGTCTACCAGTGTGCCATGCACCAACTGTTTGTGCTTCATATACGGATTGTCTGCTCCCTTGAGCTGAGGGCCTGGGGCAGGAGAACCTGGGCCACGTCTCTATTGTGGTGAGTGATTCCACAGATACTTGGTATGCTTTGAATCAGTGGTGTAACTACTCGCTGGTGGGCCCTGGTGCAGGATTGGCACCCGGGCCCCCCTATTGGGCTCTCCCCCTATGAGTTGGAGTTCTTCTAGCCTCTCCAGTGGGCCCCGAGAGGGAGTGGACCCTGGTGCAATTGCACCCCTGCTCCCCTGGTAGTAACGCCACTGCTTTGAATGTTTTTGTTTCAGGTTTGTCCTGTGCCATCAGGTAAGCACCACATGTAGAGTGTAACACCGGCAAAGGGGTGTTGAAAGGGTTACACATACATTTTGCCTATTGTTTTAATAATAAAATATTTGTTCTTCTTGAGCTTAACATTGCAAACAGAGAAACTGAAGCTACTCCATGGTTGGCCCTTACAATGTAGATAATTACATGCCCAGTATACAAAACCTTCCCTCTGTTTTGTGAACAATAGTCTATTATGCAGAGGGATTATTTGTGCCCTAGTAATCTAATTATCCAGCTTGCAAGGAACAACATTAAATGGTTTTAGGGTAGGGGCAGACAGGGAGATTCGGGGAGATTTAGTCGCCTGGCGTTTTTTGCAGGCGACAATCTCCCCGAATTACCTTCTCCCTGTCTGCCGATCGTTAAAGCACAAAGCGCCAGCGCCTGTGCAGACGCGGCGCGGCGATTTCCGGAATCGCCCGAAGATACCTCGTGAGGAAACTTCGGGCGATTCCGGAAATCGCAGCGCCGCGTCTGCACAGGCGCTGGCGCTTTGTGCTTTTACGATCGGCAGACAGGGAGAAGGTAATTCGGGGAGATTGTCGCCTGCAAAAAACACCAGGCGACTAAATCTCCCCGAATCTCCCTGTCTGCCCCTACCCTTAAAGTGGTTGTTCACCTTTTGTCCAAATTACCCTAGCAACTATGCATTCATTTGAATAAAACAGTGGACTATGAATAGGAGAGTGCCTGAATAGAAAGACAAGTACTAAAAAAATAACAATACATTTGTAGCCTTACAGAGCATAATAGGCGCCGGCGTTTTCAAGTAACGCCGGTGCGCCCCAGGACTTGGCTATTCGGGGAGGTTCGGGGGCTACAAGTCGCGGTGAGAAGTCGCCAGGCGACAAAATGCCCCCGAATCTCCCCGTCTGCCCTAGCCCTTAAACTGGAAAGAGTCATAAGAAGAAAATTGTTGAATGACCATTAAAAAGAAAAAATAAAGGCCAAATGAAAATGCTTAGAATTAAACATTCTAAACATACTAAAAATTAGCTAAAAGGTGAATAGCCTCTTTAATCTCTGCTTGCTCTGTTTAACTCAAGAAATTACTAAAACTATATATTTTTCATTAATAAAACAACAGGCAAAAAAAAGTATGTTCAGCAGAAGCCATATTCATGGAAAAGAGGGATATACTAACTCTTTAAGGTTTCCACTGTATCTATGTTATCTAGGACCAAGTCTTATTTAAGAGCCCCTAGGGAAATATGTGCAAGGGAGATATGCTCTGCTGGCATTATTTGTTAAAAGCCCTTGGGTGGTGGTATTGTTTTGCTGTAGGCATAACAGCAGGACTTGCAAGCCGCACTCTAATACCAGAATATTCAACACAGTATGTTCTGCCAATGAATCCAATCAGAGTGCAGCTTGCAACTGTTACAATGCCATGAAATGTCTTCAGATGTACATACTGTACTTTTTTGCTTTGTGTTTTATTGTAACTGAAGGCTAAAACAACGTTTAAAAAAAAAAAAAAAAAAGCATAGTGTCACTTTAAAAATGTGGCACACAATCTAAAACACTATTTTCAGTGGAAAAATGAGTGAGGCCAAATGTGGCCAGAAACTGCCTACAACTAGTTTGGGACCTGCAAAAAAGAAAGGTTGTGGGAGCACTCCATAGCTAAATAAAAATGTACTAAAATACAATGGAAGTGCTACTGATCTGGCCAAATTAACTATACACATAGGGAAAAAGAGGAGAGATTGATAAATGCACATTGATCCTTGTTTTCCCTATGTTTACAGTTTGGGACCTGCCCAATGATTTTGAATTTGTGGCTAAACCACATAATGCCTAAAGCATAAACAGTGATAAAAGTACTTACGTTCGAGTAGGTTAAAGAAGGCATGACTAAACTTCTTTGCATAGGCCAATTCTGGCTTTGACAGGCTAATCAAATGAAGCAAATGTTGGTCTTGTGGTAAACTGGGCAGTTGTGTCATTTCCAAGTCACTTATCCCTTTTCCAAAACCCAGAACAAATATTGCAAATCCTTGACATTTAGCTTTTTGGGAGACTTCGTTCAGTTTTTCTCTGTCCCAAAAGCTTGTTGGGCTGGCAAGAATGAGGAAAAGTACTCTATGCTTTCTTGGCATTGGAGTTTTTAAGAAGATATTATCGACGACCCACTGAACAGAATGACCAACTGCAGATGGACCATCCAGCTGTCGGACAGATTGTCTGATGTGCCTCTTCATCATATTTACGTTGTTGTAACGAAGAAAGTCAAACTCAGTTTTAACAGGGCTAATATTCCTATTTGGACCGAAGTCCTTAACTGCCTGTTGTACTAAAGCAATTCTAGCCTCTGTGTCAGAAGCTAAAGGCCGTGTTGATATGTAGATGGTATCCAGCATATTGCTCACAAACTCTTTCATTTCCTCAAAGACGTCAGCTTGAACATTGTGTGAGCTGTCTAATATAAAAGCTATGTCCATGTCTATCAGAGTTTCAGGCATGTGATCCAGCTCACATTTCTCATCCGGTTTACACTTATCTGAAAGCAAAAGATACATTAAAAATGTAAAATCTCTACGTACATGCTCCTGTGTAACATCTGGAAATGCTTGTGTGCTCACAAACAAAACTCCAGTTACTCGAGTTCATTAAAGAACAGGTAAACGTGTATTATATTTCTCCAATACTGTCACTGTTATGCAACATTATGGCTGTCAACTTAAATGTATCCTTCTTAACACAACCATATTCTTCCTGAAATTTTTATACAAGGATTTAAAGCAGTATTTCATCACTTAAAGCATGATGCAGATAATGGTATTCTAAAAACGACTTGCAATGAGACTTTGTTCTTTATTGTTTTAGTGTTAAAGAAAGATGCTGTGTTTAACTTTTTGTTCATTCCCCCTTACAATTAAAATGGCTATGTGCTTGCTCTGGCTTGTTTTACCTTGCAGCCACGTCGTGATTTAGAAGTCAGCAAGGAATGAGAAAGCAATTGGATTCACGGGGGGTTCCTGATATATATTTCCTCATCCTTTAAACATATGTGCGAGTAAATGACAATCTTTAAAGGAGCTGTTCAACTTTGAGATAACTTTTTCTATGATGTAGAGAGTAATATTCTGAGATAATTTGCTATCGTTTTTCATTTTTGAGTTATTTGGCATTTTATTCAGCAGCTCTCAAGTTTGAAATTTCAGCAATCTCGTTGTTAGGGTTCAAATTAACCTAGCAACCATGCATTGATTTCAATAAGAGACTGGAATATGAATAGGAGAGGGTCTGAATAAAAAGATGAGTCATAAAATGTAGCAATAACAATACATTTGTAGCCTTGCAGAGCATTTGTTTTAGATAGGGTCAGTGAAAGCTGGAAGGTAAAGGTAATTCATTGCAAAACTATAATAAATAAATAATAACAACCAATCGCAAAGTTGCTTAGAATTAGGCATTTCATGCTAAAAGTTAAGTTAACCACCCCTTTAACATTGATTACTGTATGGCATGAACAACACTTAGAACTGTCAATTCGAATTCAGGTCTCTGAAATACAGTCCACAAGATTGACAGGCAATGGATAGTTAATAGTTGTCAGACTGGGGAGTTGGGGGGCCCACCTCGGCTGTGAAAGCAAGGCCCTGCTTGAAAACCCTCAGGGCCATCCACCTGCCTGACGTATACCCCCCCCCCCCACCCCGGCGCAAGCTTGTGTGCATTGTGCCATATTGCACCCATTTCTGTCCTTCCTTCTTCAAACTATGAGCATGTGGCCAACTGGGGGAATGGACCTGGGCTGGTGGGGACCCGTGAGCAATGGGGCCCACCGGGTTTAATCACAGTGTCCTGTCGACCCATACCAACTGTGTCTGTATAACACTTAATATCGCATTCACAGAATCTATAATACAAGAATGTCTATTATCTGTTATCAGGAATGATTGGGAATTTGAAGTCTTTCTGTATTTTGGTTTGACATATGTTAAAACTATTGAAAATCACTTAACCATTAAAAAACCCAAATGAAATTGTTTTGCTCTCGACATGGATGTATGCAGCTTAGTTATCAAGTGCAACTTATAAATCCCATGACTATACATAAAAACAACGGACATGGTTCCAAGTTAAGGAATATCTGTTTACCACTTTGATTTTTCCTCTCGTTAGCACACTTTATACATCAAGAGTAGACTACATTCTCATATTTTGGACTCAAACATTAGTTTATAGTCCAATATTTGATGAGGTCCCCTTATAAAAAATTGCCAGGGCTTCATATTATTACTTTAGTCATCCAATTATAGTGTTGCAAAAATATCCAGAAAAGTAATTTAACATTCACTTCAGAATCTGATATAATATTGTTTTGTCATTTGTCCAAAGTGCAAAATTACTGTTCCTGTAAAATTTTTATTTTCTTGAATATTTCATGAATGTATCACATCTAAATACTCAGAAAATGCAATAAAATTATCTTACCATAACAAAGAGTACAATGTGAAATAGGTTCTAGTCTCTCATCTTCAGGCCTGCTCCATAAATACACTTGGAATCTTCTGCTTTCATCTGCCTAAATGGAAAAAAAGGAGTTCATTATATCCATACTTCAAGTCTTATTGGTGATTGCACATAATAACCTATTTTTATATAGATGAGGAAATAAAAATTTTACTTATTAAAATCTTTTAATTGTACTTCCCCTCCCTAGGCTGTCGTGTATCCTGAGAAATAACCGGATAAAAATCTAGGCAAGGGAATCGCCCTGCACTAAGCACAATTTTACTGGAAAATTTCAGGACATAGTGGACCTTTCATTTTCTTATACCAATGAATGTATGATGAGTAATAGGACAATGTGTAATAATCAACTAATAAAAACATTGCCGAGGTAATTATCATTCCAGAGAAGTGAGACTCCGGCAGATTTCGCTTACTATCATAGGCTGCACCATCAAATCTTTATGTCAATCAAAAAAAAAAACACTTTTTTGTTGGCTATCCATTTGCAGTAACTGAGAATAAAACTGCATCAAAGTCCTGACAAGTTTGTCCAACTGGTACATTAAACAGATTCACTTAAACAAAATACATTAGATGTCAATAACTCAATAAGATTGCAAAAGAGATAATAGTAGGAATATTGCCCACAGTGTTTTTTTTTACACAAATTAAATATGTAACTATTTAAGTGTAAAATGCAGGAAACCACTAGGGAAATTTGACATTTCATGCTGCAGTTAATTCAAAGTTCTTAATTAATGGGAACCCATTTTCTAAACTGCCCTTGAGGGGTTGAGCGGACACAATACACATTACAATTAATTTTTAATTTGTAAAGCATGCGATTTACAAAAGGTTTACACAACAATTAAGGGGAAACAACATTTACAATTCAGCCATATCATCAGTTTAAACTAGTAACAGTTTTACACACGTGTATGCATCAGGGTAGCAACACACGCATACCATATGGGACAAACATGCAATAATTGCTAGTCTTCTGCAAATGTGTAATGCATAGTGTGCAGTCAGCAATCACTCCAACATAAGTAGCTAACATCATGGGAAGTTGAGGTAAATTAAGCTGCGTTGAGCCACACAAAATAACATTTGAACGAAGCAGGTTTTATTGTAACATAGTAACTTAGATTGAAAAATAGACACATTTCCATCAAGTTCAACCTTTTAACTTATTAACCTGCCTAACTACTAGTTGATCCAGAGGAAGGCAAAAAAAAACCCCCCATCTGAAGCCTCTCCAATTTGCCTCAGAGATTTGCCTCTCCTGACTCCAAAAGGCAATCGGACTAGTCCCTGGATCAACTTGTATAATGAGCTATCTCCCATAACCCTGTATTTCCTCACTTGCTAAAAAGCCATCCAATCCTTTCTTAAAGCTATCTAATGTATCAGCCAGTACCACTGATTCAGGGAGAGAATTCCACATCTTCACTGTTCTAGCTGTAAAAAACCCCTTCCGAATATTTAGGTGGAACCTCTTTTCTTCTAATCGGAAAGGGTTGTTTGCCTTCTTGACCTATTAGGCTTCACTTTAGTGCATTGTGCAAACACAAAATAGCCCTGGTTTTGCCTGGCCAAAGGTAAACAGTTCATCATTTTATCTTTAATTTTCCTTATTATTTAAGTTAAGCCAAAGCCGGGCCAGATGCGACAGGCACCCTAGGCGACTTGGCCGCACTGGCGCCGGCTTAGCACTTCTGCCAATGCACGCGAGTGTCAACTGTGGGTCAAATACACGTGCGCGCATGCGCAGAAGCACAAATGCACAGGGAGATATCAACCAGACATGGGGTAGACTACAGAGCATGTACATGCCTGATGCCCCACCAGCCTTGCCCCCTAGGCACGTGCCTACCCGTTGGCCCGGTCCTGAGTAAAGCTTCAACTTTGCTCCTGTTTATGGTGGCATCTGCTACTCCTGAGTATTCCCAGCAACTAATGTATCAGACTGTAACAGTTTAGAGAGTCAGTAAACGAGGCTATTTAAGGTGCCAAACAATTTTTTTTAGAAAATACTGTAAAAAAAAAACAGTAGTTGAACAAAGTCATTTTTTTGTGTAATATTTAAAACAAGCTGCATTGTAAGCTATACCTCTAAAATATATTTTGTTAGGTAAATGAACCACTCTGTATGGCTTTCTACCCATACATTTTTATAAAGTTCTATAATATTTTCCGCTCAACTTACCGAAAAAGCTGCTACGACATTGGGAACAGCATTAAATGCAATCACAATAGGTATAATGTCAAGAGCGCTGTATTCCAGCACTGCTGTGTTTATTGCATTAGCATCGGGAGAGGGGCCATTAGCAAAGAACACAGCCACTTTTCTAATATGGATTCCATGACGAATGCGCTTGAATATGTTCCTCCCTACAAACTTCATGGCGTCTCCAATATTCCTTCTGGAAGATGATCTCTCTGGAGAGATGCCACGAATTGCTGCCAGGAGCAGGCTTTTCCGTTTGTAGTCAGAGAAACGAATGAGGTATTTGGTATTGCTGTTATAGGCAACAACCGCAACACGGGCACCTCTAGGGCAATTGCTCTCAGTAATGTCCAGCTTTTCTATCATGGAAATAATGGTGTCCTTCATTTTTTGGAAAGCAGTTGGGGGGACATCCTGAGATGCATCGAGAGCAAATACTATTTCAGTTGGGTATACTGGACATTTTGAAGCACCTTTAAATTAAACAAAAATAAATATATAATTTTTTTTTTATCAATTAAATTTTTTAAATTGCAAAAGAAATGAAGAAATAGTTTCACACTTACATGTCAAGCAAGCTGTTCAAGAAACAAAAAAGATGAATAAAATTAGATAATATTTACAGAAAACCATGATAACAGTATGATGTAATGGAAGTGAAAGAAGTTTAATTATTATTACAAAATGAGTGCACATGGATGGCCAAACAGACTGTGTAAATATAATAGTTAGATCAAGCTAATGGCAATTCACATTGTAGACTCACTGTGGGATGATTACTGGGTTACAGTTGTGAGACACAATAATCCATTGTTAACACCAAGACGTATGTCTCAGAAATGGCATGGTGAACTGTGGCTTTCTAAGTTGAGGTTTAAGATCTGTGTTTTAGTTCACCAAGGCTTCCATTCCTGAAAATCCCTTAAAGGACATGTAAAGCCTGTATGTTCCTATCATGTATAAAAGTTGGGCATATCTTCCCCACCTAAGCCACATAATTTGTACTGCTTATACTCCCTCCATTTGCCAGTGCCATCACAAATAGCAGCTTTCACCTGGTGGCCATTTTTCCTCTGAATAATCATCAGTAAATTTGAGACATGTATGCTGTAAAGTTCATGTAATGCAGAATTCAGGTTACACAGGCACACCCTACTTTAATAACTTAATGGTTAAGCTGAGCTCAGGAGATAAAAATAGTATCAGAGTTGCTATTGGAACCAGCAATGCTATCTCTTCTTTGGCTGTTAGACTGGAGGGTGTGTTTAGTAATCTGAGCTGAGATGAGCATGTTCATGAGCCTAAAGCCAAACTAAATTCCTGAGGGAGGGGGCTCAGTGAGTTAAAGGAGTAAACGGATTTCTAAGTGATTAAGGGGATGCTGCAGTACTACTGCAAGCCTTTTAACAACCAGAGTGGCGGGTAGCTAAAGATTTCAAAGAGGCTGGTGATTTATTACATTTTTGTGGGAAGGGTTTACATGTCCTTCAAAAAAGCCCAATATACACTTCAAAAGTTCTACTGCTTAACGCTACTCACGGCAATTCTCTCGAGTAAAATCCACAAGTTCACATGGCTGAAAAACATAAACAATTATGATTTAATAAAATTGCAACACATTTCTGACATTCCCTTACTATGCTTTATTTTGTTTTGGGACATGCAGTATCGAAGAATGTATAGAAATGTACAGAATTTGGGTCAAATGCTTTGGGTACTTTCCATTCCAAATTCTTTGGTAGATAACATGCAGATTTGGAAGGTGTTATTTGTTCTTAAGGTTACTGTATTATTGAAAACTACAATGCTCCTTTTGAAGTTACTAGCTTGTATCCCAACTGTATCACTAACAAATCTGCTGTTAGGATAATTTTGAAGAGTTATACGTAGTTCAAATAAACATGATACATCAATATAAAATCTGTGTGGTTGGATAGGAAAATAAGGTGAAGGTACGTACCGTCATAGGCATAGTTCCTGGCAATCCTTTGGAGCCCTATCAAAAATTAAAAAGCAAAAAAATAAATGCAAACTGTTAATACCCTTCATTATTATAGATAATAAATTTTATATTATATTGCTCCCATATCCAGAATCCAAACACCACCATTTTTACTGTTCTCTCTATTTCTGAAATTGGTGATACATGACTCTTTGGTGTTAAAGAAACAGTAATGAACATTAATTAATGAAAATATCATGTAGTGTTGCCCTGCACTGATAAAACTGATCAGTTTACTTCAGAAACACTGCTATAGTTCATACAAACAAGCTGCTTTGTAGCAATGGCAGAAATTGAAAAAAGGCTATACAGCACAAGTTAAATAGTGGATAACAAAGAACACAATTATGTTCTACAGAGTTTATCTACTATCTGCTGTGTAACCTGAGCTTTTTCTCCTTTGAATGGTTACCCTCAGTGCTACACAGCAGCTCATTTATATAAACAATAGTAGTGTTCCTGAAGCAAACACAGCAGTTTTCCCAGTGCAGGACAACACTGTATTATATTTGTATTACTTTTAAACACTTCTTTACTTTTTGATGTTAGCGGTCCTTTAACTAAGCTTTCTCTCCCCACTTTTGGAGGCACTCAGCGATACCTTCACCCTAGGAAACACTTCTCACCCTTTGCACAACATCTATCAGAACATGAGTGGTGGGAACCTCAACCCAGAGTCAGCATATCCAAGGAATCCTGACAGCTATTTCTACAAGGGCAATTTTCCGCAAGAGGATGGCATACATAGTTTCCAATGAAACTGTCCAAAATAAACCATGCCTAAGAAGTAAACCAGCCCTTACACTTCCTTTAAATATCCAGACAAAGACATGGAAAATATCAATATGTATTCCACTAATGATACCAGTTTCGATCCAATCATGCTGTATACCCAACTATCATTATATAGCAGCTATTCTGAAGTTCTCTGTATTTTAGAAAAAGTTTTCAGCTGGGACCCATCTCATCTATTATTCATTGACACTGATAAAATTGTCAACCCAATGACCTCTGCGTAAGATTAGCATTATATATAACACTGAAGTTATCCTGCTCCCTGTACTCCATGCTACCTCCACACAAATCTTTACCCATCACCCTCAACTACAGAGGAAGCAGGCCCTGCGGCTGCAGAGGGGCCCAAGGGATATAGGGGCCCATAAGGCCCTAATTCATGAGCAATTCCATAAGACCCTAATTAAGGAGCAATTTCAATATATATAGGTAAAAAAAGGACAACCTCTGGATATGTTGGTGCCCTAAATTTAATTTGCTGTGGGGCCCTGTACCATCAAGTTACACCACTAAGGAGCACTATACAAATGAAAATCATCTACATATACACGCTTTTACTTGATGCAGGAAGGTTAACTGTAACCTTGTGCTTCTTTCTGCAATAGTCGCTTTATCCTTGTGTTTGTACCCCGCCTGTAGGTACACTTCATGTAATACTTCAGTATAATGGTCACAAGGAACAGCTTGTAGGCAGGAATACTGCTCAAAAACTTTTATTCGTAGCACAACATGAGCAGTATTCCTGCCTACAAGCTGTTCCTTGTGACCATTATACTGAAGCTTTTACTTGATGGTTGTTCACCTTCCAAACATTTTGCTTTCCATTTTTTTTTAGCTGTTTTTCCAAAATTGAAGCCTAAAACTTAGGGGCCAATTTACTATATTCATGTGAAGGATTCGAAGTTCGATTGAATTCGATCGAATTTCAAACAAAGGATTTATTTGTTTGGTCGAATATGTGAATTTTGGCATATTCGATCATCGAATAGGGAATGGTCGAACGATCAAATACATTCGAATAGAGTTGAATGGACAAATATTCGATCATTCGACCAGCAAAGGATTTTAATTTTTAAGTTTATTTCGATTGCCTACTTCGGCAGATTGGACCGACCAAATTGCAATAGAAGCCTATGGGAGCACAATTTATTCGTTCAGTCGAATGATTTATTCGACTGATCGAATAAATTTGTATTCGATCGTCGAATGATCGAATATCGAATAAAAGGTAGCCTAGAACTATTCGATTAACATTCGAAAATGGAATGCTAATGGAATATCGAATAGAAACAAATTATTTTTGGGGAATAATAGTAAATTTGCCCCTTAATGTTCCTGTCTCTGGTGTTTCAGTCTGGCAGATCAGTAACCACAGTGCAGCGTTTGAGCTGTTATAATTTGCCACATTAGTTGATACATTTCTCAGCAGAATGTGTGAAACATTAACAACTATTGTATCAATAATAACAGCTGCCATTTTGAAACTCAGGGATTGTATTTAGCAGGGCCACAGACAAAAAATGTATTGATGTATTAAATTAGAAAAATTTAGTCGGTCGGATACAAAGACATAATCAGTTGAAGAATGAAACTTTACACTACAATATTACAAAAACAATAAAATTAGAAAATGGGAAGGAAAAAAATGTTTATCTTTATTTCTGGTGACCTATTTGAAACCAACTGAACTAAAAATAAGTTATGGAAGGTGAATAATCCATAGTTTACCCAATTATTTAGATACAAGAACAATTAATGTTGTAATGAAACACCAATACGGATTAAAGCTAGTGGATAACACAATGGTGCAAATTCACTAAAGCGCTGTAACATACACCTATATTATACGCTTAAGTTTGCACCATATGCAAATAAGGCATCATAGTGTAAATGTGCATTGTTTGGTGAAGTAATGGTAGCGCTACTTCGCTACCGTTCACCGCCCTGAGCGAAAATTCGCATCTTAGTGAATTTGCGTATCGCTTGTGAAAATTCGCCTGGCGAAGTTGTCGCTAGTGAATTTCTGCGCTTTAGTGAATTTGCCCCAATGGGTCGTGGCGACTAGCACTTACATGCTGGGTCTAAAAAAATCACTAGATAAGGTGAGAGATGATTGACTTACAGTGATGAAGTTAATATTACATGCGATACATACCACTGATCCATATGGTCCCCTCTCTCCCCTTTGTCCATTAGTTCCTGGTGGGCCAGAATTACCCTAAGGGCAACACATTTACATTCAAATGCACAGAAGAATTCATAAAGCCTGCACTAACTAAAACATTTGCTTTCATGCATATTGTTTTCTGTTGCAAAGGATTTTTTAAATTATTTTAAAGTTTTATTTTCAGTTTACTCACATAATGCAGTAAAATTTCAGGGGATACTTGTGAATTTAACATTTCTTTTCTTATATTAATATTATCTGCAAATAGATTGCAGAGGTCAGTACTAATATATACATAACCCTGCTCTTATTACACGGCCTTTTACACTGTACATATGTTGTTGAAATGTCACCTGTCACCGTTCTGACATTTTTATTAAGAATAGTAAATGTCTCACCCTTCTTCCCCTGATTCCTTTTGGGCCATCATTTCCAGGTGTTCCAGGATTGCCATCTTCTCCCTGTTCAAAAATAAATTGATTTTTACCTAAATAGATGGACAACAGAGAAATACCCAGTTCCATGCTTGCAGCAGTTGCTGAGAGACCAATACAAAATAACAGTAATTCCATAATCTCTGCTTTAGTTTATAAGGCTATAAGTAGTCAGAGGAATTTCATGTTCTTTTATGAACGTGATTTTTATGCAGGCTTTGTGACATATTTGGTACATTATCCTCTACTCTCCTGCACAGGTTTAATTTCAGTTTTTTTTTCCAAATCTGAGACATACAGCCAGTACCCCTGTTCGCAAATTGTTTATTTTTATCCTCTACTCTCCTGCACAGGTTTAATTTCAGTTCTTTTTTCCAAATCTGAGACATACAGCCAGTACCCCTGTTAGCAAATTGTTTAAGAGCACAGACACATGTACTGCAGCATTCAAGAACTGAACAATACCTACCTGAGGCCCTGGATCCCCAGGAAATCCTACATGACCCTGAAAAGTAAAATTTTGAATTGTACTCAGACTTTTACTATTACCAAACATAATACATTTATTTCAGGTTTCAGAGTTTATATTCCACGTGGATAGAGTGCATTAATTGTTATGGCATTAGAATGAATTCAGAGTAGAAAGAAGTCATTTCTGTAGGAGAAAGCAGGATACTTGGCAGGCTGTGATATTTTCATTGGACTTGAATGAGAGCTTTTTAGTGAGACTGAAAAAGAAAAAACTTTACGTGCAGTCATAATCAGGATTTCTAAAAACATTGGAGAAGTACTTGCAAAATATTATGTATGTGCCATAGATCTAGAGTAAATCAAGTAAATAAGGAAATGATCTGGAAAGTAGAAATAAATCCAAACATATTAAGGAAGTTAAAATAAAAATGGTTACTTGGTGCCTGGAGACAGCAAGAGAAAAACATAATGGCTGAGACATACCTTCTCTCCCTTTAAGCCTGGTGGACCATATCCATCAGGACCATCCAAGCCCTATGCAATACAAAATGAAGTTAATAACTGAACAATAAGGCGGTTCACTGATCATTTTATACAGCAGGGGTATAATGGTTCCAATCATTGCTAAAATTAATCCTCCCATCAATTTACTAAATTAATCAGTATTTTGGTACTAGGCATTTAAGTACCAGAATATCCTGCTTCAAGCAGAAATTAATTTTTTTTTAATGTCTTATAAGACAATAAAGCAAAGCAAAACAGAAAATAAAACAATGCAGCCCATTACAGGAATCACCACCAATGCATTTTTGGGGGAATAAAAAAATTATATGTAATGCTAAACAACCTTGCTTCATATACTGATTAATGGCTGTATAGTTATTTCTTAAAATAATTGCGGTTGAAAGCAGTATTTGTCTGTCCCTTTCTATTCTCTCTACTACTTGTTCTGACTATTTAAACAAGGTAATGGAAACCAGCTAATTAAGATACCAGTGAAGAAGCATGTAAGGGCCCTTACACATGGGCGTTTTCAACCTGCGCTCCCCTGCGTTCTGTTTGGCTGCGTTGAGCCTCATGGGAGTGCAGGTCTAGACGCACTCCATTCGTTTCAATGGCTTTCTACCCACGAGATGCGTGTAAGCACTGAATGCAGGTTCAGACGCAGCATGTCGCATCTGAACCTGTGGTCTGCGCTTACATGCATCTCGTGGGTACAACGCCATTGAAACTAATGGAGTGCGTCTAGACCTGTGCTCCCACGCGGCTGAACGTAGCCAAACAGAACGCAGGGGAGAGCAGGTCGAAAGCGCCCGTGTGTAAGGGCCCTTAAGCATTTAGTTTAGTCTTTTTTTTAAACATTGTTTCAAGAGTTGGAAACAGCAAAGCAAAATGGGATAAACACATACTGTTTACAATTGCAATGACATTTACAAATATAATGAACACCACTGGATTTTTTGATTAATTATTGAGTACCCCTTTAACCAAAATACAATAATAAAATCCTAGCTATGGACTACAACTATGCTGTCTATGTCATTGCATAATGCTGTAGTGTCCTGGTATATAGTAATAACATTTGCGACTGCTGGGGGTTTGCCATTGATTTTTCTGTTTTGGGTCAATCAATGTCATTGCAACACTGATTGATTAACTGATGGGTAGGAGACCCCACACATGAATCAGCAGTATATGACCTTTTGTATAAATCACTCCAAATGTGGCCCTTTTAAAACTATACAATAATATTTATCATGTTTGTTTCTACATTAGCATGAGCTCAGTATACCCGCATACAGTATGCAACATGAAGACACATATTTACTTACTGGCAAACCTCTGCGACCTGGAACTCCTGCTTCACCCTTCTCACCCTTTGCTCCATTTTCCCCCTACATTGAAAAAACCCCACAAAAGATTAGCATGACTGAACAAAACAGACCTGTTACCTCAAAATTATTGTTTTATTTTTGTTTCATCATTCGTGGACTAGGTAAAATAAAATGTTCTGATCTGTTTTGCTCACCAAGATATTACTTCGAGTTTGTGCTGAAACCTCATTCAGTGCTTAACATACTGTTAAAAATATATTTTTAGGGCCCTATATAATATATTTGGTATGAAATGACACAGTTCACTGGGCCCTCTATAGTCCTAGACTACACAGCAGCTGCTAGGAATACCTTACTCATTAAAACCAACACTGGGCTAAGTTTATCTCATCTAGACAAACTTTTAATATAATGAAAACCAACCTTTGGTCCAAGAGGTCCAGGTTTGCCAATGGAACCTAATGCACCAGGGACACCTACATCTCCCTGGAAAAGAATTGTAACCAGCAGAATAAATTCATTAACACAAAAGCTGACAATCATAAGTCTCTATAATGTGTGAAAGACTAGTTAAGAGAACGATAATTAACATAATATGGGAAAGGATAGGCTGAAACATTTAAAGGGGCAGAACTAAACTCAAAGACTACCTCTCACCCCCTGTAACTTGCAGCACTTAATACCACCTTATTTGTGTCTGTAAGTTACCCTCCCATTTAGACTGTAAGATATATGGGCAGGTACCTCCATTCTTTGTCTCAGTATTGGGGGCTCAAGTAGCGTTATATAAATAAAAACATACATACTGTACATGAATGATTGTAGTTTTCATGCAATAATGTATGTTGTACTTATTTGTATTTGTTATTGCAATGGCCCTTTTTTGTTATTTTATTATGTTATTTATTGTTCTGCTGTACAGTACTGGGGGCTCAAGTAGCGTTATATAAATAAAAACATACATACTGTACATGAATGATTGTAGTTTTCATGCAAATTTCAGGCAAATGGGCTACTCGCACTTTATTGTTTAGTAAATGTGTATATGCAGTACCTGACGTCCAGGCAACCCCTGTAGTCCCTGTGGACCTGGTGGTCCAGGCATGCCTTGGGAACCCTAGAAAAGTATCAAACATTGATGATCTATTATTATTATTCACTTACATCATCAGTGTAACTACTAGGTATATAAAAAATAATTGTTTACCTAGTCTAAAATTGCAATTTCCATGCAAAAATTAGTAATACCTTGAACTATTTATTTATGCTCAGTCTGGGTCTTAGAGGTACAATATATCAATCAGTTACAATTAACTTCCTTTAAACGTTACTGTTATTCTATACAGAGAGACTACTTTTACAGATATGTGTTTTATATAAAGAGAAGACATGGTTGCTCTGTGGTAGTAAACTCTAAGGATGCAGCGAATCCAGGGTCCAGGGTTCAGTTTGGGATTCGGCCAAGATTCTGTCAGGGTCGGACTTGGGGACCCAGGGCCCACCGGGACTGCGTCCAGGGACCCCCCGCCAACCCCCCCCCTCACCTATTACATCGGCGGCGCCGGGCGCTGTCTTAACTGCACGGCGCGTCAGTCAATTTTCAATTTGACATTACATTGGGAGAGGGGGGTCGGGCCCATGAGGGTCGGGGCCCACCAGGTTTTTTCTCTTTTTCAGCAGGATTCTGATTCGGCCAAATCCTTGAGCCTGGTCAAACTGAATCCGAATCCTACTTAGCATATGTAAATTAGTGGCAAGAAGGGAAATCATGCAACTTTTCGGCACAAAACAAGGTGAGTACCACATTTTTCCCCCACTTTTTCCTGTCTTACCCCTAATTTGCATGTGCATATCCAAATTGGGGATCAGATTGGGTTCGGTATTCAGACAAATTTTTCACGAAGGATTCTGAGATTCACCCAAATCCCAAATAGTGGATTCAGTGCATCCCTACTAAACTCATTCATAAGTGTAAATAAAATGTGCCATCCGTTGGCCCAATAATCAGGAAATTGGCAAGGGTTTTACCAACCAATGGTTTTTTAATGAAAATGTTCTCAGACACTGAAGAAATCATGGAAGCATAGCATTAGGTTTGCCGTACATACTTGGATACTATTTACTAGCATAGCACAGAATATTATGTTATTTTGAATAGTGTACCCAGTTGTACACTAATTCACCTGTCAGCAAGGAACTCAAACATAATGATTACCTATTGAAATCCCTTAAAATAAGGTATATGTCAGTGCACACAAACATATGTTCAAAATGACTATGAAGATTTTCATTCATCCAGGTCATGGCATATCTAATATAATTAATTCTAACAACTGGACTTGCTGAGTGATCACTGAAGACACTTCACTACTCAAGAACTCAACTGAAGAAGCCGCTTAACTGAGTAGTGAAACGTCTTCAATGATAACTCAGTGTGAGGAGAACTCACCCTGCGTCGCATGATGGCGGCGTCCTACCGGTCTCTCTGCCTGCTCCAGAGCCGACGTCAGCACGCCCGCGACGAAACGAGTCGCGCGCGTCGACTTTGACGCCGGCGTATGGGCGTCGGCGTCAACTTCGGCGCCGGCGACGGAATGTAAGCGTGCCTACGCAATGACGTCACGGCGTCCAGTTTGGCGCCATTCTGGCCTATTTAAACCCTCACTGCACTACAACCTATGCCCAAGTATAGGTCTTTGTTACAAAGTTCCTGGGTGTTATTCCTACTATTGATTCCTGATTTTGATTCCTGTTTTGACCCTTGCCTGAATTCTCGTCTACGAACCTTCGCTGCCTGGATTGACCCTTTTGCCTGGACTTGACCACTCTCTTGCTTAACCCTTCGGATACCTCGTTATATTGGACTTTGCTGGATTGACCCTTTGCCTGGACTTTGACCACTCTTCTGCCTTTCCCTCTTGTTACCACGAACTGTGTTGGCGCTGCCTTCTTCCTTGGTCCGTAATGCCCCTTCGGAGCCCTCGGGCCCTGACACTCAGCAAGTCCAGTTGTTTTAGAATTACTTGTATAAGATGAGTTCAAAATGTCTTACCTGTATTCCTTGGATTCCATTATCACCTTTGTTCCCTGGCTCTCCAGGAATTCCTTGTGCTCCCTGTCAGTGGCAAAAAAAAATAATTTGTAACACAATTCTTCACTTAAATATATGAAGCAGATTTAACAGTGGCAAAAAGATGTTAGAGTATGTGGCCTAACCTACTATTTGCTAACATTGCATGATTTGTTTTGTAGGCCTCATGTTCAGATCTGATTTTGTTCTACAATCCTATTTGTTTGTTACACCCTGTAATGCATTTATCTCTACCTAAACTAAAAGGTAAAATGGGATCTGTGTCAAATAACTGTTAATGTAGCCCCATTGCAATCATTTTAGGCAGATGTAGGGTTGCCACCTTTTCCCGTCCCACTTTCCAGATGGGGGGGGGGGGGGGGGGGGGGGGGGGGCGGGAGCTGATATAACAGTGGGTGTGACTGTGACATCACAGGCAGATTGATGGTGTCGAAGGGTGGGGTGATGACCTGGAGATTGGCAGGTCGTCATGTCAATCGAGGGAAATCCTGCTCAGTTTTGATAATCTGGAAAATGAGCAGGCAGTTCAAACCCTGGCAGCCCTTCTCAAAACCCAGACTGTCCAGGTTCAAAACCAGATGGATGGCAAGCATAGTCAGGTGGCAAAGTTACCCTATTGAAATCTGGGAAGAAAAAAATTAAGTTTAAAAAGGACAGGCATGCTAGAGAAAGAAAAAGAAAAATACTTCTAGGAAGGTGCACCCTATGAAATATTGGAGCTGTCTCCCAAAATAGCTTAAAAGTGCTTGGGGAAAGATAAAAGTTTTGATTACTAAGGGCCTACAATTTGCTACTGGAAACTGAAGCACATTTAGGTGCAGATTTATTATGCAGTGTAAAAAAAACCGTGGAATAAATTTGCCACACATCTCCAGACATCGCCTTGTAAAAAAATGGTGTAAATAATTGCATAATTTTTTAATGCTCTTTTACTTTGAGCAACTTCCGCTGGAACTTACTTACAAAGGTCTGAAGCAGTGTAAAATAACTGCCACAAATCTGGCATCTGCATGGTGTAATATAACATAATCCAGCTTTTGCACTATTTTTCTGCCAAATTGTATTTTACACAGCATAATAAATAGGCACTTAGGGTTGTTGCTCCCCCTCTACCATGCAGATTTAGGAGCCTTGTATAATCTTTAAACTGGAGATCATGCCTCGTCTCAACCCTACCCCATGATCCATGCATTAGGGGAAGTGAAATAAATGTACGAGGGCCATGTTCTAGTGGAGTTGACTAATAGGCAAGGTTCCCCTATATAATCCAAACGGAGTTGTAGCTAATTTCAAAGCAGCTTATCCAGACCTGTATGAACAAGTATGTGTATACAGTAAACACATTATGTCACTGTACCTTCTATTGTTTCCATGTCCCCTACTCGTAGGATACTCCACTGCCCTGGGGGCAAATTTACTAAAGGGCGAAAATTTGCCAGCGACAGCTTCACAGCCATTGCAACACTTCATTCAGTCAACGTAAATTTACTAATTTGCGAAGTTTAGTCCAAGGCACCGAACGTTGGCGTATGTTCGCTAGCGGTACTCTGGCAGTGCGAGCATATCAAAACGATGATGTGCTAGCGTTCAATTCTGCCTGGAGCAACTTCGTTAGAGTGCTTGCTCTCAGGCTAATTTGCATACAGCAGAAAAGTTGAATGCACCTCTTTATGTTATATGGTGCATCTAATACATGACATTTACACTGATAACTAGACATGCCAAAGGAACCTTAATAAAGTCAATAAAGTTGTTTTAATGCCCTACACATAGCTCAATGTAAAATATTGTTCCCATATGTTATAAAATGTATGGGGGAAATCAGGCACACAAAAAAATATTTTTTAACACTTTTGCAGCCCTGAAAACCCTGAAAAAAGTAAAAGACGGCAACATTTTTTGGACTTTCCACTCAAAAAATATGATGAAAGTAACTGAAGATTAAGCAAGTTATGTGCAGCATAACGTCCATTCACCATAGCGAAAATTTGCCTGGCTTTAGAGTGTGAACAACCGCTAGCGTCTATCTCCTTCGCTAGCTAAGTGACGCCTGTGCCTGTTAGTAAATCGGCGAAGTCCCATCGTTTATCAAATCGCCCTTTAGTAAATATGCCCCTTGGTGTCCCATCTATGATTAAGAGTTGGCGTCTGCACTGACACTTCAACCTTTAAATATTTTCCCCTACCCAGTATACTGGGAAATGTAGAACAACAGACACTTCTTGTTTAAAGATAACCCTGCCCAAAGTATGGTTGGTGCCTAAGAGCCCAAGTTGCTGGTTGCTTTTATACTATAATTATATATGTATATATGATGTGCTAAATAGGCCCACAACCTATTGTCACTTGAGATATAAAATGCATAAACCAGTTTGAGAGTTCCATCAATAGGAATGAAGGCCTATGTTCCAAAATGTTAAAATATGCATTCCAGGAAATCACCTTCACATTTCCAGAGATGGGATTAATGGCAGCCGGCAAGCATTACTCTCTTCATAAGCAGGATTCCTGCTGTACTGAATCTTTTGTAGTACTGAACCCTCTCAAATCTTACAATGTGACTGGTGCCAAACAAAGCTCAATAAAACGTGCCCACACAATTGTTATGGCAAAAGCACTTAATGTGAAAAACTGACTCCAAGGATGTAAAGTAATAAAAATAACAGGAAAGCTTTCAAAATTGAAGCTTTTTGACTAAAGGCATGACATAAAATTCTCCTTTTAAACTACTAACTTTGAAACATATGTGCGCGTTTTTGATTAATAAATGCTGACCTTTAAACCAGGGGGCCCTCTTCGGCCTTGGGGACCCTGTGGATAAAGTAAATGAAAAAAAGTATATTAGATATTTGTGTCCTGGCACTTCTCAAGTAAAGTCAAGTAGAACAGATTTGTTTTTTTTTTGTTTTTTAACATAGACTGATGCTACTGCAGTATTCCACCTGGATCTTTCATCTCTCTGATAGTTGCTTCTGAAGTTCTGATATGTTTGTCCCTTGTCAGCTCTATCTTTATACAGGTAAATGGCAGAAAAAAAAAAAAAAATAATAGAAAGCATCCATTCCTGGTTTTTGTGCAAACCAAAACAAATGTATTTTGAGAAAGTCCCTCATCTTTGCATGCAGTATACTGAAAACTGGTCTTCTTCAAAGTATTTCCCCTTCTGAATTCACTGAATTCCCCTTCTGAGTTCACTGAATGAGGCTTGTGCTGAACATACATTTTGCTTATTGCTATAACTCAAGCTGCTCCTAGTTTTCTAATGTAATATAAGATATATAATTAGAAAATAAGATTATCAGTAGATTTTCAGTGCACACATAAGGTTGTTTATACTAGAGCTTTGTATCTATAACTAAACAAATAATGTAGGGGATTTATGTACTACAAATATAGAAGCAAAACAAACATCCATGCCAGCTTGTTAATAAAAGATGTTTTTTTTTCAATTAAAAGAGTAGGAATTAAGCATTGTTAATTTATTTATTTTGCTCCTGTTGAAAAAGATGTATAAACGTTTATTCTGCCAATTTAATTATAGAGCTAGTTCCCTATTTTTAAAAAAAATCTAGGTTAAAAATTTACATTAGTCCAAAAAAAAAACAGTTTACTGTTTACATTAGGTCCATTATCTCCTTGTTCTCCTTGCACACCATCACTTCCCGTCTCTCCCTGTGAAAAAAAAATTCAATTTGATATTCACAATGCTTTGGTATGGGTTTACTGGACAAATGAACTTTCCATTACAATAACAAGAATGTTCATGCACCATGGGACATTTCTTTCAATAGAGAACCATTGTTTCACTTGTAAGGATTTCAAAAGAACACTTAAGATTTACTGTATGTCATATGGCTCACCATGTCAGTCTATAAGGAAAGTCTGTGTTTACTTGGGGGTGCCAAAATTTAGGCACCCCAAGTGATTGTATATTCTTACCTCACACCCTGGGCCAGTGCTCCTATCAGCAGAAAAGTCCACAGGCCTGGGGTTATTCCAGCGAGCACCACAAAGCGATCCTCTTCCAGCTTCTCCTAACTTTTGGCACCCCCTATTAAATAGCCAGGGTTGCCAACAAGAAAATGCACCTCTGGCATTTCTGGGTTAAGCCTAATAAGCTTAAACATCCTTTCAGAGTGATCATTCAGTATGACCATCCTGATCCAAGCATAACCTTATACCAGGCACTATTCGTATATAACCATTGTTGTTGGTATTATAGATAAAAAAAAGAATGGCAAAATGTAGTGGAGAGTTTTGATGCATTAAGCTGGTAATGCACAGCATTCACAACAAATCACAGCATTTTTCTAATGCTGGACCAGATCTGACACAGCCAACAATTTGGACATCACACATTTGTGTTACCTCGGTGTCGGCTGAGACTGGATCCTCAAATAAATCAATGGCATAAATGAATGAACCCTTCCTTGTTCACGGTAATTCTCCTTTGTATTTGGGTGGAGGAAACTTGTAGCATTAAAAGTAATAAATGCCCAAATCTTGGAATGAAACTTATTTCAAAATGCCCCTTACATTAAGTCAAATTCAGAACAATATTTAGCTTCTTTGCCAGCAGAGGAGGTAAAAAATATACATCAGAGTCAGCAACAGGACAGTAAGCTTTCTACAGATAAGAAGTTTAGGCATTTTCACACCAAATTCTTGATCCTAAACAAGTATGGGAATGGTTATCTGGAAACATGTTACCCAGAAAGTTTGGATGACCCTCTCACATAGACTCAATTTGATACAAGTAATTAAAATTTTTAACAATAATTCCCATTTTGTCTGTAGTATACTATTATCAAGAAATCAGCTTGTTAAAAGTTGCTGTGAAAAAAAGTCTCTACAAAATGTGTGACAATTCGAATAGTAGGACTTTTTCAAATTTGATGCTTGAATCTACGATTTTTTCACATTGCCTCCTGAAACCCCCAACTTTATCAGATTATCTTATGAAAACCAGCACAGATCACAATTGTAAAAAAAAATCTTCAAGTTGTAAAATGGACATCTGCCATTTTCTTCTACATGACCATGGCAGTTTTAGCTGGCGTATTTTCGGATTCAGATTTTTAAGCAGCTTTGCTGTATAATGAATCTCTAAAAACTCAAGTTTTCCCCCCAATCAAAATCAAGGCTAAATGTTTAATCTATTTTTTAGTAGACATAAGATAAGAAGATCCAAATTACAGAAAGATCCATTATCTGGAAAACCACAGGCCCCAAGCATACTGGAGAACAGGTCCCATACCTGTATTAGTAATGAGCAACTAGGATGTTACCTGAACAGTGTCATTAGAACTGAAATTGCTTTAAATGGCAGATAATTGATTCTGCAGTATCTATCAAGCATTGAAATGGAGTGGGGGCCCATTTATATTGATTTGTTGTTGGTCTACAACTATTCACTATATGAAACTGTCAACACTCACCCCTCATTTGTTTCATCTGTGTCATCTGGTGCTCTATACTGTACCTCCACAGTCCAACCACACTTCTATACAACCATCTAATAATAAACTTGAAGCAGCAATTCAAAAAGATGTATTTTATTTCATGAAATGGCTGCTGGAATGCCTGCTTCAAGTATATATATATATATATATATATATATTTGTTGCCAGTCGGCACATTGTTTTTGTGTAAACCTATCCACACAACCAAAGCAATACAAAGCAATTTTGGTATACTAGAAACTTACCTGACGTCCCAAGTTTCCTTTCAGTCCTTTAGGTCCCTGAATGTTACTATTAGTTCCAGGCTCACCCTAAAAATGACAATGTCAGAAATGTCATACATTGCAAACAGACTCTGAACAGGATTTCAGCTGTCTGCATCAGACAAACACTGCGGAATGATGTAAATAATAAACTGTCAAGTCAAATTCTTTTGAGTATGAAGCTATTCAATAATTAAAAAGCCACTAGGAGCTCAATGAATATCTAAAGGAACAAGCTCACAGACATCGTGTGATTCAAGGTAACTTGTACTATTCTTAAAACAGCAGGTACATTATTTATTATAAAACACTAAAGTTTCCAGAAGTGGTTATAACCAGTGATATCGGAAACCACAATTCATAAATATAATAAACAATATTATAGTTTGTTTATTATAATTACATTGCATTACTAAGTGACAGTAAAACCAGAAACTACACTACACACCATTACCTTTGGAGCAGCTTGTGTATTCAGTACAGGTAAGAGCCCCCCCCCCCTCCACTGAATGTACATATTGTTGTATCTGACAGTGTTGTGCACAAAGAATGGAGGTCAGGGTGTACTTTGTGAGCAGGATAAAGTTTATAATACTCCAGAAACAATCCCTGACATATATAATGGAAAACAGACTTAAAATGCTCCAGGAAAACATTCTTGAATCATTTATTGCCCCATAATCTGTGTTTCCATTCCTGCTTCAACTAGCTAGTAAGCAGTGGCAAAAATAACCCTCCTGCTGTTATTTATTCAGTTTGTCTGATCCCTAATGTACAGTGATGCAGAATAACTTTATTTTCAAAATAAAATATGGTATTGCCCATTATGCCTGTGTCAGGTGTAATAAGAGTATCTCTCTGGGAATGTTGTAGTGCACTTTTTGTAATTTCCTAGAAATTAATGTAAAATTCTGGTGAATATAAAAGGCAGTTACCCTTATTTTAGCAATGGTAAGTCTGCACATTTCTAACATTATACTTTATGTAAGAATTAAACAGATTAAACTTGGATCTATGCAAACAAAGGAGTAAGGAATGCAAATATCTTATTCGTTTGATGCCTTACACCAATTACATTACCCCATAAAACTAGTGTATACTTACTGGATCTCCCCTCAATCCAGTTTCCCCCTTTTCTCCAGGTTCTCCACGAGGACCTTTTCTGCCCTGTCATAAAAAGGAATACAATGCTAATTAATTCTAACTAAAGACCAATACATTACTTGCATACATTTTTTGATCAAGTATACCTTGAGGGCTCATTAAATGAGGCTATCATTCTACCTGAGCTCCAGTGCTTCCATGTTCTCCTGATGCTCCACGCCTTCCAGGTTCACCCTTAATTGATAGAAGTAGACAGACTTTTAGAATATTACTGATTGGCTTATTCTTAGCAACTTTCCAACTAATGCTTATGCTTTTAAATAGCATTTCTATCATTCGTCTTTCTGTTCTGTAACATTCCAACATGCAATTTAAAAGGTTATCTGACCTTGGCAAAAAAATTATTTACAGATGTCAGCTTTATTGCTATTATTTAACTTTCTATAGATGATGCTTACTATTTGTCTTCCACTCTGACTTAACTGCTAATTTGTTACTAGGGTAAATGGGACCACAACAACCAGAGAATAACTGAAAGTCAAAGCTGTAGCACCACAAATCAAAAAATGAAAACACAAAACAAAATAGAATAATTGTATTCCAGACATGTGGTGGACCCTTGGGTTAAGATACAGAGAAAAGAGGTACAGACTTTCACTGAATACATTAACACAGTGGAGCACAACACCAAGTTTACATGTGAAGATGTGCAAGATGATGCTCTGGCTTTTTTGGACTGCTTGGTAAGAGTCAGAGAGTGGAAAGTTGGAAATAGAGGTCTACAGGAAACCAACAGACACATACTAGTATCTGTTATTTGAATCCCAGCATCTATTAACAAACTGGGGGTTATCAGAACAATATAACACAGAGCAGATACGATCCCCACCAGCACAGAGGCTCAGGAAAAAGAGTTGAAGCACTTCAGAGGGGCCCTTAAAACGTGCAAGTATACAGACTGGGCCTTTATTAAATGTGGGAGAAGTAGAAAGAACAACACCAAAACTACCCGTGAAGGTCGAAAGCAGGGCAAACTAAAGAACTTGGTCCTCCCATATATTTCTAGGGTGTCTGAAAAACTTAAAAGGACCATTAATACACTGCATCCCAGTCTGCTTTAAATCCAGCAACACACTGAAGCAACAACTGGTTAATCCAAAAAGCCCAATACCAAAACATAAGAGGAGTAACATCGTGTATGCAATGCAGTGCAGTGAGGAGTGCAGTATATGCAACAGAAACTAAAAAACCTCTACAAAAACATATGGCACAGAACAGAAGAGCCAACTCCTTTGTTCAGGACTCAGCTGTGTACCTACATCAAAAGGAAAAAGGACACATGTGAAGGCGGGGACGGGGGTGTGACACCTATCCACACTCAATGCTGTTTTAGCACCTCTTCCTGGATGGTTTGATAACACCTAATAGCTCAAATCATGCTAATATAATCAACACAGGTCTGTGACCTCATGCTGGTTTTACCTAACAGATTATGCTGATTGGTGTAAGATTCCAGGGTATATAACCACAAGTATTTTTCTACAGGTCATTCTGAATTAAGGAAGTGAAGCCAGTGACTAGCAAAACTTCTTCAAGGGAAAATACAGAATGTCTAGTTTATTTGGCTTATCACTACAGATATAAAATAAAATAGAAATACAACTGAACACTTATTGCATGTCTAACGTGAAAAGATAGTCCTGAAAAAAATAAAATGCAAAAATAAGAGTTCTAACCTATAAGATAAAACTGAATTTTTTATTTTATTTGACTCTTCCATTTGACCAATTGTGTAGCCTGGAAACACAATATAAACATTACTATAATTACTATTAATATAAACATTACGTTACCTGCTCTCCAGGTACACCATCAATGCCAAATTCTCCATCATCACCCTGCAGAAGAAATAAAACGGAAAATAAATCAGAAACTTAGACCAAACACATTTTCACTATACACAGTAATGCCTAAAAAACTTAAAGGAGAAGGAAACCCTTAAAATAAATACGACTAAAAATGTAATTTTTTATATACTGAGCATATTGCACCAGCCTAAAGTTTCAACTTGTCAATAGCAGCAATGATCCAGGACTTCAAACTTGTCACCATCTTGGAAAGTGTCTGTGACACTCACATGCTCAGTGGGCTCTGAGCAGCTGTTGAGAAGCTAAGGTCAGGGGTAGTCACTAATTATCCAGCAGAAAATGAGGTTGGCCTGTAATACACGCTGATGCTATAGGGCTGATTATTAATTTCTGATGCTAATTGCACTGGTTTCTGTGCTGCCATGTAGTAATTATCTGTATTCATGACTAATCAGCCTTATATTGTGACATTTCTATTCTATGTGTACTGTATATTGTGAGTGAGTCCCTAAGCTCAGTAAGTGAGAGCAGCACAGAGCATGTGAATCAGTTAATCAGCAGAAAAGAAGATGGGGAGCTACTGGAGCATCTTTGGAGACATAGATCATTACTACTAAAGGGCTTTGGTTCTATTGGGCTTATATACATAGATGCCCAAAACATAATGTACAACATTTCTAGCCTACTTCTTTAGTTTAAATTTCCTTATCCTTTAAAAGAGAGCTAAAGCTTAACCAAGAAGTAGGAAAGAAATGGTGCACGTTATGTTTTGGGCTTCTGTATCAATACAAGGCAACACAGCCCTTTAGCAGTAAAGATCTGTGTCTCCGAAGATGCCCCTTTGGTCCCCATCTTTTTTTCTGCTGATTCACTGCACATGCTCTGTGCTGCTGTCACTTACTGAGTGTAGTTATGGACAGTGTACAATATACTATATAGTTTATGTCATGATACAAGGCTAATTAGTAATGAATTTCGAAATACATTACATCGCAGCTCTGAAACCACAAGACCTGTAAAGAAGACTTTATGACACACAAACATAATTTTCTCCTTGATGATTTGGGTTGACAGCTAAGCTTAGCTTCAAAAAAGCTACCCAGAGTGTACTGAGCATGTGCATGTCACAGGCACTCCCAACAAATCAATATGGGGAGTTCCTACAACTCTGAAGGCCTGCATCATAACTGTGGCAGAGATACTAAAGATTTAGGCTATGGCATTAAATGCATATGAAATACAGCATTTCTAGCCATATACATTTTTAGTTTTGTTCTTTAAGTAAGCATAGGCAATATATTTAGTAAATAAAGGCATTTTGTATAAGAAATAGTAGACTAGTATACATAATTATACACAAATACTTTATTAAACTGTTAGTCAAAGGCAATAATGTTTTCTTTGGAATGATCTCTACTTTTCAGTGTAAAAAGTGTAAAATTATTATGTTTTAGAAAGTACAACACAACAATATACTCATGTGCAAAGTTTAAATTAATTATTAAAATAATCAGATTTAAAAAAAATGTTTAGCTCTGCTTATTTCCACTGCCTCATGCAACACAAGAATTTATTTGAATTTGGAAAAAACAAACTATTTAAAAAGATGATGTCAGTGTCTTCCAAAGAAGCTCAGATTGATCAGGAACAGAAATGACAGGACAGATGTGGGGACAGGACACATGGTTCAACCATCTGGAATTTTCTGGCCCAACATAATTAAAAGAGAAGCAAAGAAGGCTATATAAAATGAAAAAAGAAAAGATCTTAAATGTTACTTTCCAAATACATGTTCACACTAAAAGCTAACAGGTCTTCTTTTTATTATTTTTTTAATGTGCCAGTTTGGGTAAGTTTGTTTAATTCATGGTTTCTTTAATATCTTCATTAGAAATGTATAATGTGGTTTAGTGATGATAAAGTGTTTTCTCTTACTTATCTAATTTTGAAGGCTTGTAGCTGCTTTACAGTATATATAATTATATAATATATAATATATATTAAAGTGGTACTTCTGTAAGTAAATGTAAATGTTAGATTCAATTTGATTGTTTCCAACAAGGGCTGCAGTGTAACATAGCAAAAATAACATGCCCATTATAGTGTGGACCCCCTGGAGTTCCTGAATGGTGTGACTCCATCTTTATACTGCAGCTGATCAATCAATTCACTTTTGTACATGATAGGAGTAATAGGTCCAGGAGGAGTATGATCTATTTTGTTATTTGGGGGGCTAAAGGTAGATTATTGTTTTTTTTTTAATTAACCAAATAAACATATTCGAAAGAAATGGAAGATTGTAGAAAGTTCTTTTCATATGTGTTTCAGGGCATAGATCCTTGTCATTGCACTTTGGATGTCATGCATTATGGGGAAATCAAGAGAATAGCTTACTACTTGCCCTACACCTAGCAAAGATATCAGGGATCCCAGGGTGCATAGCAAGACGCACAGATTTGGCAGACAGCTACTATCCACCAGCATCCCATATAAACTGCCAGACAATCAGGGAAACTTGGTGGAAAATATTATCACATATAGAGAAAGACAAATAGCGCCCATTTGTCACAGTCATAGTGACAGGGCAGATGATAAGCAATTTGGTCTGGAAGCTATAAAACAGAGACAAAGCTTACCTTGTCACCACGAATACCTCTGGTACCCTGCAATGGAAAAACAAAAGTTGAAACAAAACAACAAATATAATAAAATCTTAAAAAGTATCTAACAATAATGAGTTATAAATACAATAGGCATTTTAGGTTTCTTTTTCAAAATTAAACAAAATGTATGTTTGAGTATGTGCATAAGTATACAGTAAGTATGACATGAGTATGTGCATGTCATGGAAGAGTAAAATAGCAAAAACACAAAATAATGATTATTATTATGTTAACACCCCTTATCATATATATTATAATAACTTTGCATTAAATAATTATTACCATAAGTGTGCTTGTGTGTGTCATCATTAAAGCAAAGTATATCTGACCATCACCAAGGAGATCACAAAATGTATGTAAACCAGATACTTGCCTTTAATCCCCTGTGACCAGGACATCCTCTGTCACCTCTTGTCCCATTCAGTCCACGGAATCCTCGTTCACCCTGAAATCATGTGAAACTTTTACTCTATAGTTAATATGGAATGAAGTTCACAGAAAAAGTGAATTAAAATCATAAAGAGAAGCAAAAGACAGAAGAAAAGAGCAAATACAGAACAGAAGATAAGAACAACAGAAAGAATGCCAAACAACAGAAAAGAAAAGGTGATTGTGCTGAGAACTAAACTTCTGTCATTCATGATATTGAGAAGCTGCTTTGATCAGAGCCACACAATGAATACAGAACCTGATTTCATGCATATATATTACTTAAAAAATAGAATTATGTCAGATTAAAGTACAGTATTCATGCTGTGGCTAAAATCTTATTATAATAGCTTAATGCAAATTGTACACCATGGCCCTAAATTCAGCAGTAGCCAAAGTATAAGCGACAGAAATCAAAAGAAGCAATAAGAAGTAACATATTCTGCAGTTAATATACATATTGCAGTAATTTGTAATATCAGATTTATTGAAGCTGTACATACATGGCCACCTTCTTCACCAGGATGACCTTGAGATCCCTTTATACCAGGCTGACCCTGAAAAAGATGGCAAAAGACAAGTCCATTAAATGCCCAATCATATGTGTATTATTAAATCTAGAGCTTATTCATGGAGAGATACTGAAAGTACTACTTTGCTAAAAGGTACAATCCCTAGCGATGCAAAGAAAACTGTCCTAGTTGTGCTGGTTCTGCACTTAACACTGTCTTAACAGTGGCATAAACACAGGGGCCTGCAGGATAGCACCTAAGCCTCACCCTCACAGGCCCCCTGTGGATACCACTGGGTAATCCTTTGGGTAAAGATGGTGGCAAGTGAACGTGTGCTAGCGGTTGCATGTGATAGATGGCAGGTGGAGGGGGCTAGTTGCAAATTATACATCCATGCCTGTGTGGCTCCAGATATGTTGTTGTAGCCTACTAAATAAACAACAGCAGGCAATAATTAAATCCCCTCTCCCATGGGACCCTCTCTTGCACTTCAATAATGGCTTGTTGCTGTACAACATTTTCACCCACCAACATCCCTTTTACAGATTAGTACAAATCACAACAAAAAAACAGCAGGTACAAACATGGAATTGCAATGTCAATTGTGGGTAAAAATTATATACCTTTAGGACTGTCTGTTTGCACTTTACAATATCCCACTAATTGATTGAACCCTGTTTTTTTTTCCTTTAGCCAATTCATCTGTGTCAGTACATGACTGTTAAATTAATCATACTCCAAAGAAAATTTGGCAGACACTCACAGATCACACAAACAGGTGTGAATGACATTCCTTTACTGCAAAAACGTATCCGGTACTATTCACAAAAATAGCCTTAAGCGTTTCATGCTATCGTACACTTAATCATACTAAATTGTAGCCTCTGATTAAGTGCAGTTTAGCATGAAATGTGTAAGGCTATTCTGGTACTTAATATGTTTTCTCAATAAAGGGCTCTTTGTTTTTATGCATGTTAATGCATGTTAATGGGTTGCCTTCCTTAAATTCTTTGAATTACCTCAACATGATGCAGGTCTGGGGCACATGCACCTGACCCCATGCTTCCCCATACACTATATACTTACCATTATATATATATATATATATATTGGTCTCAGCTATGATTTACAGTAAAATTGCAAGAAATCTAAGTATATTTAACCAAAATTCAGCATTGTTTCTAAGAATTTTAATAACGAATATGTAAAACAATGTCATGACTGGAAATAATATATCTCCACTGCTGGTAGTGAAGTTATTTCACATTGCTGTAGATTTATGATTACACCAGATTTTAGCTGAATACTAGTGATGGGCGAATCTCCCGCGATTCGCTTCGCCGAAAAATTCGCGAATTTCTTGAGAAATTCGCGAATTGGCGAAAAATTCGCGAAACGAGTCGCGGGACGATTTTGTCGCGCGTCGCGTCAACTTTGACGCGTCGCGTCGTTTTCGGCGCGCGTCGCGTCGTTTTTGACGCGCGTCGCGTCGTTTTCGTCGCGTCGCGTCAAAAATGACGCGCGACTCGTTTTCGGCGAATTTTCGGCAAGCGAAATTTCGCTGGTGATTCGCGAATTTATTCGCCAGCGGCGAATCGCGGGAATTCGCCGCGAATTCGCCCCTGGCGAATAAATTCGCCCATCACTACTGAATACCATATAATTTTGTGACAACTCCAGCTGGGAGTTACACTGGTCCATCCACTGAACAGATATTTTTAATTGGGAACAGGACTTGAGCATTTAATACATATGTCATTGCTCCCCCCAACCCCAGTATACCCTTCTCAATATGCAATCAGTTCAAGAAACAACTAGCATCAAATGTAGTGGCAGCCCTGTTTTTGCACACCTCTCCACACTAAAAAAAAAATGTTCTGTGTGCTAATATTATTATATTTAAGGAAATAGATGATGAATAAAAGTGTCATCCATTGTGACAGAAACCTGAACGGCACTAAGAATACACCAATGTGGGAGGTTGCGGCAATGTGTGAGCAATTTAGCCATAAGGTTGACTTTATACCCTGTTCATACATCCACCCAGTGGAGTTGCAAAATGCATTGTGTTAAAATCAAGAGATATTAAAAACTAACTCAAAATACTATTTTTTGTATAGAGAACTAATTGTCAGCATTTATGCTTTGGGTGTTGGTCCATGAACTGCTGCTATGGAAGCTTTTTTGTAATCAAGATAAATATTCAGAAGCTCAAAGCAAAGGCTGGACGTTATCCAAAAGTCAAGTGGTCAAAAATATAATTGGCCTTCATTTGATTTATAACCGAATGATTGGCCCTACATCTGATTTTTCTCATGAGAATTTACTATAAACATTGCCAAGATGAGCTCTAGAAGAAAATGAAGCTAGACATCTGCTTATAGAACGTTTCCATTTTCATCTTGCTACAATATAGGCATATGATTTCAGTAGGCTTCAGGCTGGAGAAATTTGCATTCACTGTAATGTTAAGTTTCCTTTCATGCTTTTAGGCATATCATTTTGTGCTCACTTTTAATCACAGTTTTATACTCAGGAAATCATGGACAAAATAAATATTGACCTGGCCAGGGGACAGAACAAATTCAGCCTTCAATATAAAAGAGTGTGCTGGGTGGATGAACAAAACATACCAGTCTACACTAAAGTAAGCCTCAGCTGTAAGATGTTAGCACATTTTTAAAGATCAATTTGAACAAATGAAAACAGGAGAAACAAAATTGCTGCAAGATTTTTCTAATCTCCATAAATTGGCTAAAGCTGTGAGAATTGAATAATGGAATAATGAAGCCTTGAAGTTGGAAATGGCAAATTGATTTTTACACTTTATGTGCAGTTCACTATGCTGTCCATACAGATCTATTTTTTCCCTGACAGGGTGAACACATTATATGGTTTATTACACTGAAACAAAGTAGAAAAAGCCAAACACATTAGGGTTTGGGGGAGTGTGACTCCTGTAACTACACTACAAGGGTTGGTCAGCTTCCCAGTTAGTTGGAAACTAAGCAATACAGTATTCAAATGTTTTGTATCTGACTAGGGTCAAAATCAGGAAAACAGATAAATGGATAATTTACTATACAAGAAACAGTATAAATTGTAAAAAGTCTTGTGTAAGCTACACATTTTTTCTACTTTGTAACTTGCCCCCACCCCTTCCCTGAGAGTTGCACCTCCTAGCTTCTTGGGAGACATGTTCTGTGTTCCTGTTATAATAAATATAAAAGAGTAATACTTATTTGTGTATGCCATTGCTCAGTTCATATCAAGAAGGACTGTCAGGCCCTGAACTTGCTGCCTTTTATCAAAGTTCAGTTAAACCATATTGTTCTACTCTATACAGGGAGCTGGAGAGACTAACAGTGCGGGTGAGGGGGAAGAAGGTCATAGTTGTATAACAGATGAAGTTGAAAAAAAAACACATGTCCAACAAGTTCAACCTTTTTGCATACTGTACGTGGAAAACCCTGGATTAATCCCTTGATTCTTTTTGTACTAAAATATTGGTCTTGTCATAAACTTCTATTACTGATTAGTAATGGGTCTTAGCTATATCCATGAAAAGGGATCTTTCCCAGAACTGTTCATGAGAAGTCCACAAGAAAAGACACTGCACATAATATTTTTTAAAATGTCTTGGCATTAAAGTACTGTTTATTACTATGTGAAGCATTTTGTGAGCGTTTTAGGGTCTTTCTATTTTCTGGTTATTGCTGGTAATAGTACTGATATTAGTGTAACAAACCTTCACTGCAAGAATCCCTGGTAAACCTAGAGGTCCTTCTTGTCCTAAACATTTGCAAACAACATTACAGCATTTCCTTTCTGCAACAGTATCCTGCAAATACATGAAAATAAGTATTAGGAGTGATAGGTTGTGTTTATAAATATCCAAATGGGGACTCTTTCTCAGTGACCTACCATTTCTTTTAACATTAAACTTGGCAAATCAGGCAGGGAAATGCTTAGAGGTTGCTCATAGGAAAATCCTCTTCCAAATTCTAAGTTTTGCAGATCTTTAAAATCCTGCACACCCTCAAGAGCAACAAATAACAGAGCATCCAACCCTAGATCACAAGAAAGAATGAAATGATCATGTCTCCAGGCAGCAATAAGCAATGCATTCATACTGAGTTTAATAACCAAAGCTGGACAATAGCTGTGGAAACTCTGGAGCATTGAGTTGCTGATAGCTCCATGGTTTCCGTGCATCAAAAGAAAAACTTTGGCAAAACACAGTGCAGAGAACAACTTTACACCTTTAATGAATGGCTTTACTCAACTGTGGCAAACAGACTCTCTGAAACTGATATTTTCCCTGTAAAGTGCAAGGAAAATAATAACCAAATGAGCTTTAGATGAAAAAGCTTCTTGCCAAGCAACCATTTTCTATAATCTACCCCATGAACGGGCATAGCCGGTAAAAAAAAAACAGATGCTTGGAAGATATTATGAAATTGACATACTCTCTCCTCGTATCCACCACCAGGATAAAGGTTATAATCGGGGAACATGAACTGAACCCCTCTTCCCCAATACTCGGTTACTTAACTAAAAGGATATAAAGGTCTATTAATAGGTGGGTCATGCTGCTGAACCATCACCCTATAGTCTGTGAGGTGAGACTTTGTTAGCTCCATTCTCAAGACCATACATATCCTCATCTTTGAGGCAAAGTGTGAAAGGTCAATGCACGTCAGTTATAGAATAAGGTGCAGTGCATCTTTTCCCATGTGCCAGCCAGGGTATAGATTACAGTGGTCACAGCTGCAATGTACCCTACTAAACATCTCAGTTAGCAGGTGGCCAGTACAGCTCCAGAGTGCCTTGTGTCCTCCAGTGATCCTTCCTTGCTTCTCCTGAATGATGTGCAATGGTATGAACAGGGCTGATGGTCTCCCAAACATGTGGCCACCATCTTCCAGGGCTCCATACAGTTGGTCCTTTTAGTGGCAGGAGGAACTTTGAGGGAAAAAAATAAAGCCTTGTGCATGTTTATGCACTTTGTAACATTATGGGGTGTCATCATAACATTGGCTCCATTTCACCAGCAAAGGCAATAAAAGTGAAAGGAGACGATTTAGCCCAATGAGTTTACCAGCAGCAACTAATCAGCATGTTTTTTTGAGGAGTCTATTATGTGTTAAAAATTGTTGAGTGGTTGCTATATGTGACCTGCACTGGTGTAAATTTGCATCACAGTCTGGTAAAAATGTTGCATACTGAAAAGAGGCAGAAATTGGATTGAAACTTGATAAAAAAACAAAAAAAAAATGACTATGGCTATGAGCATTGAGAGTGCCCATTTTTATATCTGGACCTAGATCAGGGCTATGACTAATATGCTGGCAAGAGTACACAGCTTTTGTTCAGTGTATACAGTATGGATATATAATGTGTAAGAGAAAAGGAAGTGACCTAAAGTATTCCACATAGAGTTGCACGTGCTCTTCCACTTCCACACTTTGGCAACGGTTATAGTCACTTTTATCCCTGTGCTTCTTAATACACTCCACAGCTATAAAACGCACACACAGTAGTATAAGTGTCTGCAATAAAGTGTACCCAAATGAATCCAGTCTGTTCTGGATTACCAGCTATAAGTAGGTGTTATTTTTGGCAACTGCAGTGTCAATATTGCAAGATGCTTGTAACATTTTCCAAACTGGTTTTGCTTCAGAGATTCATTCTCTACTATTATAGCCAAATAGAAATAATAAATTGACCAATATAATTATACAAATTTGAAAGAACTGATGGGATTTCCAGTTTTTTTTAATTCTTTCTTTTAAGCTAAAATGTGACTTCCAGATAGTACGGATTGTGTGTATGATTACACTTACGCAATAAAAATGTTACTAAAAGTACCAGTAAATCTGTGTCACAGTATTTTCACTAAAGAGAGAATTTATTTAACCTATATGCACAGGTAAATTATATATTATCTGGAATGTTTGGGACCAGGGATTTTTCTGTAATTTGGATCACCAAAAAACTACTACTATGGATTCAGGTAGCTTAGGTACTATCAAGTACAATGTACTGTTTTAGTATTACAGAGGAAGATGGAATAATTAAAAAAAAATTGCTTAAGATTGGCTTTATGTGAGAAGGCCTTCACATACTATAATGATATCTGGATATTGTTTCTGGAGATCGAATACCTGTATTTTCAAATAAAACTGCAATTGGTGCAATTAGTTTTCTTTTTCTCTGTAATAATAAAACAGTGCCTTTATTATTATTATTATTATTATTATTATTAATAATAACATGTATTTCTATAGCGCCAACATATTTCGTAGCACTGATTTGTACTTGATCCCAACTAAGATATAAGTAATCCTTATTGAAGGCAAAACAACTCCAACTGAGTTTAATTAATGTTTAAATGATTTTTGGTAGACAAACTATGGAGACCCAAATTACTGAAACACCCCTTTTCCAGAATAGCCCAGGTCTCAAGCATTCTGGATAACAGGTACCGTACCTGAATATGAAAATATTTTATCACTGTTCTAGGAGTAAACACATCTGGAAAAATATTTGTAAATTTTTTTGCAAACTTTTAAACATGTCTAAAAGGCTACAATAATTATTCCTTAGGGTAGTACTCTCATGTACTATATGTGTAGGACAAACCATCTACTGTACATACAAACAAAAATAAACTCTCTGTTTGCTTAGAATTTAATTATAGCCTGACCTTAGCACTATATATGATTGTCACTAAGTAGAACATTTTATTTCAGTATACCTTGTTTCCGAAGAGCTTCAGTAGTCACCTTGAGTACTTCAGAACTTTCATCCAGTCCATCAGTGAAAACCAGAATTATCTATAAATCATAGTACTGAATGTTAACATACAGATACAGATACTCCATCCCCATCTACTTCAATTAAAACTTAAATTCTTCACGTAAATTCTTCTGTGAAAAGGTGCCTTATTTGATATTTTGTGATATCAATTATTTAACTTATGTCAATCACTTGAATTCTATAACCTTTGTATTGTAAGTGTGTGCAAACGAGTGTGAGAGGGAGATAAAAGAAAAACATTTGTTTTAACCTCTAACCCAACCCAATCTAGGTGGTCTGGGGTGCTTTCTCTTTCAGGGGCTGAGAGGGGCAGATGCTGGTGGATGTACAATATAGGTGCATTGCACATCATGATGGTCAGTTTGTTTGTTCTCCCTGTGTCTGTTTGTGTTTCTATAGGTAGATTAATTGGCTCCTGATAAAATTGACCTTAATGTGTGAATTTCAAGGTCCAATGGGGCAAGGACTGATGTGTCAGTGCTACAGTATATAAATACGAATAATAATCCAATAGGCGTCAGATCCGAAAGCTTCTTTTTTCTATTCCCCCTACTATGTATCAACAAATGTTGGGAGGCAGTTATGAAAGTTCATATTCCTCCCCCTCATCCTCCACCAGCATAAAGGTTATTGTTGGGGAACAAAAACAAACACCCCCACTCCATTCCCAATACTCTGTTACTTAAGGGCAGATTTACTAATGGTCGAATTTCAAATTAAAAAAAAAATTGAAATTCGACCATGGTAATAGTGGGGAAGTAAAATCCTTCTAATTCGACTATCGAATTCGAAGGATTTTACTGCAATTTGATCGATCGAACGATCGAATATAAAAAAAAAATCAAAAATTGGAATCGAATATTCGAACGATTTTAAGTGATCTTTCAAATTTTTTATATTCTATCAAAGATAATGATACCCAATTTGGTAGCATAAATCTGGCAAAGTAGGTGGTCGAATTAAAATTTAAAGGGGAAGTTATTCGACCATCAAATATTCGAATAAAATTTTATTGGAATATTCGAATCATTTGAATATTGGATGGTCGAATTTGCCTAATTTGCATATTCGAAGATTCAAATTTAATACAAATTTGATCGAACTTCGAATTCTTCACATGAATTTAGTAAATCTGCCTCTTAGTGTAAGAGATAGATAGGTCTATTAACCAGGCAAGACATGCTGCTAAACCATCACCCCATCATAGGAAAATTCCTAGATAATTGCCCTTTCATCCATGGATTATTACTAGAATCTTCTCTTTATAGATTGAAAAAATTATACATATCCTTACTGGTTACAGTGATTAGTGCATTGTTCTAAGCTGTAGCAATAATTTTAGGATAGTCACAGTCATGCAGGCTTTCTTTGGTATTATCTACATTATTACATACTGATAATGTAATACCTAAATGGCAAATCATGAGTTGAGAATTTTGTTGTATTAGAAAATGATCTCATTCAGATGAACTTACTTTTGCCTTTTGAGCTGCCAAACCTCTGTATTTATCCCACAGGGACTGAAGAAACCTTGCATTTAAATATGTATCAACAGTAGACTGTTCAGTTATAAACTTCTTAATGACGTCCACATTGAACTTCTCAAAATCTGAATCAAACGTCAGTCTGTCCTGTGCAGCAACTGCATATCTGAAGCGTATGTTAATCTGAGATCCAGAAGCACAGCTTATATTGCTAAGCGAGGAAATGCGTTGAAGCAACGGAGGGAGAAGCTGCTGCAATTTCTGCTGCACACGGGGGACAGTAGCTAATGTTGCTCTTCTTGAGTAGTCAACTGATACAGTGATATCTAAATTGCATTCTTTGCCTAAAATTTAGAAGAGGTAAATAACAGTTTTAGAGTAAATATATTCAGATATCTAACCAATATCTTGCACAACTGAGAGCCATTATACAAAAATCATAAGGTTCAGTTAAACAGTTCACTATGCAAGTCTATGCAGTTCCTGACTACTAGTGACTCCAAAGTGTCAATGCTTAGCCCAAATTGTATTGCAGACAAATCACTTGCTAGAGGGTCCCAGTCCCACACATGGAGTGATGCCTGTGTAGCTCAGTTGAAAAAAAGAACACATTACATGAAAACATTACATTGCAGTCATGGGTTTTGTGTGTCAATTTTAATATGTAAATAAGTGGTCTATGTGCATCCATTATTGCCCAAATCTTGCTATCTACATGACTAAAATAGAAAGAGGGACAAAAAGATTTGCCGTGGCAAAAAAATTTTTTGGACTACACCCATTTTATGGCCACACCCCCTAAATACCATATCCTTTTTACAAAATTTGGCAGGTTTGAACACATTTCTGGGGGTTTTAGGGTTCAGATATTATGTATTACATTTTTGCCAATGAAGGTGAATTGGCCTGTAAGCTGCTAGTCAATGTAAGTGCTAGTTTCCCCAAGAGACCTGCTTATCTTAAATTGTTATAGGTGTCTATTTGCGTATATTAAATTGTTACCAATGTATCTAAGTGCACCAGCCATTCTGGGCTCTCTGCCAAAAACCTCAGTTTTAGAAAGTTTGTATCATTTTTCTGGCTGTTCAGTGCAGGAGATGTAAAAGAGGGACTGCGGGCTAAGTTGTCCTAATCGGGACTGCCCCTCGAAAAACAGGACAGATGGGAGGTATGTACTGATGCTAACACCTGTTTAACTTTACTCCGTATAACATTCTCTAATTGGACTGAGCAACAGTGGTTATAATTTCCAGTCCATGGTCCAGTTCTCTTCCAAACACAGCCCCATCAAATAAGTTGGTTAAAGAACTGTTAATGGTGACAAGCTAAGAAAAGCTTTTTCCAGGTGCTTCTAACCATTACCCATAGGTGGCACTATATATATGTCTTCCATGACTGATACCAGCCACATGAGCCTTTGGCCTTCAAGGAGAGATTTTGTGTGTGTTGCAGCTGTCAGGGTAGCAGGGGCACAGCAAGCAGATAGGCAGGTAGGATTTGTATTTGTATTGAGAAGATAATCATGTAATTATAGTAATCATGTTTGGAATGATGTGTCAGGTTAGAATCTGGGATGTGGCAGCTCCGTATTCAAGGCACATTCTGCTGAAATCTGGTGGTAATAAATTACCTTGCATTGTCTGTTTCAGCATATGTGGCCATGAAAGTACTATTCTAGGGTAAGGTTTCACATTTGGCCAGTTATAAATCAGTAAAACATGTATCCCTAACAGGAATACATGGGTGAATTTATAGGCCAGTCTTACTGTGCCGGTTACTATTACAAAGATGTATTGAAGGGAGTAGGAGGATTCATAAAGAACTGGGAAAGGGAATTTGGACATAGCTGGAGACAAGGGATAGTAGCGGATCTGTTGCTTCAGACAATGGGCAGCAAGGAATAATGGGTAGTAGAGTGTTTAGGGAGACCTAGAGCAGTGAATTGACAGAAGACTTCAGAACTGGGGAAGTGTATTTGGGTAGAGATAAGTCAGGGATTGGGTAAAGAATTTGGGCAATGCTGGGTCAGGTGATGGGATGAAGGCTGGGGCAGGCTTTAAGCAGAGTAGACTTGGAGGATTAGAAAGGCATTGAATTTGGGAAGAGACTTAACTTGAGATTGCATGTAACACTGAAGCTGCCCTTATGTGCATGCACATTGACATTTCTCTGGGCTTTCAGATTGCTCTTTTAGTGTTCAGAAGAGATGTGAGTTGTTTTAATAATTTCTTTTGAGATGTTACCCTTGGAGAATAAAACAGTCAAGGACAATCCTAGCAATATTTGACAGTAAACAGTCTAAGTAAAGCCCTGCATAATTGTGCCAGGACTATATACATAACTAATAGTATAGAATCGTAATGCCATTAAACATTACAAGGGTTACTAAAATTAGCAGACTGTAGTTTAACAAGAAAAATCTAGTGTGGTGCAACAGCGCCATCTATTTTATTTTTGTCTCAAGTACTATTTCAATGTGTTCATGCAAGTTATGTCCAGCCTGTCAAGTGATTCCTGAACTGAATGTCCACAGTCCAGCACTGCTGTAAAACACAAAGGAAAGGAAATTCACTAAAGCGAGAAGCATCTAACGCTAGCGATAATTCACCAGCGTGACGTCAAATCGTAACTTCGCAAATTCACTAACCCCGAATTTTCGCTAACGAAGCAGATAGACTAGTGCAACTTCGCACCCTTACGCCAGGTGAAGTTGCGCACTGACAAAGGATCGTAATTACGCAAATTCACTAAGATGACCATTTTACTGAACATTACCATTTACGCTAGACGTTACTTCGACAGATCAGACCTGGTGAAGTTCAATACAATAGATAGGAGTTTGAAAAAAAATTTGGAAGTTTTTTTCTAAGTCCCAAAAAAACACTGGCGTGTTTTACCTTTCTAGGGTGATAGTCTGAAAAAGAGTGGCATTTTTTTAGGGGGTTACCCTCCTTCCCCCCTACATTTCCATATGTCAACTCAACTATACAGGGGGAACATGTTTAGGGCAATAGGACAACTTGTTTTTTTTATTAAAGGTTTCCTTGGCTTGTGTAGTGCAATGAAGTGGCTGTAACATATACTTATTCGCACCGTATGCAAATTAGGCATCGCTAGCGTAAATGCTCTTTGCCTGGCGAAGAAACACTAGTGCAACTACGCTACCATTCGCCGACCTTAGTGTAACTTCGTACTTAAAGAACAAGTAAACGTTTTTTTTTTTCTATCTGTAAATTTGCTCTAAACAGCCCCCCAGATTAATGTACCTTAGTCCCTGCTGCAAGTCTGCTCTGGTTTCTGTGTTATCAGCAGCTTGTTTCCCCTTCTTCCTGGTGCAGAGTGAAGCCCTGCCCCTTAGTTTACTGAGCAGTCCATTTGCTGCTGTTACACAATAGAGAGGAAGAGGGAGCCAGTGTATATATTAAGGCAGTGATCCCTGACCAATGGTCATGTTGCTCACATGTTGCCCTTTGGATGTTGCTCCTAGTGGCCTCAAAGTAGGTGCTTCTTTTTGAATTCCTGGTTTCAAGGCAAGCTTTAGTTGCATAAATACTGCTAAAGAGAGCCTTCTGTAGGCTGCCAGTCCACATACTGTAGGGGCTACCAATAGCCAATCACAGCCCATAACTGGCACCCACCTCCAGGAACTCTTTTCATGCTTGCATTGCTCTCCAACTTTCTTTTACCTTTGAATGTGGCTCATGGGTAAAATAGGTTGGGGACCCCTGCATTAAAGTAACGTAACAGGTATCTAGGATTACTTACCTATTAGAGGCTCATCAGATGGCTCACAGACTAGTGCCACAATCTGCCTCTTGATCGAGTCCAGTGCTTGAAATGTTTCCACTTCAAAAACATTTTTGGGTGTTCCGGCAATCTTAACAAGCTCAAAATTGTTCCGCAGACCAATACCAATGGAGAAGATCTTAACTCCACTGCTCCGTAGAGCTGCTGAATCTTCCTCTACACTGTCATTGGACATGCCATCTGTCATTACAATCAGATACTGGGGAACACCTGCATTCTTACGGCTGCCATTTGCAGGATCAAAGAACTGTTTAACAAATCTTAGACCTTTGCCAGTGTAAGTGGTAGCTTTTAGCTGGATCATGTTATCAATCTGTTTTTTCATGTCAGAGCTGGAGTAGTATTCATTTAAGAAAAATTCTTTCTTGGGATTTGCACTGTACTGTGCAACTCCAATACGCACTCTGTTCTGTGAAATTGTAAAGCTGTCAACGATTTCTTTCATGAAAGTCTTGGCAGTTGTGAAGTTGCTAGAAGTGATACTTGCTGAGCCGTCAATCAGGAAAACAAGATCAAGCTGTTCATTTGCGCAAGCTAAAATACAAAAACTATTTGTTTTAGTAAGGACACTAGTAAGAATGATGAAACGTTTCTTCCCTTATGTAGTTTTAAATCATTTTGTACTTCCTGATAATTCTCAACCCCACAAGAGCTTTTCTCTTTTCTATTTTCCATTTGTAACTTACTGTAATTCAATTTTCACCTTTTAGATTGTTTTGAAGAGACAATGGGTCATTAATTCACGGAATGCTTTGACGCTAAGTGCCATGGATCACTTCCCATGAAAGCACAATGGTTGCCCCAGCACAAGTGAATACGGTATAAATAAAATATATGCAATTATGCATTTTTGGCAATAACAACCAGTATAAGACAATCCATGGTGCTTTCTTTTTATGCAAAAAGAATTTTGCACTAGGCTGCAGGTTTTTTGATCGATGTTGTACCATACACATGACATTCATCAAATGTCACCTTGTGTCAAACAATCTGCAGAGGCCAAATATATATCAAATCCTAATGTTAATTTAATATGATTAAAAGCTTATGGAAGTCTGCTTAGGGAACTACAGTAATTCAGTGATTTTTCATTGGCCAATACCATCAATTTAGAACATTTTCACAGACATTTTAATTGAGTTTGGTTAAAATTAAGTCTGTGAGAAATGGCCTCCCCATTAGTGATGTGCAGGTCAGGAATAATGTAACCCACACCCAACCCATCAGAGGGGGGTCAGCTGGTTAATGAGAACAAGAAAAAAGCACAGATTCTGAATGAATACTTTTCATCTGTCTACACAAATTTGTCTAATTCTGGGCAGTGTCATTCTGTAGCTACTAAAGCAAATAAAGTTCTGTCTTGCATAAAAAAGGGCATAAACTCAAGGGATGAAAACATAATTATACCTCTTTATAGATCCCTAGTAAGACCTCATCTGGTCCTCTTTATGGGTAAAAAGGTCCCCTGAAATTTGTCTATAATGTCCTCTAATGTATTTGTAGAGTGTAATCATGTCCCCTCGCAAGCGCCTTTTTTCCAGAGAAAACAACACCAACCTGGATAGTTTACCCTCATAATTTAAGTCTTCCATCCCTTTAACCAGTTTGTTTGCACGTCTCTGCACTCTCTCCAGTTCATTTACATCCCTCCTAAGGACTGGAGTCCAAAACTGCACTGCATATTCCAGATGAGGTCTTACTAGGGATCTATAAATAGGTATAATTATTATCCCATCCCTTGAGTTTATGCCCTTTTTTATGCAGGACAGAACACTATTTGCTAGTAGATACAGAATGACACTGCCTAGAATTAGACAACTTGTTATCTATAAAAACCCCAAGATCCTTCTCACTTAAGGAAACTCCCAACACACTGCCATTTAGTGTATAACTTGCATTTATATTATTTTTGACAAAGTGCATAACCTTGCATTTATCAACATTCAACCTCATTTTCCAGTTTGCTGCCCAGTTTCCCAACTTAGGCAAATCACTCTGCAAAGTGGCAGCATCCTGCATGGAACCTATAGTTCTGCACAATTTAGTATCATCTGCAGAAATAGAAACCGTACCTTCAATGCCCACATCCAGGTCATTAATAAACAAGTTGAAAAGCAAGGGACCCAGTACAGAGCCCTGCGGTACCCCACTAACAACACTGGTCCAATTAGAAAATGTTCCATTTAACACCACTCTTTGTACTCTTTTAGCCAGTTCTCTATCCAGTCACTAATACTATGTTCCAGGCCAACATTCCTTAATTTAACCAGTAACCTTCTGTGTGGCACTGTATGAAATGCTTTAGCGAAGTCTAAGTAAATCACATCCATAGCCATCCCAGAATTGAGGTCCCTGCTTACCGTCTCATAAAAAGAAATTAAGTTAGTCTGGCAAGATCTATTATGCATAAAACCATGCTGGCACAAACTCATAGTATTGTTATTTGCTATGAAGTCCAGTATCCTATCCTTTATTAATCCTTCGAAAAGCTTTCCTACCACCGACGTCAGACTAACTGGCCTATAGTTTTGAGGCAGAGAATGGGATCGCTTTTTGAATAGCGGCACCACATTAGCAATTTGCTAATGAATGCAATATAAGCTTACCTGGTTTTGATTCATCACATACAACCTGTGTTATATTATCATGTAAACTGTCCAGGCCTTTGTAATCTTGGACTAAGAACCATCTGTTTGGTTGTCCTGCAATCTGCTGCAGCTCTTGGGGAACTGCATTGCCAACTCCTACTGCAAAGACAATGATTCCATCATCCTTCAAAGCCTTAGATACTAGTGGTAGGTTAGGTCGATCAGCATCAGTGGTGGCTCCATCTGTGATAAGAATCAGAATATGTGGAATTCCTGATCTTCCACCATATGATGAACCAAACCGTATACGAGAGTATTCCAGAGCTTTTGCAGTGTATGTGTAGCCAGTTATTTGGGGTAAATTTAATACAGCCTTAAGAATATCAGCTTTAGTAGAATATGTATTCAGTAAAAATTGTTCTTCTGGATTTGTGGCGTAAACAACTGCACCATATTGAACATTATGCTTTCCGACCAAAGAGTCATTGACAACAGCCTCCACAAATCTCTGCATGAGTCTGAACTCTCCTTTAGTAATACTTGTAGAAGCATCCAACAGAAATATGATGTCTGCCACCTCAGTCTTTTTGCAAGCTGAAATAAAGACATATATTCAGTGTTATCCACTGTCATGGTTTAGTAGTTGATTACAGTAGAGTTGATTCATTGAGAAAATAAAATTACAGTGGAATTATCTATGTCAATTGGATTTACCAAGACTTAATAGTTACATGATCCACTGCTATGCTAAGGAACAACAGCAGCACACCAAAAGAAAGAACATCTCATCTAACATGACAAATAATATAACATAAGCTGAAGTTCAGGCATGAAAATATACTCTATAACAGAATTAGATGAATTAGTATTTCTTCAATATACCATGGTTGCAGTAGTCATGTAAAAATTGCCATGTATTTGGGTATTGCGTGACTTACAATAAAATACACTCACTACTATTTTACATTGCTTATCAAAACCAAACATTAAACCTTTGTCAGAGGTTACTAGTTGATATCTCTGTATGTTGTCACAAGAGCTATCAAGCCTAACTGTGCATTTGTTTATTGCACTGTGTTATGGTGTGAGTCTTTGTCACAAAAGCAGTGTATCTGTGAAGTGCAGAATTTTACTTCTATGCTATTTTTCATCAAAAATTATGTGGCAGTTGTTTTAATCAAATGTATTGTACCTGTTGGTACTATATTGACGAAGTGTAACTATTTCCTATGGTGTGTATTTGTATATTTTTGTGCATTGAAACTCACACTCTTGAGGATTGCATATCTCAAACATGATGTTCTTGTTCAAAAAGGCCAGAGCACCAAAGTTGTCTTCATAGAACACCTGTTCTTGCCTGCCAGCAATCTCCAGAAGTTGTATGTTGTTTGCTTTTTGTACTCCTATGGCATAAATGATAACTCCGTGGTCCCTTATTGCTTTGGCCGGTTCTTCCACAGAATCCTGGGCCTCATCATCTGTTATAACGATTAAGTATTGTTTTGTGTTTACACGGCCCCCTTTGGAAGCACTAAAATAAGGTAATGTATATTTAAGGGCTTCCCCCATAAGGGTTCCCTGGCTTAGTTGTTGGATGCCTCTTATTGCTGACTGTATTTCATCCTTTCCTCTGTACCTGTCGAGAGGAAATTCTTCCTTTGTTTCAGAGCTGAACTGTATTAAACCAATCTGGATTCTATCAGGACCGATTTCTGCCTGCTTGACCAATGACTCCATGAATTCTGTCATTGTTTTGTAATCATCATTGTCAATGCTTTTCGAGCTATGAACCAGAAACATGATATCAGCTTTCATGTTCTTACATGCTAAAAAAAAAGAAATAAAACAAAATAAAAGTTTCATGAAATGGTCCACAAATGCATGCATTTATGATTTCTGCTTTTTGAATGGGGATATAAAAAGGGAGATGTTATAATTATTCCTAAATGCACAGTACATGCAATTTTAGGACCAAGCCTCTTATCTTTAGTAGGAGGTTTGGTTCACACAACTGTTAAAGGCCTTCTGGTTGTAGGCTACCCACACATTAAACAGACGTTAGAAAGGGAATGCAGGCACCAAAGATATGAGAAGTCACACCTAAGGACCTGCTCTGGCAGCTAAAACAACTGATGATAATCCTTTGTGAGGATGAAGAATAACAAATAATAACTTTGACTTCCAAAACCCAAAGTTCAACCAACTCCTCTGCAATTACCCCTTTGAACTATATTACAAGAATCTATTCAAAAGTATTTCTGGGTCTTTCAAAGATCAGGACCTTATGTACAGTTTATGTGCCTTTAATGAATACAAACACATCTGTGAAAGGCTTTGAGAAGTTAGGGGGTGTCTGGAAACTATAAAAAAAAAACATAAAAAAAACAACAACACAGGACTGTTGAAATACATCCAAGTCTATGCCCAGATACACTGGTCAAGTGCCATCACGGCGCTGTTTTCAAAACAAAGTATTTCGTTTTCTTCATTTTCATTTTAGAGATGTTATTTGTTCATTTGTTTTTTTGTTTGTAGGCAAAGCTCCTATACAGACACCGACTTCACCAAATGGGTAGCTCTGAAAGCCACATATTTGACAAATACTCTATATAAATATCTGTCTCTCTCCCTTCACTCCATCTTTAGCAGTTCTTTATCAGTTTTTGCCCCCCCCCCCTTGAATGTCTAACTTGTGGTTAAAGCCCTCCTTAGCTCATTAAATGAGTACAGATAGGAAAAAATTTTTGGTGTATCAATTATTATGACATATTTTTCAGATTATCTACTGTAAGACAGCAAGTACATACAGCCACATCTCTCCCTCGTTTATCATCAGGCTCAAACTTTCAATTCAGTTTCACGTTTCAGTAAAAGTTCAGAGTCTTATGTGTATCCCTCACTCAGTATATTTGATCTATTATCCAAAACAGGGCCGGGCCAAGCTGACAGGGTGTCCTAGGCACCCGATCGGCTACCCCCCCACCCCGGGTGCGTGGCCGCATGCATGCACACTGGCCAGAGGAGGGGATTGAAGAACTGGAAAGGGAAGGACAGTGTATTGACCGAGGGAGGGGCGTGTCGGAGGTGAGTGTTGGAGGAGTGATGGAAGAGAGGAGGGAAGCAAACGACCCAGACTAGGGGTAGACAGAAAACTTTTCAACAGGTGCCCAGCACCCCCACATCTTTGTGCCCTAGGCAGGTGCCCCTTCTGCCTGCCCCTAGTTCCGGCCCTGATCCGAAATGCTTTGGGCCTGGGATTTTCCAGGTAAGAAGTTATTTGGGGCACCTGTCCTTAACACCGATAAAACATTAAAAAACCCATCAGCATTATTTTGCCACCCACGTGCATTTATGCTAGCTTGGCATGTACAGTTTTTTTAATATTATTAGGAAACTATTCAGAAATAATTGTTTGCTTAAGTAGTCTGAATAATGGGTTATCAGATAATGGATCACATATTTGAATCATTACTCTATTAGACATTGTTAACATTCTAGCATTACTATCATTATTATAACAAGGATTAATATAGATAGCTTACCCTCAGGTGTACACAATTCATGAGCCAAATCATTCTTGATCACCTTCAGGGAATCAAAGTCGTTAACTAAAAACATCTTGTCATCTGACCCTGCTATATCTCTTATCTCTTCTTTCACTGCATTTTTAACACCGATGGCATATATAGTGATGCCATCATTTCTAATTTCTGCAGCTGCGTCAGTGACACGGTCTTGAGATTCTCCATCTGTTATAACCACCAAGGATTGGGGCACTTTGTGAGGACGATCTTTAGCTGCATTAACAAAGAGCTGCTTCATTGACATTAGAGCTTCCCCTGTTTGAGTACCACCACCCAACTGATATATTTGATAAATAGCATCCTTTAACTTTTTCTGGGTTTCATGTCCACTGATGATAAATTCAATTCTATGAACATCTGAGTATTGGACAACTCCAAAGCGTACCCTGTTGGCACCAACTTGAAACAGACTTATTAATTCAATCATAAATTTTTTCATATCTTCAAAATCTTCTGGATTTATGCTGCCAGAACCATCAATTAGAAAGTATATATCAGCTTCTTCTGTATCCACACACCCTAAATTTAGGAAAAGAAAAAAAAATGTAATTTGCAACCCAACCTCAGGAATGTTATATTAGACCCTATGCAATCAGGCTTTCAATCTGCACACTCTAATTAGACTACCTTGAGCAGAGTTACAAATGACCTTCAGGTTGCCAAAGTTAAAGGTCACTTCTCCATTCTAATCCTTCCTGACCTATCATCTGCATTTAATATAGTTAACGACTCTCTCCATATGCAAACTCCAGAATTCGGTAGTTATCCAGCTGCAGTTTACCTTTCTACTAACCAATCATATCTCTATCTTTTGTGCTAACAAAAATTCATCACCAGTTCCACTTAATGTAGGGGTGCTACAAGGCCCTATCTATCTGTTGCTATTCTGCCTATATGCTCGGTCTTTGTGAGATCTCATTAACTCATTGTCACCTACTTGGACCCAAGGGCAACTACCACTTTAGATTGGACAACAATTATCCCCCATCAAAAATATATAAAATCCATATACATTTTGCATCACTTTATCATTTATGGATCTATATTTAGACAATTGTGGGATCACTAATTTAATTAAATGTATACATTATTACCTTCCTTCACTGCACGAGCTATTGCAGGTACTGCAAATGATGTCATGACTATTTCATTGCAAAGTCGTTTCTGTAACCTGAACTCAAGGTTGGTTAGCTGCAGGAAAGATTCCACATTCGTGACATGTTTGCGTGGTGGGTGAGATGCTATGATATCCAGTTCTGTATTACTGACATTCTGAAAACCAACAGCAAAAACCTCCACACCAGACCGTCGCAGTTTTGCAGCAGGTTTAGTAAAATTATCCATGGACTGCCCATTAGTCATGATGACTGCTATCTGCTGAACTCCTTGATGTGCTCGTCCACCATTTTGTGTAGTGAACATTTTTTTCCTTATAAAGTCCAGAGCAGCACCTGTATATGTTTTGCCTCCTCTGTAAGGGAGCTTAGTTATGTAGTCCAAAATTTCATATTTTTCACCAAAAGTATTTAGTTTAAATTCAAGTCTTGGCTCATCACTGTAAAGCACTAAGCCCACTCTAACATTACTTAAGGAAATATCCAATGCACTTATAACCTTGTGTAGAAAAACTCTAGTCAGTTGAAAGTTGATGGGGCCAATGCTGCTAGATTCATCAATGAGAAACACAATGTCAGCAACAGAAGCACTGGAGCAAACTAGGTACAGAAAGAGAAAAAACACAATTCATGTAACTGAAGATTAACATAACACAACCTCTTTATATTTAAACATCTTTCTTAAGTTCTTAATTTATATTTTTTAAGGCCTCCTAATCGTTATCTTATTATTTTATATAATTAGCTAAAATTGTTGTATGTTGATAAACAGTTGGTGTAGAACACTCATATATTAATTGAAGTACAGTAGTGAAACTGTAGGTTTAGATCTAGAGTAGCAGACCCTATAGTTACTCTATATAGCCAGATGGCAGTGAGAATACTTAGTTTGCATTAGAATATAACTGAAAACAATGATTTCACAAATACTTCCAAAAGAAACCATAGAGTAGCAGTGTCATAAATAGGTTTTACTGGGCCCCACATCAAATTAATTCTAGTACCCCCCCATAGGTTGTCCAGTTTTACTAATATATATTGAAATTGCTCCTTAATAAGGACCTCATGGTCCACCAACATATCGATAGGTTGCCCTTATGGTGCCCGCTATACCCCCTGGGCCTCCCTGCATCCACAGGGTTTGCTTCCTCCACAGTTAAACCCCTGTATGGTAGGAGAGTAATGAGGAAGTGTGTAACAGGATCCTAATTATTGTATCCTTAAAATTTACAGTAAACTATCCCAAATTTTGTAAGAAGCACTTACTTATACTTTCACTACTTCATCCTGTTCCATCTATTATTTATAATCATTCCTTTATCTATTTTACCTTTCCAAAAGGGCCCAAGAATGATTATGAATAATGTTTGTTCCATTGTTAGACTGTATGTTCAATATTATTCACAACTTAAAACCTATCATGGGTTGTTTATATAAGAGGCCATGAAGGCACAAAGAGAAGTATCGCCCCAATAAAGTTCCTGTCAGATTGTTAGCTTTGCACCTGAGTGACTGAAGTGGTCTAATCATTGTGGGCATTCTTGATTATAACAAATCATGCAGCATGTAGAAGACATTTATGGGTTTGATAAATCTATGCCTTTTATGTACACTAAAGTTTTTTCTTAGACTGACTCAACAAATGGAAGGTATACAAAAAAAGTAATTAGAAAATTTGTAAAGTATACAATACCTGCTGGCACAATTGATAATGGAGAAAACTGTAGCATGTCTTCTGCTAAAATAACATTGGCCACATCCTGCTGAAAACCTGAAATATCCTGTAAACCAATGGTCTGGAAAACAAAGTTATCAGTAGCAATTTTTTCCAGTTCCTTCCTATCAGAATTGTGAACTCCAACAGAGATTGTTGTGACTCCAATACTTTTGAGCTCCTCAGCGTATCTACTAATAACATCTTCTGATTTTGATGATGTTATGACCACTACAAACTGGGGGTTACCAGAGTTAATCCTACTCCCAGCCTCTTCTTTGAAAAATGTTGAGCGTACAAATTCTAAAGCATGCCCTGTGTTTAAGGGACCACTTTTGTATGTGAATGTTTTCTTAATGTAGTCTAGTATCTCCTCTTTGGTTTCAAAATGGTTTAGTAGAAATTCAGTTTGGGGTATCCCGCTGTATTGTGCCAGTCCAACACGGTGTTTATTTGTTCCAACATTTAACTGGTTTATAATGTTTATAATGAAATCCTTTATCTGTTGAAACAAGACAGTTCCCATGCTTGTAGAGGAATCAACTAGAAATACAACATCAGCGTAGCGCTTTGAATACACTGAAACAAATAAAGCAAGAAATTAAAAATTATCATATCTGCTTTTTTATACATTTCATTATTATATTTCCCCTTTTCTACAATCCTTAGTAAATGTACACTAAAAATTAACTAAACAGTTAAAGGGGACCTGCATTTGCAACTACTAGTACACTAGCAACTATTAAGTAGGATTTACTGACTTTATGAGCTACTTTAAGACCAGTAAATTCACATTTCAAACATCTGTTTACAAAAGGCAGATTTTCCATATTTTCCATTATAGAACAGATTTACCGTGAATATTCAAATCTATGCTATAGCACAGATTTTTAAGAAGCTGTTCAGTCACATTCTCAGAGTCATCAAAATCATCTAGTTGGTACAAGAATTTCTCGTTGGGCTTGCTTGATGCCTCCTGTAGTTGGTTATCATCCTTGATATTTGTCGCAACCACATAAACAGATATACCCCTTGCTTTGAGTTCTTTAGCAGGCTCTGTGAAGGTATCTGCAGATTCTCCTTCTGTCACAATGATAAGTATTTGAGATATGCTCTCTTCAAATCTACTACCTGTTGTCTGTGTAAAGTAGGTTGAATTAACAAATTCAAGGGCTCTCCCTATGAAGGGATAACCTCTAACATAATTCATATTCTCAATGTTTTCTAATATTTCTGTTTTCAAAGAGTAATCGTTTAGCAAAAATTCTGCAGTTGTCTCTTCACTGTACTTTACAAGCCCAATGCGAATCCTATTATTTCCAACATCTAAATTAGAAACAAAATCATGAAGAAAATTCTTTGCTTTTTCAAATGTGGCTTCACCCATACTTGTTGAGCTTTCAACTAGGAGCACAATGTCAGCTTGGTTGGCATTTCTGCAAACTGTAAGATACAAAAACATTATATTTTGTTATCTGGTCTTCCAATGACAAGCAGACCCCCCCAGCACCCTGAAATTCATATTGCAATGTGTATATATTTATGGTCATATAAACTTTTTCTTTTAAATATCTTAGGACTCAAATATCTTAGGACTTAAATATCTTAATACCAAAGGAAATATAAAAAGCAAAATGCAATTAGTTGTGCATTTAACAATAACATAGTAATCAGGTGCAAAAAATATTTAAACCGCTTGTAAAATGCATACAAAGGAACAGATTTATTATGTGGTGTAAAAACTGAGGAATAATTCTCCAAACATCGGCAGGCATCACAATGTAAAAAAATGGCATATGTTGCAAATCATATTTTTCGTTGGATAACTTCCACTGGACTTACTTAGAAATGTCTGAAGCAGTGTAAAATAACAGCGGCAAATCTGGCGTTCGCTTGGCGTTAAATAAAACACACCATAACAAATTCTTCATTTATTTTACACAGCTTTTTACACTTTTTTTGGAAAATTTCTTTACATTGTGGACACTCATATAATCCAATAAGGATTGTTATGTCTATTTTCTAATGAAAGCAAAAGGCTCAATTGCACTTGCACAATTGAGTCCTATGTTAGTAAGTGAGTCATTGGGGCAAATTCATTAAAAAGCAAAGCGTCTAACGCTAGCACTAATTAGCCAGCATGGCGTCAATTCGCAACTTCGGAAATTCACTAACACCGGCTCTAGCGAATTTACGCTAGCGAAGTATATAGACTTGCGCAACTTCGCACCCTTACGCCAGGCAAAGTTGCGCACTGACGAAGGATCGTAAATTCGCAAATTCAAGATGAACATTTTCCTGAACGTTAGCACTTACGTTAGACGTTACTTCGCCTGGTCAGACCAGGCTAAGTTCAATACAATAGATAGGAGGTTGAAAAGAAAAATATAAACAAGTCCCAAAAAAAAACGCTTGGGTTTTTTAGCATTGGAGGGGGATAGTCTGAAAAGATAGATATTTTTTTGGGGGGGTTACCCTCCTTCCTCCCTACATTTCCTAACATATGGCAACACATCTATACAGGGGGCACATGTAGGGCAATAGGACAACTTTATTTAATTTATTAAAAGTTTCCTGGGCTTGTGTAGTGGAATGTAGTGGCTGTAACATATACTTCTATTCTAAGTTAAAGTTCCCGCTGTATGCAAATTAGGCTTTGCTAGCGTAACTGCACTCTGCCTAGCGACGTAACACTAGCGCAACTACGCTACCGTTCGCCGACCTGAGCGTAAATTTGTACTTTAGTGAATTTGCATAGAGCTGGCGAAAATTCGCCTAGCGAAGTGCGGCGAACACTAGCGAAGCCAACGCTAGCGAATTTTCGGAAGTTAGTGAATTTGCCCCATTGTGTCTTGCATCACATGTACAAACATAGGCTCAGTGCTCAGTGTTAAGATTGATACTAAGTCTAATAAATGAACAATCGTCTTGGATTCTTCTTGGGTATAATGTGTTGCAGAAATTGAATAATATGTCATTATCCTTTGGTTTATGATTTGGTTGTTCATTAAACAATTTTTTTAAATTTTTATATTTGTAAATCTTGTGTACAATAGGTTAGTATCACAATTAAAGAAGTAGGATAGAAATGTTGTACATTATGGTTTGGGCTTCTTTATCAGCCCAAAGCAACCATAACCCTTTAAGGCATGTGACACACACGCAGATTCAGGGAGATTAGCCTGGCAACTAATCGCCTCTTCTTCTGGGCGACAATCTCCCCGAACTGCCTTCCCATGTCTTCCCGTCCTCTTCAATGAAAAGTCGCAAGCGCTAAAGCACATGCGGCGCTTCGTTTTCTAAAGCTGAATGGAGCAGGGCAGAGAATGGAAGATCAGGAGTCAAATCAGAAGTGAAAGTTGGCATGTTGGTATCAGTAAACTTAAGTATTACTCTAATTTGATTGCTACCCATAGGTAGGCACATACGAGACACATGCTACTGTAGGAATTTACACGACCATAAGAGACAATATTGTAAAGGTTTACCTTGAGCTATTTGACTTGTCTGTCGAGATGCTTCTTCTACTGTTGTGCAGAGCACCTGGATCATGTTTTGGGAAATACCCTGCAGTGTATTAAAGTCTGCCACGTTATAAACATGTGTTTCATCTGGATCACTGGCTATTTCATTAAGCTCAGACAAAACAGCATCTTTAATGCCAATGGCATATAATATGATTCCAGCATTCTTCACTGCAATGGCAGGTTCCCTGATGTTATCTTGTGCTTGTCCATCAGTTATAACAACTGCAATCTGAGGCACACCTTCCTCTGCTCTACTTCCTGCTGCTACACTAAAGTGCTCCGTCAGCATGAACTCCAGACTTAAGCCAGTTTTTGTTCCACCGCCTTTATACTGAAGATTCTGAATATATTTCAGAACATCTTCTTTATTGCTGTAACTGTTTAGAAAGAATTCTGTACGTGCATTATCGGTGTACTGGATTAGGCCAATACGGATCTTTTCTAGGCCAACATCAAAACCATTTACCAAAGTATACAAAAAGTTCTTTATTGCGATAAAGTTTTCTGTTCCGATGCTCCAAGATCCATCCACAAGGAATACAATGTCTGCAACATTGGCCTCTGTGCACACTGAAAAACACAAATGATAAAAATGCAAACTTAAATGAGGGGTTGGTATATGTTATATTTGCATGTATTATATCTATAAATGCTTTTCTCATTATACCCAGGCTTGAATACCACTGGATGTTTGGTTAGTTTTAGTTGATATCTTCATTTTTTAAAGGAACAGTAACACCAAAAAAATGTAAGTGTTTTTAAGTTTTTAAGAAAATATCATGTAGTGTTGCCCTGCACTGTTAAAACTGATGTTTGCTTCAGAAACACTACTATAGTTCATATAAACAAGCTGCTAAGTAGCAATGGCAGAAATTGAAAAACAGTTATATGGCACAGGATACTGTAAGTAATGGACAACAGATAACATTATGTTCTACAGAGCTTATCTGCTATCTGCTGTGTAACTTGAGTCTTTTCTCCTTTGACTGGTTGCCCCCATGGCTACACAGCAGTTTATTTATATAAACAATATTAGTGCTTCTGAAGCAAACACTTCAGTTTTACCAATACAGGGCAACACTGAATTATATTTGTATTACTTTAAAACAATTACATTTTTTGATGTTAGTGGTCCTTTAAAGTTTCTTTATGATCTATCAGTGTAATCAACAGAAATCTGCATTGTACAATTGGTATAATGTAAGTAGAAAAGAATTTGCATGTTAGGCACGGTGACATCCAGAGTAAATACTATGGATCATTGTGGTCATAATGAACCTGGGTAGTGCAATACATGATATGTGCTATGCAATAAACATGTCTCCAAACAGAAATGCAATGAGATTGTGGTAAATCTGGTGCAAGGTGATTGTTTCATATCTTTCCAGGACTACAAACACTGCCAGGCCTAAAAAGCAACAGCCATGTGCCGTAAGGAGGTAAGGGAACCATAAATTGTCCTACAGATGGGGGGTTTGTCTATATTAGCCGAACCCCCAAATTCATTGCAAAAGATTTGGCCGAATACCGACCCAAATCGGAACCCTAATTTGCATATGTAAATTAGTGAGAGGAAGGGTAAAAGCCAGGCACGGCTAAAAAATGTTTTACTTCCTTGTTTTGTGACGAAAAGTCACATGATTTTAAGCATTCGGATTCGGTTAGCCAGGCACAAGGATTCGGCGGAATCCGAATCCTGCTGAAAATGGCCGAATCCTGGCTGAATATCCTGGATTCGGTTCATCCCTACTTAAAATGGACTCTAGGAGAGATGGTTTTCCCATAATTGGTAGCTTTATGGGTTTCAGGTGTCTGGATAAGTGATTCCATATTCATATTACCAAAGTGGAAAATGCATGCAACTCACTGGTCACAGTTTAAACAGAACAACCCAGGGAATCACAGATTAGCATCACTTTGGGTACAGTTTAGAAAATTCCGGGAATTGCAATACAGAACATTGCATGGATGCGGCAGATCAGGTGCATGAATAAAAACATCACCATTTTTCATATTCAAATGTATTTAGAGCTAACGCATTATTGAATATTGTCTACATCAGCAACAAAATGGCCAGGTTTGGTCTGTAGTTATTATGCTAATCAGGACATTAGCAGTAATAGCAGTAGCTTGCTAAACTCCATCAGCTCTGTTTGAGCATGGGCTGCTTCCCACTGTAGAAAATATAACCACTTTGGGCCATGTACAGTAAATAGGTTTTTCTTATGTCATTGAATTGACTGTAGTCCTATAACCAGCCAGGTGTTAGGAATGATCTGAATCCTGACACTTTTGAATATTATGTTACCTTATTTACTATGAATTCTGTCACACTTGTGCATAATTCACAAATGAATAATTTATAAAAAAAATGCAAGTGTATTATCGCTATTGTATTATTATTACCCTTACCTGTTTTCTGAGTTGAGACATTGACTGAGTAGCCACAAAACACGCACGTGAGAAATACTTTCCAAAATCCCATTTTGAGTGTAGTTCTGCAGTGTGAAAAAAAAAAAGTAAGAATGTGTAATTTGCCAAACAGTAAAAGAGATCTAGAAGTGCCTTTTCCCTACTATATTTGCAAATGAGGGCAGAAGCAATATCTATAAATGTCCAAAGAAGGGCACTTTGATTCAATTATAAGGTACGGCAGAGTAATGACAAATAATGTATAATTTATTACAATATAATTCTTTATATGTTTTGACCAAAGACATTTATTTCTGTGGGACTGCAAAAGGAAAGAGCCAGTATCATATTTATTGTAGCTTACTTGTTTTATTCAGCTTTGAGAGTTCTGTGGACTATTTGTCTAATATAAACACAGAATCACAGTTTTGTTATATCTGCCTTTTTATAAAGACATTAGCAAGGAGTATGGAGTAGCTTTTCATCTGTACACAAAACACATTTCTATTTACATATATGAATGGAAGCTACCATACTGCTAGCCTCAGATGAGGAATATTGAGGGCTGTTATAGAAAATAATCTGTGTGATGCTGGGCAGATCAGGGGCAAGTCCAAATCCAGGGAGCTTAATGTGATAGAAGAAGGGTGGAGGGCTTAAATTAGTTGGAATAACGTTCAGGAAGATGAGGGAAGGAAAACAAGTACATTACATGTAAATTTGTAATACCGGTTCCAGTGCCAGCTGGTAATTGACCAACAAAATACTGGTTGGTGGTAACCCCAGCCCACGTTCTGTGTAGACCTGTCTGACATATATTAAGTCAACATTTTCCCTTTAACACCAAACCAGATTTGTCTTTTAGACCTTTTACTTATACAAATATTGCTGAAGTGTGATTGCGTACACACAATGATTCAATTTAAGTTACAACTGCAATCAAGAAGAGTTTAGTTATGCAGAACCAGCTGTTAACTGAGTGTATATCTTACTGTACAATTGCTGTAAATGTTATTTTTAAAAGAAACTAGGGCATCTTAATTGTAATCAGTTTCTTCCCTAAGTGCACTGACACTAAGGGGCAAAATTACTATTATTCCCCAAAATTAGCTCGTTCAATTTCTAAATTCAATTGTTTTTGCACGCTATCGGATTTCTCGATGCATTCGTACGATCAGATACCGATCGTTCGATTTCACAGAAAAATCGTAAAATTTCATTCAAGCATCCGAAAAATTTGTACGATCCGAACGATCGTACGAATGGTATTCGAGCAGGACATAGGGGTAAATTTACTATTACTCCCCAAAATTAGCTCAACCAAATTCGCAATGCTTATCGAAATGTTTTAGGCTATCATTTTGCTCGCAATACGATTTCTCGATGAATTTGTACGATCGGATACCGATCGTTCGATTTCACGAAAAAATATTGAAATTTCCTTTGAGCGTCTGAAAAATTGGTACGATTCCAACGATCGAACGCTCCGATTGTACGAATGGTATTCGAGCAGGACAGCCTCAGAAGCCTATGGGGAGCTTCCCATAGGCCTCTATTACAATTCAGTAGGTTCAATCTGGCGAAGTAGGCACTCGAATAAATGTAAAATTTTGATTCCTTCGATCTTCAAATGATCGAATTATCGAATATCCGATCATTCGATTCGATGATCGAAGAGGCCAAATTAGAATATCCGATATTACGAAAAATTTGTACGATCGGTATTCCGTCGAATTCGAGCGAACTTCAATCATTTCACGTGAATTTCGTAAGTCGGCCCCTAAGTCCCTGAGACTGTGAAAGCAGTGGTGAGGAATGGAGAAGGGACGGGTGCAAGAGGAGTCATCTAGGAAAACCATAGGCCTAAGGAGACTCATTGGAGCTGCCATCTGTGATACATTTAAGGAGTTTATACTGTAAGTATAGGATTACATTGGGAGGAGAGTATTTATAAACATATACTGTAAGCTACAATGATTCATCCTATCCAGAGGAAATGAGACAATGATTCTGTAATGTTAATCTGGGCTATCCAAACCACATATAGTACTTGTCCTGCTAGTAGGAGGAGCATGGGTTACATTTGGACTCATACTTCAGGATCAATGCCTTTACTAAGTGGAAGCATTCCCAAACAGACGTTGTGTAACTACAACTTCCAGACTACTGTGCGTGCAAAATACACGGGTTCCAGGAGGTTGTTATGGTGCAAACAAAGAAACTGTTTATTAGTCTGAAGGCAATGTCCCCAGGCTTACTCACATGTTGAATAGATGTTAGCAACCACATCACATTTAGAACAGGTAACACAGAGATCAGCTGAGGAACAATACTCCATTAGACAAGGCAGTCAAATAGTGCAGCAATCCTCTGCAGCATGCCTTACAGTGATCCAACTTAGCAACGTGGTCAGGAAGAAGCAGTCTAACCTGACGCCCTATTCTCTGTGATCCCTACCTGTAAGGCAAATCAAGAAGTCTTGGGAAGCTACTCCCTACTAAAATCCTTGTTGGAGCTCAGCTGCTCTTTCTACACACATTCTCTGCCTGTCTCTGGTAGACAGACTATTTCAGAGCTACCCTGTTCTCACTAACCCTCATTCACTGGGTTTACTGGTTCCTAACTTAAGCTCTAAAGGTGCTGGTCCCTTTAAGACATGTGGCTTTACTAGGCCATAGTGTACCCAGGCTCAATGTGGCACATCCAGTCGATCTGGACTCCAGCAGCCAAAGAGGAAGAGGCCACTCCTTTCCAAGCACTATATGGACGTGTGGCAGTAAGTGGTCCTTATTGTGTTTTATTGTGTATAATGTTTCAGTAGTCAGTGTCAGTGTCCTTTCACTGCTGATTATGTGCTTGTGGAGCCACACACAATGGGGCAAAAGAGAGAATTTCTGCCATGGACCGATTTGCCACACATCGCCTAGCACAAATTAGTTAGTACTACACTAATACACTAAAATGTGAAGTGGGCCATAAGCTTTCAAATTTTCACTAGCACTACTTCAGCTGAGGGACTATTCCATAGCGAATTCTCTGGCAGTCAGTAGCCACTCTGTGGTTGTGGTGCCTATCTATATCCAGAGCTTTTGTTGAATAATGTGCTACAAATACTAACTGGTGTCACATTATTACTTGGTGGGATGCTATCCCTTTACCCATTACTCTCAGTGTGCACTGGATACTTCCCCCCTTCCACTTTAGGTACTTCCAAGATTCATCCTACAGCCCCAAGCTAGTGTTCAACTACAGTATACCTCTCAATAGCCTTATGTAGACCATATAGTGGGTTTTATCTAAATAAAAATGGTTATTAAAAGGGAAAATAGAAGCTACTCCATGCCTGGTCCTTGTCCGGCATATAGATTCCCAGTTTCCCCTTGCAAGGGAAATAAGCACTACACATAACCATATCCCCTAGTCATAGGCAAAGAAATTCCTTTACATTTTGTTTATTACTTTTTGTTCATTATTATATTCAGGAATATGCAGGGTCAACCGTCAACCATTGACATGTCCAGGGCTGACAGAAGAATGCATGTGCAAGAAAACATTACACAGCAAGTTATTGCTATACAAATATTACTGGCTGAAGGCAAAGGACTAAATAATTATGGCCACAGGCAACAAAAACTTTAATATGCCTGACAACTAAATGGGGGCAATAAAAACCAATAGCAACCAATTATTTCAAACAGGACCAAAAAATACTACAGTTACGGGAAACCCGTCATCCAGAAAGCTCTAAATTATGTAAAGATCAACTCCCATAGACTCAATTTTATCCAAATAATACAGATTTTTTTAAATGATTTTCCTTTTCTCTGTTATAATAAAACAGTGTATTGTACTTAATACAAACTAAGATATAATTCATCCTTATTGGAAGCAAATCCAGCCTATTGGGTTTATTTAATGTTTAAATTATTTTCTAGTAGTCTTAAGGTATGAAGATCCAAATTACCTAATGCATACATATATTTCCTCCAATATCTCCAGCCATTAAATTAGCTGCTCTATGTGGATCACTTAACTGTTTCACTTGCAACTATCGTCTGTGTTCGTTGTCCTTTGGAAAGCTAGGCAAAGGATTTTCCTGTAGTATGGCAAATTTGAAAGTCATTGGCAGGGGAAAACACTTTAGAGAATGCATTTATAACACTTCCTCCATTCCATACTTTACTGATCTAATAATATTCTTTTTTATTTTCCTATTGTGCTGGTAATTTTTCTGGCTGATATTTAATTTTCTGAGCACCCAATGAATGTATATGGACCATAGAATATTTGATTAAATAAACCCTCCATTGTGCAGGTAAGAGACCTACAGGTGTGAGAGGAGTTATTTGCGATGTGGCCTGTTAGAATAAATGTATTTACAGGCCCACAGCCGTTTGTCGCCCTTGTCCTCTCCACTCTTTTGTGCAAATTTTCATTATCGAGACCAGAGCAATAGGGATTGGTGCATGGAAAATGTAAAAATAATTGTATCACTGCATCCCCAGTGTTTTTGAACCAATGTGGGTGTGGTTGGGCAGCATACCACCCCCCTAAAATCTTGCCGTCCTAGGCCCCGGCCCTAGGTGGCCTTTCCACAAATCCAGGCCTGTGTAATTAACATTATATATATATATATATATATTTAGTAAATGTGTTGTGAATATAGGTGAACTGAGGTGAACTTTGGTGAAGTTAGACAAGGAGAATATTCTCACTTAAACATGTTCCTTAGAGTGAAAATTAGAGAGTAGTTATTAGAGCAGTCAGAGGCTCCAACAAGGAAGGCAGAAAGTATGGTAATGTCACCACCAGAAAAAGGCATTGAAAAGTCAGCTTCAGAGATGTGTTGAAGAGAACCACTCTGTGTAACCCCTCTAAGCTAGGGACTAGTTCACCTGTGAGTACTGCTGCTGGTAGTAACTAATGCCCTGCCTGTGCTAAAAAAAACAGTTACTACTGTTGAGATTCAGCAAATAAATAGTAAATTATTATTTAAGAAACAATAGCACCCCAGTTATTGAGAGATCTGCCGGTTTTGTGATATCAGAGTGGTTTACCTCCATTCATCTTACAGGGTACTAGGGTCCATACTCTACCTGTAATTTACAGATAGCTGTGACTCCCCGGCCTGTGTTAAAGTAAAAGACAGTGTCCAAAAGTAATGCAGTGAATATCTCCTTAGGGCGATAAACAAAATGGATAACACTTGTCACAAACTGATGACAATAGTAAGATAGTATAAATATAGTTGTACACAATGATACATACTTCCCACTCTTAATTGAGTCCATTTGGATTACAACAAAAAAACGTAAATAATCACAGTATTCAGGATGTGGTCTTGACAAACCAGAAAAAGCTTTTCCAAGTTCTCTATGAAGTACAGATGCTGAAAGTGACTTTAAACTGGGCTGCATTTTGGAATCTTGTATGTAAGATACAATTTTTCCTGTCAAATATGTCTGTGTGTATTTGCATCTCAAAACCATCTTTGGAAATGAACTCTACTATAATAATGGTAGCACAAAGCAGATCATAATATATACAAAGCAGATGCATCCCTAATATATATATATATATATATATATATATATATATATATATATATATGACATTTTCTGGCACATATGGGAAGTAGAGCAAGGGATAATAATATTAATATAACATTATCATACAAAAAGGCTTTGAAATCCAAGTTACTTTAGGTCAAGAATATCATGAACTAATAAAAACTCCTGAATATTTAGCTTTAATATTTTAGAGATTCCATTGGACTATTCAGTCAGTAAGGTTCAACTTTTTTTATATATACACACAGGTGCACAGAGGGTTTTTCCCTTTTCTCCTACTTTGATAATATGTGCCAAAAGTATGGCAAGGATTCCACAATTCTATCACATTATTTATCAAAGGGAAATATCTCTCAGGACAGAATATATTTTTACATGGGAAAAAACTTGTAAACAACAACTTTGCACACTGCATTTCACAATGAACTTGTTGTAAATGCAACTTTTATAGAGAAATAATTATAATGAAAATTGTTGTGCAATGTGCCACCTTACACCCAATCATCCGATGATGGCTGCTCCAGGTTTAGATACCTAAAGCAAGCAGTCTGCAGGTTGCATGTATGGCTCACCAGACATTAAAAGGGGGATGTATCATAAAGTTATAATGTTTGCACTAGGTCTGGTAACCCACAAAGCCATATGCTTGCTTTTAGGGCAATGGCAGAGGGAGCATTTTGTTTTCACCCATGTGAAAATACACCCAAAAAATACCTGTATTAAGAAGAACTTCAGTTGCCTTATCTAAACCACTTTTCTTCTGCAGAAGAAAGCATTTTTGCAAGATTATGCAACTTGACTGGCAAGCATGGGTGTTATAACTTTAAGCAATATTGTAATTAAAATAACAAATTCTGCCTTTTTGTACTCATGAGTGTTCAGAGTTGCACTTTATGCCATCACGTTTATTTAGGCATATCATGCTGCATTTACTTGATCTTGATGCTCATTCATTAGACAATAGGGATAGGGATGAACTCACATAACGGCAGATAAACACGATATTTGCATTTTTACATAGCCTACATTTGCAACAGAAACAAAAACAACCATGTATAAGAGCCCTTAGTACTTTTCAAATTTGTGAAATCATGTATTTTTGTTTGACTGCTTTCTATACTCAAAACCTCCAAAGGTTCTCAAGTGCAAAAATAAAATTCTAATGATAGGGCTCCTCACTAAAAATATAGCATGCAAAACCATTTTCTAGAGCTAATTAAAATTCTTACCTTCCCTTATGCCAGAAAACCACCCTAAGAAAATTTCAGACAATTCCCAACAAACAAAATGCAAAAAAATTCCTGCAATTCTCCTTAAACAGCTCTTATACACGGGTGTTTACATCTATGAGCATCTAGGGTGGTAACCCTAGGTCCACTGCATATATTAATTGTATTCTCATACATATGCCATGTATAATGTTCCAAATATTGGTGACATATTTTGGTTGTATTGCAAACCTCCCATTACCTAAATCCATACCTCCTACCTGTCCCATTTCTAGCAGGACAGTCCTGATTTTGACAGCTCAGCCTGCAGTCCTGGTTTCTTACTGAAATGTTCTTACCAAATGTTTCAATTTGATCTCCTGCACTAACGTCAGAAAAAAGGTATAAAGTGTAAAAATCGTAATAAAATTTTTAAGCTTTTTGGCAGAAAGCGCAGAATACTAAGCACCTGTAATTAGATTATACAATTGGAAAAGTTGATATAAGCAAAGCTACAAAAGGGCAATTTCACTTTCATTAGCAAAAATTTAATAACGACTAAAATATGGCTCAGAAACTCCCAGAAATGTGTTAAAACTTTCCATAACCTGCAAAATGGATGTGGTATTTAGGGGGTGTGACCAGAAGAGGCCAGAAATAGGCCAGAAATTTTTTGCCACACTGCATATGGCAGATCTTTTTGTTCTGCTTTAGGGCCCTTACACACGGGCGTTTTTACCTGCGCTCCCCTGCGTTCCGTTTTGCTGCGTTCAGCTGCAGGGGAGCGCAGGTATAGATGCACTCAATTATTTTCAATGGGGCTGTACTCACACGAACGCATGTAGGCGCCAAACGCAGGAAAAATGCAGCATGTTGCGTCTGAACCTGCGTTTGGCACCTACATGCGTTCGTGTGAGTACAGCCCCATTGAAAATAATTGAGTGCGTCTATACCTGCGCTCCGCTGTGGCTGAAAACAGCAAAACGGAACGCAGGGGAGCGCAGGTAAAAACGCCCGTGTGTAAGATGCAAAGATCTGCTCATTTGGTGACATCTCCAAATGAGCGGATCTTTCCCTGATATGACACTAACTGGCAGGGTTATAAGGGGTAATTCAGATGGGCGAACGATCGGATTACTACAAGAGCAATGGACCTTCCAACCTTCCCGATCGATATCGTGTCCAGATATCAGACGGGAAGATCCGTCGGAAGCCCCCATACACAGGCAGATAAGCTGTCAAATCGTTCTAAACAACCAATATCAGCAGTGTGTAATCTGCCCGTGTATGGCCAGCATTACTGTTCTTGAATGTTGGGAGGTATGCTTAAATAAAGTGTGCAGTATTTACTTTTCTGTTCCTTGCATGTGTCTGGCTGACTTTTCTCTGGCAATAAAAAAAGAATAAAAAGCATTTAGCCCTTTCTGACAATCAAGGTAGCTGTTATTTACTATACTCTAGAACATATTCTGCAGCTGCACCCTGTTAAGAGTGCTATGAGTCCCTACTATACACATCAGTATAAACACTGGACTCTTATTTAATTATAATAAAACCCGCTAGTGTATATGTAAGCAAGAACATGGGCCACACATCTGGATTTGTCAGAAACAGGACTAATTACCAAAAAAAAATCTGTTATGGGAAGGTCAGCAAAAACATGCTATACTTAACAAAAATAGGTTACTCCTATCAATTATTTTTTAACAGAATTTTTATTTTTACTTAAACATACTGTATGTTAGGAACGATAACTTAATAGGGAAATCTAACCAAAAAAGGCAATGGCAAAATGTTGGTGATTTAACAATATCCTAATCACAACAAAACTACAAACCCCACTGCTTATTAGTATATTAGGTACAAGGGAGGGCTCCCCCTTCAATGCTTATTCAGACTAGTGGCTGTATTGGTATACGAGGTACAAGGAAGGGCTACACTTTCAATGCTTATTCAGATTAAAAGTGTTTGCAGGCAAATATCTTCTGCATAAGGATGTTCACTACACCCAGACTCTGGCATTCATTATTACCAGTTGTACATGATGATTGCATTCTCTTCAGGACAGAGTCACAAAAAAGAATGATATCTCTGCTCAAATGGCAAGTGCCGCTCACATGCTCCGTAAGTTCATTATGTCCCCTTAATTTGTCATGCCTTATGTAGACACAGATAACTGAAAGAGGGACAGTGAAGAGCAACTTGATTATTCCAGAAAAGTAAAGAAATCATAATTGATTAAATTCTAGGTCAATCCTGGATTCAGTTTGGAATTTGACCAAATCTAACTTTTTTTGGATGGATTCTGCCGACTCCAAGGGGTAAATTTACTATTATTCCCCAAAAATAATTTGTTTCGATTCGAATGTTAATCGAATAGTTCTAGGCTACCTTTTATTCGATATTCGATCATTCGACGATCGAATACAAATTTATTCGATCAGTCGAATAAATCATTCGACTGAACGAATAAATCATTTGATCATTCGAATGATTCGTACGATTCGAACGATCGAACACTTCGATCGTAGGAATCCTATTCGATCAGGACTTAGCCTCAGAAGCCTATGGGAGTGCTCCCATAAGCTTCTATTGCAATTCGGTAGGTCCAATCTGCCGAAGTAGGCAATCGAATAAACTTAAAAATTAAAATCCTTCGCTGGTCGAATGATCGAATGATTGAATATTCATCCATTCGACTCTATTTGAATGTATTCGATCGTTCGACCATTCCCTATTCGACCAAACGAATAAATCATACGTTCGAAATTCGATCGAATTCGATCAAACTTTGAATCCTTCACGTGAATATAGTAAATCTACCCCCAAGTGCTTGGGTCAACTGAATCCAAACCCTTAAAATCACATAACTAAATCATATAATTATGTAAATTACTGCTTTTTTTAGCATGTGCATTTCTTTCCGCTTGTGTTATTTGGGCCCACGTTAACTGTATCTGCAGCAGCGCAACATCAAGGAGAATTAATTTCCAAAATATTCTATAGAAATTTCTGAATTTTCATACTTCCTAACATTTGAAAATTATTAAGAAAGACGTACAAAACTGCCTAACAATATTATGGCCACATCAGTTTTTTTCGCAATACCCCAAATATAAAAAAACAAAACAAATATTGCTGAAGAAATGACTAATGAACACTTTAGTCACTGCAGAAATGACCAATGAGCACTCTATACACATACATATCAACTGTCCCATTTTTAGAGGGGACAGTCCCTCTTTCGTTTTTGCTGCACTAAACAGGCAGAAAAAAAACTTAAATTTAATTGGGTTTTGGCAGAGAGCCCAGAACAGCCACAGCTGAAGATCCCTTGGGAGAAGTTAGACTCACAGCTTAAATGGCAATTCACCTTCATAAGCAAAACTGTAATAACAAAAAAAACCACAGACATATGATTAAACTGTCATAACCTGACTAATTTTGTAAAATGCACATGGTAATTGGGGGTGAAGCCACAACATGGGTTGGGTCAAAAAATTGCCATGCTAAGCACAGCAACTTTTTTGTCCCTCTTTTTCTTTCCAAAATGTTGGGAGGTATGCATACTTGCTAGTAACCTCACTGCAGAAATGGATAGACTGAAAGCATTACCTACACTGGATCAAGCAGAATACTACAAACTTGTTCTTCTTTCTCAGTGTTCCCATGTTGCTTCTCTCCGCCTCCCTTTGCCTAACTGAAACTACTGTAAAAAATGCAAAGATGGATGAGAATTTCAAAGTGAAATCCCTGTATTTCAAATCCACAGTGATCAGAACTGCAGTGTGGGACTGTGGATTTGGAAATAAAAATCGGTACAATAGGTAGGCATAATTATACCTGATGAGGAGAGAGAGAGATTAGTATAGTCTATCTATAAGGAGTCATAAAAACACAGACCTCGGTCTGCAAAAGTTGTATAGGAAAAATAGAAGAATCCACACTTGGATGGCAGACTGCAAAGTAGAAATTTAGTTTTTATTACTCCTTGTTCTCTGCCCTCAATCTGCTCCTCCTCCTCACTTCCCCTTCCTGTGCCAACAAACTTTCTCACTACTCCGCCCAGTTGTAAGCAAATACTGCATATTAGACTTCATATTTAACATTTTTACAGGAATTGATGGAACAACATTCCAACAACAGCCACTTGTTTTCATCAATATTATTGGTACTTGTATGATCAATGAATAAGGTAGCCTGTAAAGCGGGGCCTGTATTACACATCTTCCAATAATGTATTTGACAGTAAATTTGTAGAAACTAGTACTCCGGCCCATCTCTGATCTGCCTCCTGCCTGCCTCACATCCCCTCTCTCACCTGTATCAATCTCACCAAAATCATGAAATTCTATTTATTGTGGCCTCAGTTACTGTATGTCTGGCTCTGTACCAATTGCATCATAACTCTGCCCCTGACGTTACAAACCTACTGCCCTCTCAGAAACAAATCTCCCACTTTGCCAATATGAAATGAGCAAAAATGTGGCAAACCAACCAATGAAACAAGATATGTTTACTGGCAATACACAGCACTGCAAGTTCTGATGAGTCTAACAAAGTAAGGGTTAAAGTCCGATGTACACAACTGAAAATATTTTAACGGAATCAAATAGCTACATCACACATTGACCACTTTCACTAAAATATTTCAGCGTTATTATAACACGTATGGGATCTGTTATCCAGAAACCTGTTATCCAAAAAGTTCTACCAAATTTAAACTTTTAGGCACGCACTTACGAACTTCTCGGAGGGGATGAAGAATTCCAAAGAAGCTTTATTTCACATTATTTAAAACATTGTATCCAGAAAGTACTGAATTACAGTAAGGCCATCTGCCATGGACTCCTTTTTATCCTTTCACTGTATTAGTAAAACTACCTTGTATTTGATACAAACTAAAATATAATGAATCCTTATTGGAACAAAATCAACCCATTTGGTTTATTAAGGTATGAAATTACAGAAAGATCTATTATCCAGAAAAGCTCAGGTCCCAAGCATTCTGCATAACAGATCCCATACCTGTATTAGCCTTGATTCACACAACACCTCCATAGCATTATACAGAGATTATACACCATTCACATCAAGCCATACCCAAGTGGAGATTACACTCAAAGATGCAATCCTATAGCAGGTGGTAGGGAGAGGGCAGACAGCGGTCTGCACTTTGTACTGGAAATTTTTATCTGCATTAAGGTGCACAACATAGCCAGTGCTTTCCCCGTCTGCATTAAATGACCCCAAGTCTAATATAGCTACTAGAGTTATTTAGCAATATCCTTCATGGTTCCTATATTTCTACTTGCTGTCTCCTAGCCACTGATATCTCTTGCAAGGTGAATTTATTTTCCACAATGTGGGTAGTGTGTGTAGTAAGCTATAAATTATCTAAGCCAACTTGTGTGGCAATAAACGAGACATCGATTCAAGCAAAGCATCTGTGTACTACAAACAAATCTGTCTGATGGCAAATGTCAGCAATGAAAAAAAAAGTACTCTGTCAAATATATCGTTAAGAATAATGAAATGCTTTACTATTATAAACAAGGAACAGCTGCCTACAAAATGCTTCCAGAAATCATATGTTACCATGATGTTAGTGATGAGGGAGCAAGATATAAATAAAGTCATAGTTTAATATAATGCTGTGACCTGTTTGTAGACTATGACACACGACTCTTGGTGGCAAACTCAATTGGTGGCTGATAACATATAGAGATTGCATGGGTGACTTAGTAATGGTATTTGCCCTCTCATCCAACCAAGTATCCAAAATACCCTTTTTGTTTTTTTGGGACAGCAACACTCAGTTGTTTTCAATTTACAGGTCCCTGACATAGCAACCTGGCTGTTCAGTTGTATGGTCACTTAGGTAGCTAACATGGAGGCACTTGTGATACAAGTGCCTTTTTTGCTCTCCTTGCTTGAGAGTCTGGGCAGTAACCACTAATTGTTTGACATGCAATGTCTGGGTGGGGGTCTTGGCCCTCCAGGGCTGCCACAACAGGGCCCACACACACCCTCAGGCCCTGACCCCACTTCTCCAACTCTACTGGCCCCCTGACCCAGCATCAGCCCCACTCTAGAGGGTTCTTTTCATTAAAGGAGGCATAACAGCCCTATGCTGGTAAAAGCAAAACATGTCAGTGTCTTTAGTTCTCCTTTACAGTGTGGGACTGAGATGTCAAGAATACATGCCCACTCACCAAACTATTTTTCATTCTCGCCTTTTTCACTTTTTAATCACTTCTAACTAACCTACTCATCTGTGCTTTCCTCAATTTCTCCTCTTTGTTCTGAGAGTATATAGAAATGAGGAATGGTAAAGCCATACAAGGCAAATGGATGGGTGAGCGCGAGGGCCCAGATGGTATCATCTAGTCTGACACTGCCTTTTAAGATATACCAAGGTTACCCCATGTTCAAAGAACAATTTTCATAAACGTCTGAAAACCTACTGCTGAGTCCCCAGTACACTGTAAGAAGTTATTATGTGGCAAGAAATAGGAAAATAATTTACACTGGATTAAGGTAAGGATGCACAAAAAATAGAAACATGTATAACTGGCAACACCAGGCAAGTATCAGTTCAGCTGTCAAAGGAACAATTAATCCCGTATTTGCAGTGAAGCCAAAAAGGCCTGAGTCTAGGGCAGCATAAATAAAGGGGCTGCACGGGAATACTTGGTCAATTCTGCTAAGCGATTAGTGCTCTGATAAGAGAAGGATGCATGTGTGCCATCATCTTGGAGAGGTGCGCTGAAGGACGCTGAACTCTGGGTATTCTCAGGGGAATCTGGCAATGGGAATAATGTGTGTAAAACTAGTTACAGTAATATAAATGGAGCGTCAGTACTTGAGTATAATGGTACCCCACATCAATGGGTAGGTGCTGAAGAGGTACACCTCAGTACTTATAAGCCTTATTATTCCACACTAATGACTAAGTGCTTGGTTGGGGCCACATAAAAGTTGTTTATGCTGCTGAATCATATTTAGAGCTGTGCAATTTGTACAGTGACCTATTTACAGTATGTTTTATTGTATGTACAATATCTCTGGAGAAGGAAGTAATATATATAGCTTGTAAATGCAAAACTGAGGGTATAACATTACATTCTCTCAGTCTGGACACTGTATATATTTGCGTACAGATTATCAGCGACAGAACCCATGACATCCTTCCGTGCCTTTGATGTTCTTCCAAGAGATAAATTATTCCATGATTTGCAAATTGTCTGAAGGACTTGAAAATGTAGGTTTTCAAAATATATTAAAGAGTCTAAGAACATAAAAAATCTTAACAGCACCCATATGTTGCACAAATACTTTTGTGATGCCATTATACTGTGAATATGTTGTGTAGGGTTCGTATTATTAATATTCAGTATGCTGCAATGTTAAACTGTGGTTTCTGTCTATAACTGCCTCCATGAAGGTGTCCTACACAATCCAGACTGTAGGATACAATTTAACTTATTTTTGGTAGCACAGTGTCACCATAAAATAAAAAAGAAACATTTATGGGGTTACTGTAATTTAGACAATACAGAGGAAATGCTAAACTAAGGCAAAAATAGTTATTTTAGTTGTCTCATCTTACCAGCTGGATGCTACTGAGTGCTAAATATTCACAGAGAAGGGGAATTCACTGAACTGTGGCTTTGATACTATGAGATGCAATGATTTTCATCTCAATATGGGTGCTATACTAGCGATGTCTAAGGAGTAAAGCCATAATTTTCTGTGTGTATGCCCCACTTTACCTGGATGTGCATAGTGCAGCTCTGTCCTTTCTGTTTGCCATGGGACAGGGGGATAGTTTATGGCTCATTTGCATGTCACAACCACAGTGCTCCCTACCTTGTATGACTGAATGACAGACAAGTTACTTAGCTCGTAGGGCCGTGATGACGAAAGTTGGGTGACTGCCCCTCAAGAACACAGTGCTCTCCATCTTAAAAGTGCCCCATTTTGAAGAGTGCAATATTTGCAATCTGCCCCATGGTGAAAAACAACCCCTGTCTTCACTAAAGCAATATATCTCTTCATATATAAATATGAAGACATTGGATTTTAATATTTGCAGGCCAATTATGCTCTTGATTATTTTCCAAAATAAAAAAGAGAAGAAATAAAGATATATATATAGAAGGCATGTGAATACATTTTTGGCAGCATTTAAAATATATATCATCCTTATGTACTCATTGTACATGGCTTTGCTGGCCCTGTGAACTATTGCAAAGCAATCCAAAATCCCTCCAATAACTCTGAAACTTAAATTACTAGGAAATACCCCAGCCCCCATTGATCACAATTATTAGTCCCTCCCACTAAAGCATCCAGCCCAGATTCTAAATACCAGCCAAGGCCAGGACTTGTATTACATATTTAGAGACAATGTATTTGCTGGTACAGCTAGTCCTTTTGCCCCTGGCCTGCCCCTTCTAGCTCCCATGGACTTACTAAATCCTCTCCTGATTCAATCCTTGAGGGCACAATTCCTACCCCTTGATGTGCATTCTCTACTTGGAATAAGGTTATAAGCAGGGCCGCCATCAGGGGGGGACTGGGGGGACAAGTGTCCCGGGCCCGGGGCTGAAGGGGGGCCCGGCAGCGCTGCATTTTCCGAAGAGCCGGGCCCCCCTTACCAGCGCCGAGCCGATCGCTGAAGTGCCGATGCGGAAGTGCCGAACAGACGCGAAGGCAGCCGACACTTAAAGTCCTGAAGTCACGGAAATACCCGATGTCACGAGGAGCCAGCACTAAAGAAAATACCTGAAGTCAAGCAAGTATACTGAGGTCCTGCAGCCATGAGTTCAATTCCACCAACACCAATGTGGGTTTTTTTTTTTTGTTTTTTTTAATCCCCTGGCCTCAAATGTTTTCTTTTAATACTCTATAGGCCCCTGTCACCAATTTTTTATTTTATGGGGCTCCAATAATTTTTTTTTTAACTTGTTAACGGGGGCCCTGCCACCAATGTTTAAAAAAAAAAAAAAAAAAAAATTTTGGGGCCCCAATTTTTTTAAACTTGTATGAGGGGCTCTGGCACCAATGCTTTAAAAATGCTTTTATGGGGGGGGGGCTTGCACCAATTTTTTTTTAACTTATAAGTGAGCCCTGGGGGGGTTTACTTTTTTAGCGCTGATGTCTGTGTGGTCTTTTTAACTTTGATGTGGATTCGGCGGGGATTGGGGCGGGGCTTAGATGCTTGGGTGGTCGGAGCCCGGGGGGCCCCGACAATTTTGTTGTGCGGGGCCCCGTGATTTCTGATGGCGGCTCTGGTTATAAGTGGGGTCCCTCAGGGTTCTGAATTGGGTCCACTTATACTTAACTTGTTCATTAATGACTTAGGGGAGGGTTTTGTAAGTAATGTACAGTGTCGGACTGGGATGCCAGGAGCCCACTAGAAAACCTTAGATCAGGGGCCCACCAGAAAACCTTAGACCAGGGGCCCAACTTTCCAAACTATTATTCCTTCTCTCGTCACTTAAGCTCTTTATTGTCCTATTCTTTTAGATCTACTTTCTATACTCTATTCTTCCATACTCTGTTCTTCCATTATTAAACCTCTTTTTCCACATAAGGAAATAGGGAATGAACATGAAAAAGGCCAAATTGTTAGAAGCAAGAGGGCCCACTGACACCTGGGCCCACCAGGGGGTAAATTTATCAAAGAGTGAAGTTCTGCCACTAGAGGGAAATTCCACCTCTCTCCATTCATTTCTATGGGATTTTGAAAGGCCTATTTATCAATGGGTGAAGTGAAAGTTCACCCTTTGATAAATACGCCTTTAAAAATCCCATAGAAATTAATGGAGAGCGGCATAATTTCCCTCTTTTGGCAGAACTTCACTCTTTGAAAAATATACCCCCAGGAGTTTTCCTGGTATCCCTGTGGGCCAGTCCAACACTGGTAATGTATCAGTGTTTACAGATGACACAAAACTATGCAACCTAATTAATTCCTTCAAGGAATGGCATCCTTGAAGCAGGATGAGATTCAGGGGCAGATTTACTAAATTCACATGTATTCACATGAAGGATTCAAATATTCGATCAAATTTTCAAAAAGATTCTAATTCGAATTTCAAATATGCAAATTAGGCAAATATGACCATCGAATATTCGAATGATGAAATTCGATGGTCGAATACTTCCCATTTAAATTCGATCACCTACTTCGCCAGATTAAACCTACCAAAATGAGGATCATTCCCTAAAATCGAATTAGGAAAATTCGATTGATCGTTTAAAAATCATAAAAAAATTAGATTCGAATCGAATTAGATCAAATTCGATCGAATTTCCCTATTCAATCATTCAATCGATTGAATTGCGCTAAAAAAAATTCGATTTCGAATTCAAATTTTTTTAATTCCGTGGTCGAATTTCAATTTTTTTTCATTCAAAATTTGACCCTTAGTAAATCTGTCCTTTAGTGTTGATAAATGTAAAGTCATGCACCTGGGATGTAAACATATGCAAGCCACTTATACCCTTAATGGGACTGCACTACGCAAGCCATAATGAAAAGGACCTTGGCATCTTTGTAGATAATAAACTTGACTGTAGCAATCAATGCCAGTCAGCAGCTGCAAGGGAAAACAAGGTTTTGAGCTGTATTAAAAGGGGCATAGATTCACAGGAGGGGGGACTATTCCTACTCTTTACAGAGTGCTGGTAAGGCCCCATCTGGAATATGTCATACAGTTTTTGTCTACAGTGCTCAAATGGAATATTATTGAATTAGAGAGGTCCAGAGATGGTCTACTAACATACATAGTAACATAGTAACATCAAGTTCAACCTTTTTTTTTTTTTTTTTTTTT
>CM044441.1:50437448-50449687 GCA_024363595.1 Xenopus borealis | reverse complement strand
TTTATTGAATCATATCACAATCCAACGTTTCGGTCGCCATTACGACCTTTCTCAAGGATGGATATATGAACCAAACAACTGCACTCCTAGGACTAGTGAAAACCAAAAATGTGTTTATTTCAGGATAACGGCCTGAGTGATGGTGCCGAAACGTTGAAATGAACACATTTTTGGTTTTCACTATTCAAGTCCTAGGAGTGTGGTTTTTTGGTTTGTATGTAATTTAGATTTTTACCTGCACCCAGGCAGTTACTATAGTGGTTTCAGTGCACCAGGCCGGACTGTTTATATATTGTGACAGGCTGTTTGGAAAACACCGCGGTCTTAGAGGACAATGCACATAAAATAGTGAGTTTAAACTGCTTTGTATGGGTTGCAAAGGAATACTCGGCTCAGGTAGGGTTAATATTCCCTCTCAGCAATGTAATTAAGTGGCAGCTGAGAGAGGACCTACCTGAAAATGTAAAAGTGCTGTGTTCTCATAGTTGAGAGCTCTCCAGGGAAGTGAGGAGCTGTGAGAGATAGGGCTGGGTAGAAGGAGCTTTGCGGCCAGCAAGAGAGTTCCAAAGTTTTGGGAGAGGACAAAAGAAACTGCTCCCAGGAGACAGAGTGTCTCGAGTGTGTGCAGAGAGGATTCTGGGACTTGTGGTCTGATGAAAGCCAGTGAGGGCTAAACAAAACGTGAGTAAACACCAGTGAGGGTGTGAATTGGCAATGTGTTTGTTATGTGATTCCCCATGTGAAAGCCAGTGGGCTGAAGATTTTGTGTTTGCTGAAAATAAAAGCCAGCAAAGCGGCAATTAAAACTTTTCAAGGTGGTCAGTCTCCATTTCTGTGCCAGGGCCTTGGGTTTCGCTACCAGAAGCTCGCAATATATATATTTTGTGGGTTTCATTTCTAACTGAAACCTCCATGTGTGAGGTATGCTTATTCATAAGAATTTAGTCACTGACCAGAACTGGGTTAAGTAATATTGGCAGCCAAGATAATTTTACCACCCATTGACTCTTGCGTTGTACACAAATTCCTGTCCAACGCTCTGTCTGTACAGCTGTTTCTTGCTCCTTACTGGTATGCACTCCCTCCAACTGTGCCCCTAGTTCTCCCTGATTCATTTGCCTCTTCTGACCACCCATATATGTGGCCCTGCTGACTTATTTTGTAAGCACTGGTCAATTCTCCCTATTTTCAAATTTGCACTCATTTGATGAGATCTAATTGTGAAGTAGTTGGCTACAAGGTTCTCATCTGCAGTAGCAGAGCTACTTAACTGGTAGATCACAATCTGTTAGCTTTTTATATGAATAAATCAATCCATCAACTAATTCATATTTCTAAGTGAATTTTTGTATGCGTTTTCTACCCCATCTCTGATCAATGTGTATGGAGTTCTTAAATCTTACCACTGAATGACCTTTAAGCCTTTATTAAATAGAACTTATTCATTCTATAATATATAAAATTTTAGAGCTGCTGTTTTATAAAAAGAAAATAAAACAAAAGTTTTTTTAAGATACTGTATGTGCTTTTGCCATTCCCATGTACTTGATAAGTAGGGAAATTAGTGTACAGGTCTGTCCTCGGTGTAAACTGTGTTTTATTGGCACAATATGTTTTGAATTCTCAGCAGGTAAAAGTAGCCCCATCAAACATTGGATAACAAATGCATATTAGACAACCCACCCCTTTCTAATTGCAGGTATATGGAGTCCTACAAATCATTACCCAGCTCTTTGCCTAACATATACATTTTTGTCCATGCTGTACATTATTTCCAAAGTTATATTTTTAAAAACCTTCCTTTTATGCATAGGCCTTATAAGTTTTATTTTACCAGGAGGATGTGGTTATTCCATTTCTGAGCATAGGTTTTCTTATCAATGGAAATGAAAATGCTGAACACTGAAACATCTGGAGTTAAAAATTTGGTAACAATTTTGATACCGAAGATTTCCAGCAGTGTATTATTTCAAAACGTTAATTGTCAGGAATATTCACAATCCTAAAAGTTTTCTAAAAGAGACACAGTTATCAAATCGGATAACTGCCTCTAATGTGTTTGACTACTTTGAGCAAGAAACCACCATTCCGATCAATGGGGAACCAAACTGACAAAAATTGTTAAATCTACAACCCTCTGTAATGTTGCACAGGGCCATATCTATTACCCCTTGGTAAAAACAGAGCATTGATATGCATGCACCTTCCTTCCCATAAGTACTGTACTATGTTTACCTTTTGCTCCCTACATTTGGGACAGCAATATGTTTACCAGATTTGTTTTTCAAAAAGCCTCATTAAGATGACGTAGAAGTGATTTAAATACATGCACAAAAGATTACTCGAGTAGAATTTGAGTAGTAACAACACCATAATAAATACAGTATATGTTAATCTGTAAAATATACATAAACAAAAGAGAGGAGGGCATTGTCTTTATAGAGCTCATTATCTATATGTCCACTAATTAACTAGTTTATTACAGGCAGGGTGGAGACGAATATAAATTTAATTTTAATTAAAAGAATATTTTTGAGCATACACTTGGTTTACTGTTATGTTAAAAAGAGCATATAGGTGTATACTGCTTGCTTGTGAGCTTAGAAGCAATATTTTAACACACTTCAAAATGACTTGTTGCTAAGAATGTCAAATGCAGCAAGTGGAATTGATTTTATGTTGCGTGCAGAATGTATTGGGTCTGCCATATGGACATTATCACTGCATTATTCTGCACATATTGAGGAATATCCAGTCTGTTTGTTTAGGAATGAGCAAAGGTTTAAAGGAAAAACTGTAACCCTAGGTCATATGAAGTCTAAATTGAAATCGCCTGAATCATCTTTTGTAGCATTATTCAGGTTGAAGCAGCTATGTTTGATATCTGGGAAATTTAGCCTACCATGCAATGTTGGAGTTTCAGTAAACCTACACACATAGGGGGTTATTTATAAAAGTCTGAATACTAACACCGTTTTTTAACTATAAAACCCACATTTTTAGTGATGAGAAAATTTTTTAATTTTTCAAGACTTGATAGAACCCTGAGGATGTAAAAATTAGCAAACACTCCATCTCAGACCTGTCAAGCTTGTATATAAGTCAATTGGACAGGTCTCTATCCTATTTGGTTACTGTGGTCTGAGCTGTAATTAGCCCAAAAACCTGACTATTTCTAACTGTGCAAAATTTTCAAGAAAAAGCCAGAAAAAAATCAAGCGACTCAGTAAAAACCTCCAAAAAAAATAGTATGATTTGGATTTTCATGTTTGTCCCCAATCTGATATTTAAATAATAAAAAAGCTCCAATAGTGGATTCTAGTTTGGTTGGCCTTTTATCTTAATAGTCAGATACATTTGGATTTTAATAAATAAGGCCCATATGCTTATTACTTGGTCACAAAACATTGTAATGATTTTAAGAATTTAATGTATTAATAGAACCCTGTATTATGCAGCAAATAGGAACACTGTGATAGTTTCAATTTAAATCTTTATTTTCAGGTCTCACAGAAGGATAATCCCTCACATCCCAGGAAAAGGAACCCCGCAGTCGTGCTGGAAATTAGCAGGGTCCTCTAGGAAAGTAAACTGTGTTGGGAAAAATCCTCAAATGTTAAACAGTCTCTGAAAATAGTTTTCTTCCCAGAGAAAGGATATGGTGTAGAAAGAAATAGTCCTCTTTAGGAAAGGAAACTTGACTGTACATGGAGTGAGAGTAATACAATTTTCAATGTAAGAAGTAGTTCACCCAGAAACTGGAGTAAGCATGAAAGTCCTGGATTAGGGAACAACCATTTGTACCCCCATTAGTAGACCAAAGTCCATAGCATGCCACAGATAATCAGATACAAGGGTTCACAATTAAGAGCAAACAGCAATAAAAGCACAACTTGGAGTGGATTCAAGTAGAATGCAGCAGGGGTTAATGAGCACAGCGTGGTTGAGATCTTAGGAACAGGCAAGGTGCAAGCATGAAGTTAAAGAGCATACTCTTGGTAAAGGCACAGGCAGGGTGCAAGTAAGCTTCAAATACACAGTCTTTGATGCAATGGCAATATAGTGTATGGATAAGTTGTTATAACTCACGTAGGTGAAGAGATTTCTGTGTAGAAACGTTGCTATGGAGTTTGCCGTGGAAGGTTGTGGTGGGGTACAAACTGTTGATACTGAGCAGGAAAATGTGATTAGTTGTTGGCTGAAGAAAATGAGAAATGGTGTTTACTAGGATAGATCTGCCTAGCAACGGATCCAGAAGGAGATCTTATTCGGCTGAAGTACTGGAGCAGATCAAGGAACTGAGAAGCAGGACTCGATGAAAGGTAAGAACTAGGAACAAGAGGCTGCAGACAAGATGACTCTTGACATGAAGGTCTGGGAGCATGAAGGACGCCAACCTTACTTATTGGGTAGAGTAAGTATAACTGCGCAGCACCATGGCGCCTGCGCTTGATTTTTATAGGAGGCAGCGGATGCAGCGTAATTGCGCCTGTGCAAAAACTTAATCTCAAATGTGTAGCGTAAATTTGCCTGCACGCATTTAATTTTTTTACAAGGAAAAAGAAGACATCTCAAGCTGCGGCACCTTACAGATTTCCATTGTCTGTGTGTTTACAAGTGGCTGTACAGTGTGAAATTGGTACCACTGTCTGGGAGGTGAGTGAAATATTTGTTTAGAGAGGCTATCGGGGGTGGTTTTCCATACATAAGCTTATTACTATATAGTTATATGTAGCAGGTAGTCTCTCTTTTTGGGGTGATTAAGGGGCCTATTTATCATGCTGTGTATAAAATGGAGTGAAGCATTACTGGTGATGTTGCCTAGAGCAATGATCTTGTAATAACTAATAATGAACTCATCTCTAGCGTTTGCATACCTCCCAAAATTTTGGAAACCGAGACAAAAAGATTTGCAAAGATTTTTGACCATGACCCTTTTTGTGGCCACACCCCCTAATTACCATGCCCATTTTACAAAATTTGCCAGGTTCTGAAAGTTTTTGAACCCTTTTCTGTAGTTTTTATGTTTGCCCTTTAAATTGTGAATCTCCCAAGGGACAAAACTTACAAATGTGAGAGCCAATTAAGTTAGAAACCTTGTATCTCTCTTGGCTGTGCAGAGAAATGGGGACTTTCCAGTACTAACCTGGGACAGCGGGTTGAGCTGTCAAAAGCGGGACTGTCCCGCTCAAAACGGGACACTTGGGAGGTATGCATTTGCGTGGGTGAGCAATTGGGGAATAAAAATGTGAAGTCTTTAAAATGCTGCTTTATAAATATTCATGTCAGTATGTTCCCCTTGTAAGCAATGAACGTTGTTGCAAAGTAAAACCTTTTTGGTTAAATAGAAGTATTGGTGTTGAAAATATTAAGTGGGAAATGCTTCTTTACACAGGGTTAAACATGGAACAAAAATGTGAAAAAAAAAATGTTCCCCTTGTAAGAGTTTTGCTAACCTTTAGGTCATTTATTCCCCTGGGCATAATTTAGATTCCTAGATTGGGTCCTAACACAGTTAGGAACGGGACCTAATTCCCTAAAGCTGTGTCCTTGGTGTGAAACCGTGACCAGTAAATGGCACTATGCTCAAGTATAAATGTTCTGAAGCAGCTATGTGCTCAGTGTCCATTTTGCTTTAGCCCATGCCTGAGCAGGAAGGCAATGGGTATTTGAACCATGTACATTAGGCACAGTAAAGGATAAGCATATACTTAAAACGAGATACTTGCAATCTTTTATGTGTGTGTGTGTGTGTGTGTGTGTGTGTGTAATTAGTTCAGGTGTGCTTCAAAAGTGAACAAAGCTCATTGCAGCCCCGGGTGCAAGCTGTACCCCCTGCCAAGGCAAAACTCTGCATATATTTGAATGAAAACAGCAGCACTCCGGTAATAGTGAAAAAAGTGAAAAAACTTTACTAAAATGCTTTTAGCCTAAAGCATTTTAGTAAAGTTTTTTTTCACTATTACCGGAGTGCTGCTGTTTTCATTCGAATGTGTGTGTGTGTGTGTGTGTGGCACCAAGCAAAGGCAGTGTTTTAATACTGCTATGGAATTCCAAGGTGACTTTTAATCCTCATATTTTACAACAAGGGGCAAATAATTTAACAGGAGACACAAGTTTCATGTCATGTCATGTGACAAAAATTAGATCACTAAGCATATGTATAAGGATATAATTTACTTCATTTACATAATAATTTATTGCTTATTGCATAGTGGATAATGTCCATTTATAAAGATATTAAGTCAGGAGGAGGCGTCTGCGACCACATAAAAGCATAATAAGGCTGCAGGGAGGGCTTTTATATGGGTCACATGACTCAGGTGATAACTAATATTTTTATAAATTTAAAGGAGAAGGAAAGGTTTAAACTAAGTAAGCCTTATCAGAAAGGTATATCTGATATAAGTAATTCTAGAACAACTGGACTTGCTGAGTAATTATTGAAGACGTTTCACTACTCATCTGAGCAGCTTCTTCAGTTTAACTGACTGGTATGGGAAGTTCTCGGCATATAAACTCTTCCACTAATCCAATCACAATAGCACATTGTAACTCTTCAAAGAGGTGACATCTGAATTTGATTCTGTTTAGTTACTGTGATGGGATTACCAATGTGTCATGCAACTCCTAGACACAGGTGTTACTTGTGTGACTAGCAAAGGAGAGGGACTGTTATACTTCTTCAGACTAGCAAAGGTCGGAGTGCCGTCCTCTCGTGGATTTCTAAGTATGTTACTTGTGTGAGTTGCATGAATGAATGTGTGAAGTGTTCTGAAACAGCTTGGATACTGATGTGAGAACAGCATTGTATGTAGCAGACAGGTGGGGTCGAAGTCCCCCACCTCTATTCAGGGATGGTTTTTCTACCTTGACATGAATCGCTTCTTTCATGCCTCTTTCAAACCAGCGGTCTTCTTTATCCAAGATTTGGACCTTGCTATCTTCAAAGGAGTGTCCCTTGTCTTTAAGGTGTAGAAAGACAGCCAAGTCTTTCCCTGTAGAGTTCCCCCTCCTATGCTGAGACATTCGCTTGGTGAGCAGTTGTTTTGTCTCCCCAATGTACAGATCTGTGCACTCCTCGCTACACTGGACTCCGTATACCACATTGCTTTGTTTTTCTTTTGGTGTTGGATCCTTTGGGTGAACCAGTTTTTGTCTCCGTGTGTTGCTAGGTTTGAAAAACACAGGGACGTGGTGTTTGTTGAAAATCCTCCTGAGTTTCTCTGACACTCCAGCTACATATGGGGTGACTATGTTTCGCCTACTATGTGTCTCCGGGCGTTTATTTCTTTTGGTGTTCCTGTTGGGCTTGGTTGCTGCTGTTTTGAGAAAGGCCCAGTTTGGTTAGCCACATGCTTTCAACGCTCCTCTGAGATGTTTTTGGACTCTGTATCAGTTGCCCCACATTCCGCCCTGTGGTGCAGAGTTCTGACACCTAGTTTGTGTTCCAGTGGATGGCGGGAATCAAACAACAGATATTGATCCGTATGAGTAGGTTTTCTGTATACTTCCGTTTTCAAGTTACCCCCCTCTTGGATGCATATCAGACAGTCCAAAAAGGCAAGTTTGTTCTCATGGACCTCTTCCCTTGTGAACTTGATGTTAATGTGTTCTGTAAAAGCCGCCACTTCATTGGATCTGATTTTTACCCGAATGTCTTCAATAATTACTCAGCAAGTCCAGTTGTTCTAGAATTACTTATATCAGATATACCATGACCTGGATGAATGAAAATCTTCACAGTCATCAGAAAGGTCCACCTAAATTATACCAGTAAACCCTGAAAGTAGTGCTGCTCTGAGTTCTCTGTCAAAAGAAACGCTGCATTTCTTTCCTTCTTTTGTGTACACATGGGCTTCTGTATTAGACTTCCTGCCTTCAGTTTATAACCTCTTTACCCTGGGCATGAGCATGCTCAGTTTGCTCCTCTTCGCTCCCCCCTCCCTTCTCTGCTCTAGTGGTCTTCCATCTATGAGTCTGATCTTATGATTATGAAATTAGTTATGTTAGGAAAATGCCCCTTTTACCTATTCATTATTGCTTGTTCTATGGGAGAGTGGTAATTGATACTAATTTAAACTTTCACAAAATGGGCACACCACATGAAAAAGAAATCTACACTAATTATACCAGTATTTTCCCTTAGGAACATTATTGACAATATAAAGTTAAATAAAAAGGAAAGTTGAACTAAATAAATTTAAAACTAAATAAAATAGAGTCTGAAATTTGTAGGGTATAATTTAGTAAAAAATTAAATCAGATGATGGTGTGCCCCTTGTCCTGGTGGACCCTGGGCAAATGCCCCCTTCATCAAATGGAAAAAGTAAAATGCAAAGATGACATAAAAGAGCCTACATCATACCATACATTATATTTTTCAGGCCCACACATTTCTTCTGTACAATATACTTTGCTTTTCTCAATATTTTGATTGGTTCTAGTGACATGAAGTTTAGTGCATGGACACTAACCAGGCAGTACTAAGTATTCTGGGGATGTTCTGTTCTGCAGGGATGTCCAACTGGAGGCCCCAGGCTGGAAGTTTCCCTCCTGAAGAATTGTATAGCACTCTCAGTCTTCTATAGAACTCTGTAGATACCTTCATTGTACTATAATCTACCCCTCAAACATGCTGTATGAGAATTGATTGGCCCTCTGCATGTAATACGTTGCACTGCACTGTTAGTTGATCACCCTGTTGATATTTTTACAGGGGCCCCGGGTTCATCTTTAAATTAGTATGTTATAGAAAGGATAAATCTAAACCACTTTTCAATTTGTCTCCATTTTTTTTTTTATTAAATTTTTTTTTTTTGCCATCTTCTGATGATGACAAATGCTCTGTATCTTATTCATATCCGTGCATGTTGCCAGGATAATTTGGACCCTAGCCACCGGAGCTGTGAATAAAATGCTAAATAACTCAAACACCATAAATAATGTAAAAAAAATGAAAACAAATTGCAACAAATTGTCTCAGAATATCATTCTCTATATCATACTAAAAGTTCATTTAAAGCTGAAAAAAACCTTTAATAGCTTCCTGTCACAGAGCAGGTAGACCATTTTATTTGCTATTTTGTTATTTGGGTCATGCAAACCGCAGAAAGAAAACACGTTTACAGTTGATTGTATTTCTACAGGATAATGATCATTTTCTAGGGTAAACTTTCCTATTAAAACAAGACAAGTATTTAGTTTATTGGATGACATTGCCTGCTTGAACCTTAGATTTATACTTGCAGTATAAAGTCAGACTATTTTGTTGTTTTAAAGGTGTAGCAGTTCTATCAATTGTTTATCTAGGACCAAAATATTTGCAACATTTTACTGAGTTGATTAATTGTCCCTGTCACACTATAGGTAGTCAGAGTACCTTGAGGAAACCCACACAGACACAGGGAGAACATGCAAAGCCCTGGCAAGTTGTGCACATATCAGAATACGTTCATGATAACCAATGTGACAGATCTATGAGTAACAGATTGCAAATTATAGAAGACGTATGGGATCCATTATCCACAAAGCTATTATCCATAAGACTCTTGTCAAGACTCACCCTGGTGATCTAGTGGTGCGGAAGGGTCGCCTGCCGAGCCGCTCCATTGCTTCCCCCGCCGGTTCTCCAAGTGCGTGCGTCCTCATCTGATTGATTACCCGGTTTTGACCCTTGATGATCCTTGCTATCTGCCTGCATCGGCCCAGCCTGTCTGACCACAAATCTGCCTTATCATGTCTGTACTGTGACCTTTGGCTTTAAAGACTTTCTATAATGCCATGCCCCTTTGCTGGTTCTGGTGTTGGGTGCCGACCGTGACAACTGAGTTATGGAAAGGCAATCTACCATGGACTCTATTTTACGCAAATAATCCAAATTTTTAAATACTATTTCCTTTTTCTCGGTAATCCTTGTACTTGATCAAAACTAAGATATAATTAATCCTTACTGAAGATCCAAATTATACAAAAATCTATTATTTGATAACAGGTCCATACCTGTACAGACAGTGTATAGGCTAAATCTGTGCTGTTTACAGTACAGATCACACGGCTACTTTATCAGATATACACAAAATGGCAAGTCAATGACCTTCATTTTTCTGGCAACCTGGAAGGAAGTTATTTACATGGGGAATGTGTTTAGAAATTTTTCTATAAATATATACCATATATGTGATCACTGATCAGTTACTGGAACAAACAATTAGGTACCGGCACTCAAGGTGATTTCATCCAGGGGGCAAGCCTCTTGTGTGTTTATTTGCGTCACAACGTTTCGGGGGTGTTCCCCCTTTGTCAGGTGACTGATCAGTTACTTACATTGTGCGCTACAGCAATTAGGTCAAGGCCACTAGTTGGATGGTTAGAACGAACACTAGACAGACTTAAAAAAAGCTATTCAATCTGGGGCATGTCCTGGAAGAAGAAATCAATGTAGCTACAGGGCATCTGAGTGAGCAAAAACTTTCCATTATTTGAGATATATTTGCTATTTTATTAATAAAGACCGTATAATGTGAGATACAACAGAAAGTTCTTCTCTACCCACTCCTGTTTACGTTTATAATTTAATGGTATGTGTTTGCAGAAATATTTGTCCATATTTGACTCTGCAAAACTTCTAAAACTCAGCTGTTTCAGCTTAGGATTGTATATTTGTAGCATAATCCAAATTCAAACACATATCTTCCCTAACAAACCCAGAGGAATTGTATAAATTTACTTCTTGGATCATGTCTGCTGACTAATGACAATAACAATCCCTCTAGGTTTCCCAAAACAGAGAAAGGGGGGAAAAAACGATGGTAATGACTGATGTTAACATTTTTAGAATCCAATGCCTGTATTTCTTCTTTAGTCAGACTGGTAAGGTTGCTGCAGATGTCTGCAAGGATGTAGTCAGATAAATATGTTCCTGCTTATGGCTGCGCCCCCCCCCCCCCTACACTTTTTTTTGTGGTCAGGATAGTTTTTACTAAAGGAGAGGTATATTGCATATATAAGTGAGAAAAGTGCATTATTAGAAATACAATTCACAGAAACAATTTTTTTTAATTTCAAAATTTGGTATATGACTTGTACTCTGATAAACTTCAGTCACTCTTTACTACTACAATGCAAGTTAGAGTGATGTCACCACCTCCCTTGCCTCCCCGTCAGCATCCTATCAACAGAACAATGGACAGATAACCAGATAGCAGCCATTTGACACCTCTGCTGAAGGATATGTTAGGGAAAACCCTGTTTTTTTTTCCCCTGATTGGGTGCTCATTCTCATGAGAACTAGGCAACCATTTTAGCACTGCAAACACAACCCATGTTGTGATATTATACAATGGGAAGGGGAGAAACAAAGCTGTCTCAAAGCAGTTCCATCCTGAAGTGCAGGCTCTTTCTCAAAGCTCAGAATCCACTATTTTGGATTCGGCCAAAGTCATTGCGAAAGATTAGTCCGAGTACTGAACTCGAACCCTAATTTCCATTTGCAAATTAGTGAGAGGAAGGGCAAAATACAGCCTTGCACAAAGTGCGCTGAAACATTTTTTTTTTTACTTGTTTTGTGACGAAAAGTCACATGATTTTAAGGATTCAGATTCGGTTTGGGCAGGAACAATGATTCGGCCGAATCCTGCTCAAAATGGCCATATACCGTACTGAATCCTGGATTTGGTGCATCCCTACTTTAAAAATGCAATGCACTGGAGCATATACCTGGCAAAGAGGTAATCCGTGGATTGCCCACATGAAGCCTCTTCCGTAGCTTGGCTTTTTTTTTTTTTGTAAGTTATTTCTTATTGGCACAACAGATTGGGACAGGATGTCTCTTCTACCCCTGCAGCTTTTCTTCCAAAACCCTGGTGAGCCTAACATACCTTTTACTGCTTGGATGTGTATGTTTGAAAATTACATTATTGCCGCTGACCAGTGGGAGATTTCTGCAGCTAGAAAGCGTGCTTTACTTATTCACTGCCTGGGAGCAGAGGGACTTTACGATTACCTGATGATACTTACGAAACTGCTCTTACTGTTATAAAGAACATTTTTTGTGCCAAGAGTAAATGTGGTTGCTGAAAGATATAAATTCCGCCAATGTGGACAGCGTAATGGCGAATCCACAGAACGTTTTGTAGTAGCTTTGAGAGAGCTGGTTGTTACCTGTGAGTTTGGGAATCTACAGTGGTGTGAAAAACTATTTGCCCCTTCCTGATTTCTTATTCCTTTGCATGTTTGTC
>CM044441.1:50382992-50427294 GCA_024363595.1 Xenopus borealis | reverse complement strand
CTTCCATGTGGTTGTAGCACCCCCACACCCGTCCCTTTAACTGGTGTAACAATGCCTTTGAAAATGGGTGTTGGTCCGGGCAGTTTCTCTCTCTTAAAAGCCACAAGCGGGGGAGGATTAATCTCATGGAACCAAATCAGGGGTCTAGGTTGTCTCTCCTCTTTGAAAGCTAATGGCGGGTGAGGACTAAGCCCAATGGATGAACCCAATGCCCAGGTCTGGAGACCTTTATTCAGGTAATGCACTCATGCCGGGAGGCTTTAGCATTTGATATTATGACCAGAGGTAAATAGTTAGGGACCGCCATATGGGTTTTACCTTGACGTGGTGTGGTGGCTTATCAATCTTATGATCATAATTTTGTAACTAAAAAAACCCCTGTCTTTGTACACATGCAACTGCATATATTACTTATATGACAGGGGACCAGGGAATGTGCATTGATCAATCTCTCCTCTTTTTTCCCCTATGTGTAAAATTCAAATCAATCTAATTTTTTATGAATGCAAATATAACCAAACTCTGTGATTTTAACTTATTTATTAATAAAATTTTCTCATAAAAAAAAAAAAGTGACAAAATGTCATTGCAAAATCAAGCGTCCATTCATTTTGAGTTTTTGTTGCGACTTTTTTAGGTTATCACCCGAAAACCCCAAGATTTTCTGAATATCCAGCATAGATCACGATGTCTACAAACATGGACCTCTGCCATTGACTTCTACATGGCCTCAACAAGTTTGAGATGGAGTATTTTCGATAATAATTTTTAGCAGGGAGCTTTAATGATAAACATTTTTATACTTATGCATATGAGTTAGAACAGCTATGTCAAAAAGAAATTATCCTAGGACTTTTATAAGTGTCCTTTAGTGGCCTAAATGTTAATGTAAAAACAGTAAAACATGCAGGACACTGCTGGCATCTCTTTTTGGACACCAGCGCCTGTTTTTGGATGCTGGCAAATAGCGGGAATTTTCCATGAATTTGCCCATCACTAGTAGTAACATGTTGCCCACGTTCAGCTATATTCAATGAAAGGAATTAAGTTTGCCAAATGCTATAATTGGTTGCTATGGGCTGCTGCACCAAGGCAAAATCTTAATTCTGATATTGATGTGCATGGAAAAACTGCTTTTTAAATAAAAAAACACAACTATAATTGGAACCATAAAATGGCACTTAGTTACATACAAATTACACCACTTTGTTTCATGTGTTTAACACAGAATAACTAAATTAATATAACTCACTTCTCCCATTTAACACAGAAAATTATGTCACAGCATGCCATTTAATTAAGGAGTTTTTTTTTCTAAGGCCTCGTGTGAACAATAATGATATTATATGATCTTGGAAAGGTTAAATGCATTGAATGAGTTCACGTAACTTTAGATCACAGTTCCTTCAGTTTATCTTGAGTCATGATGCATTTAACACACAAATTCAAGTAGCTTCATCTATAGGTTATATCATCCTCTTCTCAAGTGCATGTATTAGTAGTAAAGTTCCAGACCAAGCGTGTAGTCACATCGGTTAAAATATAATGGAACTAATACAAAAATCTGATGTGTGAACGGCTGACAAATGGGAATGCATGATGCCTCTTCTTTTGCAAGAAAATCTGATGGTGTCTTACTCACTTTTTTCCATTGAAATACATTGAATAAATTACTTTATCTAATCCAATATATAGCTACAAGGGGATCACATTTTGTAGGATCCTACAAATTGTTGTGTGGCGTTGGATGGCAAGATCAGATCAAATCTGACCCACAAAATCTGAATAAAATCTCCTATGTAGTTGTACTCTATAGTGGATATTGAGACTGTAATTTAGCCACACTTAATTAATGTTTAACATATTATCAAGGGTTAAAGCAAACTGAGAACTGTAGTCCAGCTCATCAGACTTAAGCAATATTTCTCAGTAAAGCCTTTCTCAGCATTCCAGGGTCAGGTGCCTGATTAAAATGTTAAAAAATACCCCAAGAATCACATCTGGTTTTTGAAAATCTGTTGCTTGTTCCTTCAGGTGGAACGGGAAGCTGTTATCTTGTTAGTGTCACCGATTGTACAGTCTAAATACTGTGGAAAAAGCAAAGTGCCACAGATTGTAGAATCCACAATGTTTTTCTTTACCTTTTTTGGGGAACTTGAATTTACTGCATTTAAAAAAACTTCAAAATGCCAATTCTTCTTCTGTTGAAAGGTATTTCACATTATTAAAGGGGAACTATCATGAAAATAAATTTAATATAAGCTCCATTTTACAAAAATAATACACTTTCTAAATAAGGCTGATTAAATATTCTGCACCATTTATGTAATAATCAGGTTACTCTTCAGTATCTCACTGTTCGCAACTTTTTATGCTGTCTTCATGCAAATATCTGGGTTAGATTTTGATTGACAGGCACTATCAATGTGGTAGCTCCAGTGTTCCCCTGCATAAATAAGCAGACCTTTGATTGATTTTCATAATGAGCAGACTTTCAGTGCAACTATGCAGAAGGAAAAGGAGCAGCTTCAGATGCAAGTGGATGCAACTGTGGTTGTTAATGAGACCTACTTTTTGTACAACTATAACAATACATACTGATCTGTATTGGCTAGTGGGGCTTATTTCCAATGTGATTTTAGAGTTATGGGTCTGCAGTTCTGATTTTTAATCCAGAGCAATGTTCTCCAAGTTTGGGTCCTAAAGGTTGCAATTTCGCTCCCACCTGCTGCTTGAGCAGAACGGGCAAATGAGCACTTGTAAATGATCAGACCTGCAGCGGAGGTGCAGAAGGGCCATGGGAGTTCAGGCAGGAGGAATGAGCAGCAGCATAAGTTGCCATTCAGTACAGCCTGGAGAAGCTGGGAAAGGGTGGCCAGTTCAGGAACGGACTGTGCTATGGTGTGGGGAGAGATCGCATGTGAGTATGTAGGCATCCCCTGCAGGGGCTAGCTGAGCTGGGGGGTCTCTTCTCCCCTTTTGTCTCCACAGGGTGAAGCAGCAAGGAGTGGTGGCCCTCAGCACTGGCAAAGGAGGTCTACTTTTCAGAGAAGAGAAGGGGGTGCGGCCAGCTGAAGAGCGAGCTGCACTGGTGGGAGAGGGGAGCCTCCAATGGCAAGTATGGCCTCTGTAGAGGGTTGCTGCACAGAGGGTCTCCTTTCTCCTGGTATCCCCACAGGGAGCTACAGGACAAGGATAATGCAGCCAGGAATGAAGCAGCAGTGCAGGAAAAGCAGGAGCAGCTGGAGGGATGAAGGTACACAGGGACATCAAGCTGAAGCAGCACAAGGGATACTTCTGCACTGCACCGGGTCTACTGGCACAGTTGGTGAGACACCTAGTATTGGGCCCTGGGGAGGGGTTCTCACTGCTTATAAGGGAAGTGTCAGGCAGGGAGATTCCTTACACTGAAACTGAAGCTGATAATGTAGAATTAAAAAAACACTCAAAATCACCCCTCTGTTTTCTAGATGTTTTCTTTGTCTGACCAATTCAATGGCCATTCAAGTAATAGGAGGGTCGAGTCTAGATTACTAGTTGAACGACAAAATGTGCACAATTGTATTCAGAAGGCTTACTTTTCAAACTTATACTTATTAAAGGCTAGGCCACATGGAAAGATTCAGGGAGATTTGTTGCCTGGCGACTAAGCGCCCTGTATTGCTTACCCGTGTCTTGCGCCTGCTAAAATATAAAGTCGCCTGAACCTTTTCACACGCAGCGCTGCATTTTCCTAAGTAGCTGAAAATTGCCAAGTCAATTTTGAGAATTTCAGGGCCAAAGTTTGCACGGAGAACTACAGGAAAAGTATAATACCTGATTCAAAGTATGATCCAGGCAGGAAAACATCCATGATTACAATTAATTTATGTGTTGATGGAAACACGTTTTGACCTAGAGCAGACTTTGCACATGTAATTTATGGTAGACAAGTTTAGTTGTATGCCTTGGTAAAATATTATATTGGGTATAATGATGTCTGTTTATTAATCAGTCCCTTGGTCATATAAATGTTTGAGCATGCATGGATATTAAGCCAGGATGACTTGGGATGCTCTTCTGATACAACTCACATTCCACGCTTTGTGGGTGAGGTGCAAGCTGTAGGGCAGCTACACGTGAGTAGTAGAAGATTTTCAACAGCTTAATATCTGCCCCCTTTTGATCTCTCATCTAATGCAGCCTAAAAGTTAGACAGACCTCTGTAACCAATTAGATGCAGCTATTGGAAGTCTACAAGGTGCTACTGTGCAGAGGCTTTACCACTTGCCCCCTCTTAAGCTTATCATGTTTTTTATTGTTTAAACAATGGAATCAAATAGAAGTAGATTAGATTCATGGAATATTTGTGCCCAGAACCATAGGGATCATTTAATACCTGGGGGGTGGAGTTTGTAAGTGCACTAAGGGGAGCAAGAGTACTTCTTTTTGTGCTTATTTGCTAAGAACTTGTACCCTTCTGCCTACTCCAGATTGCAACTCCAGATTGATTCTTTGTAATATAATGGACGGCTTATAATAAATACATAGGAAAAGTGTAGGTAGATAATATAGCACACAAACATATTTTGCAATAAATGAGGAAAATGATCTTACTCAGGTAGTAGTAAATAAAAATATTGTTTCTCTGGTTGATTGATTTATAAAGAGCTCCATAGTTTTATATTCTACACTGTGAGTGATTGTCGCAACTTTTTCAGTAAAATGTAATATTGTTCTTAAACCCTTACCCCCCATCCATATAACAATATTTAAGGCTGGAATGTTGAAAAATAATATAGTATGAGGCTGAACCATAGAGGGATTCTAAAGGGATAAGCCTCCATGTTTAATTTGAGGTCTTTAGCACTTAGGCAGTTTTACCTTTCTGATGACTTGGTCAAAATAGGATACTATTTAGTTCTTCCAGGGAGATTATTTCTTTAGCTAAGGTAAGTAGGGGAACATTTTCAGCCAAGGCGGAGAACCATTAGAAGAGGTTTATTATGTAGCAAAGGAAAAACTGGGGCATCACCTATCATATTTATTGGGAGCCCTGCCAACACCCTGAGAAAGATTAACATGTCAGTGGGTCTAGGTTTACTGCCCCAGTTCTGTGAAGGCCGAGTGGATCCATCTATCAAAGTATCTGAAGGTGTCTCCAGGATAGGTCTTTCAAAAAGAGAGACTGATATGGAAACATTTTACTAAAAAATGGCACATTGTTATAGATACGTACTGCATGCATAAATGAGCCTCAACTTTTTATTTGTGAAATAACTGAACCAAAAAAAAAATCACTTGCATTTTAGGAACACAAATAATGTATTACATAATAGAATCTTATTTCAACTCATAAAAATTCACATTATTACTTATGACATAACTGACCTATACATATTTGGTAAATACGTATTTGTAATAGATATATGTAGGGGCAATTTATAAACACTGGGTGCATTTACACCTGGGTAATTTACCATGGACATTTCCTACAGAGTTTGCAACTATGTCAGAGGTTATTTTGTGAGGAATAAGTTTTTTTTTCAAAATGCAAAATTACGCCTTGGCAAAAGAACACTGGTTTACTTTCATCAGCGATGATTTGTTGGCTTGAAAATCTCATAATGAATTTTCTTGAATTACTTTACTTTCTTCCTAAGTTCTTTAATTACTTACACTTACATCAATTTAAATTCAGTGGGGATATTTTTAACAGTTAAAACTTGTAAACATAATCCCACTTCAAATATAAAAAACACCAGTGTTTAAACTTTTGCATATGACTTTTTTTGCAATACAGGATATGATGTCACTGACATAATAATGTTGAGGATGTAGCTTTATTGTACTAATTCGCCAGTCAGAACCTGGTATAAAAGATTTTAGTGAAAAGGGTAACCAACTGAAATGGTCACACTTTGATAAATTAGCGGATTTACGATTGTTCACCTAGTCTCCAGCATAAAAATATTATAAAGGGTTGAAGCATGCAGTAAGCTATCGTTGAGAAACATCAAGGCTGTATAGGTGCAAGGTGATCATACATTGGCCATTGCTCTTAGGGGTATTGTCCAATCAATGAAGCAACTAATATTATTTTTGTGTGGGATCACCTGCACAACATAAACTTAGTGAAACCCACTGAAACCTCATTTTGAGCAATTTTTTTGAATATATGTAACTATAAAGTAAGTTGATAAAACGTCTCAGTACCACAGCCAGCGGCCCAATAATATCAAATAGATCTTCAAATGAAAATACAGTCTACTCTGCATATATTAAGTTCTCTGTTCATTGTTTATATGATCATAACTGAATTCCTAAACAAGCTATTTCTAGCAATGATCATCTTAACCTCTATTGTCTACCCTTCTGGTGTCTGATTGCAAAGTCGGAGGGTAATATTAAGGCAAAACTGCATAATAATCTGCTCATGTAAAATAAGAGCGAGATTACTATTGTAATGCTGGTATGTTAGATTATCACTGAAGAAAACTCTTATGTCATTTAAGGAATTCTGATTTTTATGATTTAGTTTTTATTTCTAAAATTACAGTTTACACTGCAAATAATTCCCTCTACAATATAACATTTAATTCCTGAACCAATAAGTGTAGTGTTTTTTAGTTGTAATATTGGTGTGTAGGCAGCCATCTCCATTCATTTTGCCTGGTCATGTGCTTTCAGAAAGAGCCAGCACTTTAGGATGGAACTGCTTTCTGGTAGGCTGTTGTTTTTCCTACTCAATGTAACTGAATGTGTCACAGTGGGACCTGTATTTTATTATTGAGTGCTGTTCTTAGATCTACCAGACAGCTGTTATCTTGTGTTAGGGAGCTGCTATCTGATTACCTTCCCATTGTTCTGTTGTTAGACTGCTGGGGAGTGAAGGGAGGTAAGTGATATCACTCCAACTTGCAGTAAAGAGTGACTGAAGTTTATCAAAGCACAGGTCACATGACTGGGGGCAGCTGGGAAACTGATAACATGTCTAGCCCCATGTCAGATTTTAGAAATGAGAAATGGATTTCAGTGCAGAATCCTGCTGGAGCAGTACTATTAGCTGCTCCCAAGACAAACTCAAAAAGTGATTCTTGATCTAAAAACCCAAATAATAAAGATCCAAGTTTTAATTTCAGACTGCGCTGCTTTATAATTATTGGTACCATGTGGTACCAATAATTAGACAATCCTGTTTTCCTTGTATATTTGTTACAATATTGTTAGTTACCCAGTCTACAGACATTGCACCCCTATACTAACCATGTCACCCTTAAAGGGGTTGTTTACTTGTAAAATAACTTTTTAGTATGATGTAGAGAGTGATTATATGAAACAATTTGCAGTTGGTTTTCATTTTCTATTATTTGTGTTTTTTTTTATTCAGCAGCTCTTCAGTCAGAATAGGAAGGCAAATAATTATTATTAAAAAAAATGAAGGCCAATTGAAAAGTTTCTTAGGATATAGCCATTATATAATTAAATTAAAGGTGAGCCACTCTTTAATTCTAATGAGCTGTATCAATCTCACAGTGAAAGGGGAATCTCTACATCATAGTGTGAATAGTATTTAGTAACATTTAACCCAATACGCAACAGATGCTGGAAGGTCATCTATAGTTTGTACATACATGTTTAAGGAGTTGCTAATAAGTAAACAAAACATGAGCCATTTCATGTTTGAAAAGAAAATTACACTTCTGGGACCAAATTTAAGAAAAAATATTTTCACTCATCCTTAGTACAGTCCTGTGAGAATCAGGTAACCAGGCTGTTTGAGACTCCCCTTGAATATGGAAAATTACAGCAACATCTGGGTAACAATAGAAGATTTCATTGGATTACCTAACAGATCACATTTTATTGCATAGGGATTTTGTGTGATTTCCAAGTATTTCGGTAGCCGGTAGGACATTAGTAATAACCATTCTGTTGTCTTTGCTGTGAAGAGCACAAATTTAACCACATTCAAGTAATAATATGTTTATAAATATGTTTCATTTCCTGCTCAACTCAGCACACTGTCTGGGGCTAATCTTTGACTCCTCTCTCGATTTCTCAGATCATATTAACACCATTGTCAAAACTTGTCACTTTTTCTTACATAATATTGCCAAAATCTGTCCCTTTCTTTCACCCAGCCAAGATGTTCATGCAATCTTCTACTTACCTGCATCCCTAACTCCCATCTCTCCCCCTTACATTCTGTATCAAACACTGCGCCAAAATTCCTCCTCTCATCAAAAAGGGTACAAGCCCTCCCCTACTGAAGCACTGAAGTGACTAACGCTAGTGAAAATTCGCCAGCGTGATGTCATTTCTTTACTTTGCCGATTTACTAATGAGTGCAGGCGCCCCTTTGCTAGCGAAGGAGATGTATGCTAGTGCCAGGAAAATATTCACTCTGGCGAATGGACGTAAATCCTCAAATTTACCAAGATGCGGATTTTACTGAACATTACCTCTTTCTCTAGACTTGCCTTCGGCCAGGCCCGGATTTGTGGAGAAGCCACCTAGGCCCGGGCCTAGGGCGGCAGGATTTTAGGGGACGGCATGCTGCCCAGCCACACCTACATTGGTTCAGAAATTTACATTTCCTGTGTGCCAATTCCCATTGATCTGTCCTGTGATAAAAATTTGAGCAAATAAAAGGGAGGGGAAAGGGGAGACAAACGACAGTGGGCCTAGGGGCACCTGCTAAGTAAATCCGGCCCTGCCTTCACCAGCTCCTGGCCTGGGTTCATTGGAGTGCATAGAACATCCTCAATCTTCAGTTACTTACATCATCATTTTTGACTAATATCAAGTACAAAAAATGCTGGTGATTTTTCAAGGTGTTAGGCTGTAAAAGGCATAAAAATTTTTTTTTGTGCATCAGGTTTTACCCATACATTTTCTACCATATGGCACATTATTTAACAGTGGGCTTATGTGTAGGGCATTAAAGTCTATTGACTTTCTTAAGTTCCCTTGGCATGTCTAGTTATCAGTGTAAATGTAATGTATTAGATGCACCATGTAACATAAAAAGCTCCATTCCACTTTAAATTGGCAGCCATATGCAAATTATCCTGAGAGCAAGATCTCCAGCGCTAGGCAGAATTGAACACTAGCACAGCTTTGCTTTGATTTGCTCGCTCTGCTGAAGTAACGCTAGAGAAAATGTAATGGCGCCATGTTTTTTCTATTAATTTATTGTTCTGTTGTACAGTGCTTTGCTCTCAATGAGCACTATACAAATAAATACATACATACATACATACATACATACATAACATGTGAAGATGTTTGCAGCCTTAATGATGTTCAGGTTTTTTTGGTGGGTTTCGCTTGAAAACTCAAAAATCAATTTGAGTGATTCGAGTTTTTTATATTTGAGATTTTTCTTAAATAAGCTAACATTCAAGTTGTGAGTTTATTGGATATATGAAAAACCTCACAAACTCTCCTAGTGTTACTGGAAAATACAAGTGCTAAATTGCATTGGTGAAGTCAGAGGCTAGCCAAGTAGTTTTGGCACCCAAGGCAAGAGTGGCATTCTGGATCCACTACCCTATTGGCCCCTGTTTGCGAGATTCAGCAGTGCTCATACATAGAGTTACCAACTGTTTTTCACCTGAACAGCCCAGTTTTTCGGAAAGTGCTGTTCGGGCATAAAATTGTCTTTCTGGATTTCCAAATTAGGAAATCCCAACAGTACTCTGAAGAGAATGAGGTGGTGATCAGCCCATGACTGATCACTGTGTTATAATCCTACCCCTGGTTTCACAGTACCACCCATTAAGTGTCACTATCCTGCCTCTGGCAGCACACAACCCACCCCAAACCTCATCAATTCCACCCACCACAGGACTTCATCACCATAGCCCTTAGCAGGTGCCTCTGCTGCCTACCCCTCATTCTGGTCCTTGGTGCAGTTACAGCCAATTAATTTAATTTTTAACTGTTTGTGTGCTTATCAGAATAATACTGGTATCTACCCTGATGCAGGTCACCATGCATGGCTGTAAACAAGGCCCCATCTATACCTTGAGTCAAATGGCTGTAAACTGGATGGCAGACTTGGATACAGGGTAGGACACAGAAGGCATGGATTAGAAGTAGAGCAATGAGGCGTTCATTGTCAACACTTCATATTATATAGATATGTGAATTCTGCATTGTACAGAAAAACACGACAATCCATGCATGGGGGCAAGTTCGCCAGTACTATTTTCTTGTGCCTGTAGATTACATGTGAAATCACCACCCTTCAGATATTTACAGGGACCCCTCAAACATTGGACCACTATGCAGCTATAGAGTCTGTTCCTTCTATTGCTATACCACTGCTTGTAAAGTCTGATTTTGGAATTTGTACTACCTTAAAGCCCAGTGTGAATGCTACCACAGCACCAGAATCCATCACAATTCGGTACAAGTTTGCTGGTAAAAATATTTTGAAATAAAACTAATACTTTCTAGTAAAATAACTTGTATGTGTCAGTATAACAAAACAGCTTGTGGGGACCTGTGGGTCACAGGGGGCAGAAAACAATATAATCCTTTTAAAATTACATGGGGAACCCCACAATAGTCTAGAATATGATACCTTGCAGTATACATTCCTCCAAAAGAACCAGTAGTAACAAGTAGCAAGCAGTGAATCCATGAGCAGCAGCGCCACCAGCAGCAGCAAGGTCCCTATTATTATTATTATTATTATAACTTTTGAAACCCCAAACGGGAGAGCTGCTTAACAAAACAAAGATGATGCAAAAACTACAAAAAAAATTAAAATGCAGAAAAATTGCACATTTTCTTACAAAACCACTTTCTACATAATATTAAATCGTCATTTGGAAATACCCCTTTAAAAAACTCAAACCTGAATTTTAAAAATGCATCTCCTATTGACGTATACAGAAGCTCATCAGATTTTAACTGACCAATTTTTCATTTGAATGTTTAAGATTTTTTTTTGGTTAATAAATGTTGAATGTTTGAGTTTAAAAAAAACTAAATTTGAAAAAATTGTTGTGTTGTGCCACAGTTTTTCCAAATCAAGAATAAATTGCATCTCAAATTTTAATGTCCCCTTTAACGCATCAGTTTTAAAGGAACCTTATTTATATTTAACATTCATCATAAAGTGTTATACTTTTAGTTGAATGAATTAAGTCCAATATTTGCTAAAAACTACAAATACCAGCGATATCCAACCGAAGGCAAACATTGGAGTTGTGAGTTGCAGTTCAGCACAGTTTAGGCTGTAGACTAAATATAGGGGCAGATTTGCTAATGGGTAAAGTGGCCTTCATTAGCAAAATTTCAGCAGAAATACCATCCACAGGGACATTGGCAGTTTACTAACAGGTGTAGAGTATTCGCCGCTATCAAAGTTTAGCGCCAGGCGAATTTTTGCTCAGGCGAACGATTGTTCAAATTCAGTAAAATGCAAAATTTACATAATGTTACCTCTTTTGCCAGAGTTTGTTGCCAGCTTTGACCTGGAGAACTGATCAGATGAAGCTACATCCTCTTCAATCTTATGTCAGTGACATCATATCCTGTATCGAAAAAAAGGAAAGCAAAAGGAAAAAGAACCCCAATTGTAATTGCTAGATATGATTCAAGTGAAAAAAATCCCAGAAATTAATAAATTAGAGAGTAATTCATATACTAATAAAGTGCAAGGCGAATAAATAATTACATCGGCTATCATAAGTTAAAGAAAATCTTTTTTGCCTTGATAAAGCTGAATTGCGAAACTTGCGTCGGTGGATTTTTATTACTTGATCTCTAATCTACTTAAATTACTTTGGTCGAGGGTTATTACGAGTGTGGGTTGATCTGATTTTTCTGAAATATCCTTCTCTGATTAATGCTTCTTTCCATTCTAAGGGGCCGTGGATTTGTGGCTTTTTAGGGTATTTAGTTTCTCCTCCAAGATTAGGGCAAGGTAATAACCAAGGCCACAGTTCCGATTACCCTGACCTGCCTTTTCTTTGTGGTGTCCCAGGCTTTAGCAAAAAACAGGCAGATAGTTTCCTTTGGGACAACTCCACCAATCTCTATTTTCCGTTTCCATTACTTTTTAAAGGATTTTAGCGACCTGGTCTTTTTAACCCACCTCTATGCTGGTCATATCAACTTTATTTATTAATTTATTAATCCCTTTTTAATTAGGATATCAAGTATCCCGGTAGCACTGCATTTTAATTGATTAATTGAGCGAGTGTCTTTCTTTTAATTGATATTCTAATTAATTATATCACAATACACCAATTTATTGATTTAATTGATTCTGTAATTCATCGGAGTGGCTTAAATTATTATTAATTAAAATATTTTTAAAGATTTTCTGAATTACTCTCTTATTTATTAATTTCTGGGATTTTTTTCACTTGAATCATATCTAGCAATAACAATTGGGGTTCTTTTTCCTTTTGCTTTCCTTTTTTTCGATCAATTCACTCTGACGTATGTCAGACCTCATATAATAAAATCCCTTTATGCAAAATACAAAATAAGGACTTCTATATAGAGAAGGAACTTCACCGTTTTTCTTGTTAATCATATCCTGTATGCCAAAGAGTCATAAAAATTATAAAACAATGCTGGAGTTTTTTCATATTTTAAAGTGGGCTTGTCTTTAAAAGATGTAACTATTAAAGGTTTTTGTTTGTACATCTTTTCCAACCGTTTGAGGGGCATGCCACATTTGTTTTAGGGTGGCCTCATGTCTAGGGAATTAGTGGATCTCTTTTGTCTTTATTTTGCTTTCTTGGACATTTTTAATAATAAGTGGCCACTTCAAGCATTTACACCAACATCTCTAATAAAGACATCTTTACGACATATCTCCAAGTGCCGTATTCGAATTCACCTAAGTGTTATAACTAAATTACTCTATGCAGAAATGGCCATTAGTGTAAGTTTGCTAGGAAATGCTCAAGATTCCAAATTAATTCTAGTGAAACTTCGCCAGCGCCAGGCAATCCTGGCCCCTCTGCCTCCTAAGGCAGCCAGGATCCCCGAAGGGAGTTGAGACAGGGGGGCCATGATGCTGGTGGTCCAGGGATCCAGGAGGGACCAGGACACTAACACATATAGTAGTTAAAGTAACTTAAAGTTACCAGGAACAGCATTTTTGATGCCCCTGGTAATAATAGAGTTTATCAGCTCAATAGCTCAATATCATCCTGTTTGCTGTGCAGTTATATACAGAGTTGTTATATGTCATCTTACCAAAGGTTTGCAGCACTTAAAACTTGAGATCCAGTAAAATCTTACTTTACTGGTTCATAGTAATAATGCAAAATTAACTATCTGTATGTGAATACTGACCCCTACTGGTCCCCATTTAGTATTTTATTTAAAGGCTATTAACATCAGGGCTGCCCAAAAGGATTAATAGATATTCAATTGGGGGGCCCTGAACCCATCTAAAAAAACAAATGTGACAAATATATTGTCATTCATACTTAGCATTACCCATTTTTCTATTCAGGCCCTCTCCTATTCATATTGAAGTCTCTTATTCAAATCAGTGCATGGTTGCTGAAATCAATGTATGGTTTGCTGTGTTTGCAAACTGGAGAGCCGCTGAATAAAAAGCTAAATAACTCAAAAACCACAAATAATAATTAATGAAAACCAACTGCACATTTTCAGAGACTATCACTCTTTACATCATTATAAAAGTTAATTTAAAGGTGGACAACCCCATTAGGCAGACACCAGAAGCTTCTGTATTAAAATACATGTCTATAACTGTCTCAGAACAGGGCAATTTAACAAACTGGGGTATTTCCTTACGTGATATTTAAAGGAACAGTAACACCGAAATGTGTCTCTACATCATACTAAAAGTTAACTCAATCAGGCCCAGATTTGTGGAAAGCCACCTAGGCATAGGGTGACAGGATTTTAGGGGGTGGCATGCTGCCCAGTCACACCCACATTGGTTCAGAAACACTGGGGATATACAGGAGATACAATAGTTTTTTAAATTTACCATGCACCAATCCCCATTGCTCTGGTCCTGATGATGAAATTTGCAAATAAAGGGTTAAGTATTGGGGAAAAACGGCAGTGGGCCTAGGGGCACCAGCAACACAAATCCAGCCCTGAACTCAACTGTGAACAACCATCATTGCTTGATTCGTGTGGTTGAGGGGGCGTGGTTGGTGGTAGGCAATTCCTCCGTTGCCGTAAAGCCTGGTTTTGGTCATGTTAGACATTGTTTTAATAATTTCTGAGTGCGAGTTGAGTTGAGTTACTATTTAACTTGACATATAGAAAGCTGTAAATCGTGTTGAATATATTTATAGCAATGCAGAACAAACAGCCTTCAGGAAAAGAACAGCAAAAACTGATTGGATGCTTGACATGACGCATTAGAGCAGTGTTGCAATTTTTAGTCACACATTAGATGAGTAAGAGAACAAGCATGGCAGATGATACGATCATGGAACTTTGTGACCTCTCCTGTGTGCTATGCTGCTAATGTCATTGTTGATATATATATATATATATATATATATATATATATATATATATTGCTCCATATGATAATGAAGCTGGTTCCTGCAACCTGTACACCTTCTTTTTTTAAAAAAGAAGAAAATTCTCAACCTGAATTCATATATTAATTTACAAATGTAAAGAAACATTTTGGCATATTCAGCTGTTGTAAGCTTTAATGTCTTTTAACATTCATACCTTTCATCATAAACTGAACCATTTGTTCACTAAACCCGTATTGTAAATGTTTATTTACATATTAAGAGAAAAGTAGACACACAGCAGCTTATTTATACAAACTATGGTTCTTCAGAAGCAATGACTAAGGGGCATATTTACTAAATTCGTGTGAATGATTCGAAATTCGATAGAATTTTAAAAAAGTTTCTAATTCGAATTTTCGAATAATTTTTGTAGCCACTTCATCGAATGATTCGATAAAAATTTATTTCATCATTCGACCATTCGATGGTCAAATTAATTGCCCTTTAATTTTTTAATCGATTGCCTAGTTCGCCAGATTAAACATATCGAATTGCTATACTTCCCTATTGGAAGCTCCCATAGCATTTTTTAAAGTTTTTTAGATCGAATAAAAACTATTTGATTGAATTGTTAACATCGTTTGATCGAATATTTACTATTCGATCGTTCGATATGCGTTAAAATTCTTCGAATATGATATTCAAATTTGAAGGATTTTATTTCTATTAAAATTCGATGGTCGAATTTGAGGGTTTTTTAACCCTCGAATTCGACCCTTAGTAAATCTGCCCCTGCAGAACCAGTTATCTGGTTCTGTTTGTTTTGTATAATGGGGAGGCCTAGTTACAAATAAATAACAAAACAAAATCCAGGATCTTGTTTTAAAAAGCAACAAAATGCATGCAACTTTTTAAATGTGTTTTTATTTTCTTAAGTATGGCAGAATATGCTCAATGGCATTTTTCACAGAAAGTTATTAGAGAGTAGACAATTCCTATTTGCTTATATACAAACTTGCCAACTCTTACGTGCCAGGTTTTTTCAAATTTTCACTTTTTTTTTCCTTAATCCAGACTGTCAGCTCAATTTTTACTAAATAACCCCTTAATTGTTGTTGTACAGTATCTTTCCTGTTCCACATCTATTTTTGCATTTAAAGAAAGAAGAACCTTAAAGTGGCACACCCATAATTCCCACATTCCCAGGGTTAACATAGTAACTTGTTACTGCCGCCTCCACAGAGAGTGGGGAAGGAGGCTGTCAAGTTGGATGCTGCAGGGTGGAAATTTTTAGGTGATTTTTGGAAATGTCACGAAATTTAGGAAAGGTTTGCGGCTTGGTGCTTTGGAGTAGAAAGACATGCATACACATTTTGGGTTCGGGGGAATGTGTACTTTCCAAAAATCTATGTTTTTTGGGGGTGAAATTTTTTCTAGCTTTGCCCCCCTCAAATTATGTAAATCTGTTGATTTTGCAGTACCTGAAATGACAGACCATATGGGGGTCTTCATTTGGGGCTTCTATATGCCACGTGCTTGGGTACACCTATACATATTGGGTATCAAACTGTTTAGAGGACCCCAGGCTTTCATACTTGGGGTGATTTATCTTGATATCTAAAAGTATATGTGGAAAAACGATGCTGCAGGGTGGAAATTTTGAGGTGATTTTTGGAAATGTCACCAAATTGCCAAATTTAGGAAATGTTTGCGGCTTGGTATTTTTGAGTAGAAAGACATGCATACCCATTTTGAATTCTGGGAAATGTGTACTTTCCAAAAATGTATGGTTTTTGGGGGTGAACTTACATTTTTCTAACTTTGCCCCCCTAAAAATGAGAAAAAGGTGTTGATTTTGCAGTAGCTAGAAATACATAACTGGGGTATCTACATTTTGGGGCCTCTATAAATCAGAAGTATGCTGTTTTGTGGAGTGGTGCTTTGGAAATTTGGTAGTGTACTGCTTAGAGATTTTGAAATTTAAAAGTGAGAAATCTCCATAAAAGATAAATATATTTGGTATTGGCGTGTTCGCGACACACTGAACTTTCTAAATCTGCTGTGTTCTCGTTCATAAAATAAAGTATGTTTCTGATAGATGCATTTGTATCATGCAAAACAATTTTTTTTTGTTTTTTTATATACTTAGAAGCCCATATCTTTTTACAGGAGTGGAATTACCCCAAAATTCTAGCATATTTTGAAAGCTCAGGTTGTCCCGAAAAAAACTATATATTGTTTTCTTGGGTAAACTAAAAGACCCCCTTCCCCAGGAAAGGCCCTTACAGCGAAAGAGTACAAAATGTCTAAAAACTGCTTGGCTGTAGATGTTCGCATTTAGGATAAAATGGCTGGAGGCGAAAGGATTAAACTGCAAGTCTAACTTTTGCCAAGGGACCTGTTATCTTATATTTTTACAATTACTTAATTGCTTATCTCAAAAATTTTACAAAACATCTTATTTGCACCTGATAGCTGTTCTGGCTGGGCTCTCTGCCAAAAGACAATTAAATTGGAAACTTTGTTTCTCTTTCTGGCTGTTCAGTGCAGAGAAAATAGGGACTTTCCAGTACAAATGAGGGACTGCAGGTTGAGCTGTCAAAAAGAGGGATTGTCCCTCTGAAAAAGGGACAGTTGGGAGGTATGCATTGTTTATCCTGTGCTTGAATGGCTGCCCCCTCAGCAGCACGATTATATAGTTATAACAGTTTTTTCTGAAGCAAACATACAAATTTACCCACGCGCAGGGCAAGAGTACATTATCAGGGCAGGACTGCATAACAAGTAAAAAGAGGGACAAAATGTTTTTCGCAACTAACATGGCTAATTACCATGTTCATTTTACAAAATTTAGCAGATTATGAAAGTTTGAAAATATTTCTCCTGTTACAATTACTTATATTTCAGCCCAAACAGCCCACTAAATACTGACTTCCTATGGCACCTTATAGCAGCCCCGCTGGCATTTGCCAGAACCCACAGATTGTCAGTCCAGGCCTGCTAATGCATTATTATTATTATCTACTGTTATCATTCTTTTAAAACACTTTGATTCTTTAGTGTTACTGTTCCTTTAACAAATGAAAAACAAGGCCTTTGGGGATGGTGTTGGGGGCTAGAGGCGTTAGGAAACAGGTAGAATGCTTGAATGGCTGAATCAGGAAACAGGAGGGATGTGTAGGGATCTGAATTGAAAAAAATGTGAGCTGCAGCCCGGAACAATATGCATCACGGAAGAACCAGTGAGAAGGAAAGAGGGAGGTGCCCTGAGAGAGCAGGAGCGAGGTGTGAGCATGACAGAGGAAGTATGCTGCAGGCCGGAACACATAGGAGATTACGCAGGGCTTAAGTAGCAGAGACCGCACGATAATCAATTTTCAATAACACCGAGATTTCAGACAAGGGAGGGAGCAGCAGTCACTGTCAGTTTTCACTCAAATGTCCTAACATGGACACCGTACTCGAAGCAGTGTCTGTACGCGTGAGCTGTCATCCTCCGATTTGTTTTCTCTTGTCTCTCTGATCAACTTTCAGTTTCTTTCCCTTTTTGACTAACTTTCCTCTCAAATCCATCACTCGTTTTTTTTTACGATGGATGCCTGTGCCTTGGAGCTGGATGCGGTGAAGTTCGCTAAAGTGGCAGTGCTCAGTGACCAAGGAGGGAGGTACAAGGAAGCTGTGTTTTATTACAAGGTAAGTCACCTCATTGCCTTTATTGCCCATTCTCTTCTACACAGGGGAGGAGAGAGCTCGCTATATATTCTATGACTGAGATTAATTATATATATATATATATATATATATATATATATATATATATATATATATAGTAAAGCTGAATGCTTCCACCATGTTTGTATAACTGAGTTCCTTGCAGCCACTCCCAAATAATAAGTACACAAAGCTGCCGGTGTTGTGGTTCCATAGAGATCCTACATACAAGTCAGTGGTGAGATGCCATGAGCCTGTGTCACCAGCCCCCCCCCCCCATTAACAGTAAGGGCAGAGACACGAAAATTTGGGGAGACTTAGTCGCACAGCGACAAATCACCTCTTCTTCAGCGACTAATTTACCCCCTGAAAAGCCTTCCCGCCGGCTAGAATCTGAATTGCTGGCTGCATGGCACTTAGAGTGTTTCGTTTTCTAAAGTTGCCTCGCAAGGAAACTTTGGGCGACTTAGGAAAACAAAGCTCTCCGAGAGCCATCCCCATTTAGATTCTAGCTGGAGGGAAGGATTTTTGTGGGGAAATTAATCGCCAAAAGAAGAGGCAATTTGTCGCCGAATGACTAAATCTCCCCCCGAATCATCTCATGTCTCTGCCCTAAACACTGACCTGTCACTACACATGGGTAATCTTTCCATTAGTGCTTTCTCTCTGTTAAATTGGATGGAAGCAGTGTAACTTGCTCCCCTACGGAAAAAAAAAATCTTTGAGGGACTCAGGGGTTCATCCATATCTGCTAATGGCAGCCGTCTCCTCAAGGTTGCCTCCCCGCTGTTCTCCTGTCTGTCTCCCCTCTGGTTTTTTATGGTGGGTAGGTAATTTAAAGGGATTCTGTCATGATTTTTACAATGTAGTTATTTCTAAATTACACCTTTTAGGGTGGAGACACACAGGCAGATTCGGGGAGATTTAGTCACGAGGAAACTTCAGGCGACCTCGGAAAACGAAGCACCGCGCGTGCTTAGCTCAGGCGACTTTTCATTACAGAGGAAGGAAAGACACATGAAGGCAGTTCGGGGAGATTGTCGCTCAGAAGAACCAGAAATTAGTCGGCAGGTGACTAAATCTCCCTGAAACTGCCCTTGTGTCTCCACCCCTTACACTGCAAATAATTCACTCTACAATATAAATTGTCATTCCTGAACCAACAATGTAATTTTTTAGTCGTAATATTGGTGTGTAGGTGCATCTCGGGTTATTTTGCCAGGTCTTGTGCTTTCAGAAAGAGCCAGCACTTTAGGATAGAACTGCTTTCTGGCAGGCTGTTGTTTCTCCTACTCAATGTAACTGAATGAATCGCAGTGGGACCTGGATTTTCTATTGAGTGTTGTTCTTAGATCTACCAGGCAGCTGTTATCTTGTGTTAGGGAGCTGCTATCTGGTTACCTTCCCATTGTTCTGTTGTTAGGCTTCTGGGGTGGGGTAGACTGACATCACTCCAACTTGCAGCATTGCAGTAAATAGTGACTGAAGTTTATCAGAGCACAAGTCACATGACTAGGGGATCCTGGGAAATCGACATTATGTCTAGCCCCATGTCATGTTTCAAAATTAAATATAAAAAAATCTGTTTACTCTTTTGAGAAATGGATTTCAGTGCAGAAGTCTGCTGGAGCAGCACTATTAACTGATGCGTTTGAAATTTTTTTTTTTAACCATGACCGTATCCCTTTAAAGCAATGAAAGGGTCTGGGAACAACGAACCATACAGCAGACCCTCAGCCCCACTTTCCCCCCAGGTCTTCTCTGGGTTGTTACCCCCACTATTGTCCTTAAATTACATAGATTTTTAGATCTGTGAGGAAATATGATACTGAATCAGGTGATGTGTAAGAAATTCCATGTATACTTCACTGTTTCTCATCTTGTGTAAACCCTTGTAAATGTCAATGGCAAGGTAAATATTCTGATCTCTGGATAATGCATCTCATTATTTATTGATTATCCAGTACTTTATTAGTAATGTGCTTTATATGGATCACTTCCATACCTCTAACCAAGTTCAATATTTATGCCTTCTTTTCCTGTCCAGAAATGAAAAATTTATAGAAATGCTGTATCTTCCAATTCCATTTGTGGGGCTCCTATTTCTTGTCCGTAATCTTAACAATAGACCGATGGAAAATATAAATAGATTTTTTTATTTGGTTTGGGGACAGGGTTTTAGTTTGCTAGTCTCATGATTTAGATTGTAAGCTCTAAGGGACAAGGCCCTCCTTCCCACTATGGGACAAATTCACTAAAGCGTGAATGTGAATGTTAGCGAAGGCAACGCTAGTGTTCTTTCACCGCTTAGTGAATTTGCCCCTATGTCTCTTACCACAAAGCACATAGCTGTTTGTCCTGTGATTCTGTATATATTTTTTTTATGTGATTTGTCTCCCCCGTGTACTTTTATGCACTGTACAGCGTTGCAGCGGCGCGATTTCAAAAGTCACTCAAATTTGCCTGGCGAGGCAATTTTGAGCGACTTTTAAAATCGCGCCGCTGGGTGTGAATAATCGCAGGCGACTTTACATCTAGCGGGTGCGCAGCGCTAACAAGCTCCCCGAAAACTCCCCGTCTGGCCTTACCCTAAGGGGTTGGTGAGCAACATGTTGCTCGCCAGGTATTGGTTGGGGATCACCAGCTTAAACACTAGTTTTTTCCATGCAAAACCTGTTGTTTAGTGTTTTTTTAGTGAGGGAAAACATGTTCAGTGATATTAAAGTAATTGTTTTGCAAGCAGGATCTGCCAGGTTGTTTACATTCTCTACACTTGTACTGGTTCCTGAAAGGATGCAGCAAAAGCAAGCAACAACAGACATAGATAACTGACTTCTGTTACATTGTTTTAAGAGTCAGAACCAGAGAACAAGTAGGGACAAAGAAATACTGTTTTTAATTGCAAATATATTTACAGTAATTTTAATTATTGTCGAAAATTAAATATACTGCAAAGTTGTTTTTCCATTCAGTAATGTATTTCATATTAAATAATCCCTGACAGTAACGTAACTATCCTTCCAAATTTCCAGACGCACTTTTACCGTATTGAGTTCACTTCAGTGTAGTCTCCAGCAGGCCCCGAGGGGGGAGCGGACCCAGATGCAATCACACCCCTGTTCTCCTGGTAGTTACGCCACTGATCCCTGAGACCTACTGGGCCTACAGGGGGGAGGGGTTTAGCTCCAGAGGGGTTGAATTCCATTTAAAGCTTTCACCTTAACTTAAAGGTGTAGTTCACATTTAAGTTAACTTTCTTTTAGTAGCCTATAGTAACTTTTTATTGGGGTCACTGACCCCTGCAAAACAATGATGTGAGGTAGTTTTAATATTACTTTCTATTACTTATTTAGGCCCTCTAATATTCATCTTCCAGGTTGCCACTGTTTGTTTGCTAGGTTAAACAGACCCTAGCAACCAGGTAATTGTTGACAGCAACCAGATAACTGTTGAACATAGCAGTTTAACCCAAAACCACAAAAAAGAGACCACCTGTAAATTGCCTTAAAATATCACTGTCAACATCATGCTAAAAGTTCATTTAAAGAAGCTGTTCACCTCACACATGTGTTAATGTTTAGTATGATGTAGAGACTGAAAAATTATTTGCAGTTGGTATTATCTGTGGTTTTTGAGTTTTCTTTTTTATTCAGCAGCTCTCCAGTTTGCATTTTTAAGCAGTCTGTTTGCTAGGGTCAAAAATTACCTTAGCAACCATGCATTGATTTGAATAAGAGACTGGAATTTGAATAGCAGAGAGCCTGAATAGAAAGACGAGTAATACATAGTAGCAATAGCAAAAAATCTGTAATCTTACAGAGCATTTGGTTTTTGATGGGGTCAGTGAATGGAAACAATTAAAAAGCTAAAAAATAAATGAGGATCAATTGAAAAGCTGCTTCGAATAAACCATGCTAAAACATACCGTACTAAAGGTTAGCTTAAAGGTGAACCACCCCTTTAAGGTTGCAGTGTTGTAGATTACGTAGTTTAACTTTCTTTCTACTGCCATTTGTTCCCACAAAAAAGTAGCAATGCACAGCCATTCTGATAATTGATATAGTTGAACCAAATGAAATGAATAAAAGCAAAAAATAATTGTAATCTTGCCTTATCAGCAAGTGCTGACTCATTGCACCTTTTTCTTTGTGTAAAACCCCGAACTTTAATCCATAAAGTCATAAAATCATAAAATTAGGAATTTGTTCCAGGCAGTTAATGGAAACCTTCTGTTTCTTCACCTACATATTACTTTAATTAAGCTGCTAAATTTGCATGAGACATAAAAAAGGAGAAAGATTGCCAGCGCACAGTTTGCCTTTAAAATTTAATGAACATCATAAAAATTAAGTGTTATTAAATAACTTTGGCCAAAATATATAAACTCGTGCGCCACTGCAAGGCCCTTAATTATAGTTAAATCCTATACATTGTTTTGGCTTTGTTTTCTAAAGTTGCCTGAAGCTTCCTCACAAGGCAAAGAAACAGTGAGCATGTTTCCACTGGCAATTTAATGTCTGGACTCTTACGTGTAATTGGTTGCTAAGGTATGGCATAATTCCAGAGCTTTCTGGAAAATAAACCAGTTATTCACAATATAATTTACATGTCAGTATGGCTAGTTCCTGCTTTGTTTATTAAAGGAGAAGGAAAGCTACAGAGACATTTTACTGCCAATAGATTAGCTGCAATAGTGCAAGCTAGAATGGTATATTTATTCTGTAGAATGTTTTACCATACCTGAGTATAAAGCTCTAGAAGCTCTTTGTTTGTTTAGGATAGCAGCTGCATTATTAGCTTGGCGTGACATCACTTCCTGCCTGAGTCTCTCCCTGCTCACTTATAGCTCTGGGCTCAGATTACAGCAGAGGAGGGGGAAGAGGAGCAAACTGAGCATGCTCACGCCCGGGGCAAGGGGGTTTAAGCTGAAGGCAGGAAGTCTGATACAGAAGCCCATGAGTACACAATAGAAGGAAAGAAATGCAGTGTTTCTTTTTACAGAGGCCTCCGAGTAGCACTACTTTGAGGGTTTACTGGTATATTTAGGTGGACCTGTCTGATAAGGCTTACTTGGTTTTAACCTTTCCTTCTCCTTTAAAGGGACAGTATACACCACTGTGATGAACACCAGGCTGTGGTGAACATACTTATTGCTCGTTATGTTAACTGAGAAAAATCTATGGTTTCTGTTATTTCTGCCACTAAACAACAATATAAACCCAGTTTCACTTCAGTGCATCCTGTCACTTCCTGATCCCACTGTACTTCAAAGGTGCTGATAAAACTAATAACCAGTTCACTGAAATACCCCTGAAAATGAAAAATTGCCTTGTTTAGAAAGGAAGGGGGTGGTCAAACTGGTGCTTTATAATGGCAGAAAATAGGAAATGATGGATTTTTCTATTATTAAGCCAGAACATAGGCAGAACATAATCTCAACAAAAGCCATATTTAACGTGCTCATTTTTAGTAAAGGTGTTTTTAGGTGTGTATCGTCCCTTAAGGTTTGCACTGTAAATATGTAAACCTGGGTGTGGGACAGTTTATTAGGAATACGTTTATGCCCTGTTTTTCATTTGCATTTACATTCCAGCTGACAGAAGGTATTTATTCAGAGCATAAGTTGATACAGACAGCTGCCCTAAGTAACAAGCTGATGTTGTACAGCAGTTTCTGTTGCTGGCAGGTAATGGAACTATGTCCAACATTTTTCTTGTGGTGGGATGTCTTTCTGCTTGACTTTGATTTTAAAGGTATTGGTCACCTTTGAGATAGCTTTTAGTATGATGTAGAGAGTGATAATTTGCAGTTGGTTTTAATTTTTTTTATTTTTTAAAGGGGTTGTTCACCTTTGAGTTAACTTCTAGTATAATGTAGAGAGTGATATTCTGAGACAATTTGCAATTGGTTTTCATTTTTTATTGTTTGTGGTTTTATAGTTATTTAGCTTTTTATTCAGCAGCTCTCTAGTTTGCAGTGTCAGCAGTTTGGTTTCTAGGGTGCAAATATACCCTAGCAACCCTGCATTCATTTGAATAAGAGACTGGAATATGAATAGGAGATGGACTGAATAGAATGATAAGTAATAAAAAGTGACCGTACCACTGTAAAAATGGTCCGCACACACGCTCTTTAGCAGTCGGGGAGTGTACCCCTTTTATTCATGCCACCTTGATACCTGGTATAAAGGTATCAAGGTGGCATGAATAAAAGGGGTACACTCCCCGACTGCTAAAGAGCGTGTGTGCGGACCGTTTTTACAGTGGTACGGTTGCTAAGGGACCCGGCTGGGTCAACGGTGGACCAGCACCACAATTGCAGTTCTGTGGAAGGAAGCTGTGCGGTAGAAACTTCACAAGTAATAAAAAGTAGCAATAACAATACATTTGTAGCCTTACAGAGCATTTGTTTTTAGATGGTGTCAGTGACCCCCATTTGAAAGTTGCAAAGAAACAGAAGAAAACTGCAAATCATTAAAAAACTATGAAAAATAAATAATGAAGACCAATTCAAAAGTTTCTTAGAATTGTCCCTTCTACAATATACTAAAAGTTAACTTGAAGGTGAACCACCCCTTTAAGGTTGTCAGTTTATTTAGCTTTCTATTCAGCTGTTCTTTCCTTTGCGCTTTAAGCAATCTGGTAGCTAGGGTCCAAAATATCCTAGCAACCATGTATTGATTTGAATAAGAGACTGCAATATGAATAGGAGGGGCCGTGAGTAGAGCGATGAGTAGTAAAAATTAGTAATAATAATACATTTGTAGCCTTACAGGGCATTTGCTTTTTAGGAGGGGTCAGCGACACCCGTTTGAAAGCTGAAGTCAGAAGAAGAAGGCAAATAATTCAAAAACTAAAAAAATAAACAATGAAAACCAATTGAAAGTTTGCTTAGAATTGACCATTCTATAATATAGTAAGGGGCAGATTTATCAAGGGTTGAATTTCGAGGGTTAAAAAACCCTCGAATTTGACACAAACAAATTTTCATGAAGTAAAATCCGAAAGATTCGAATTCGTAGGATTTTACCACTATTCGATGTACCGAACGATTGAATAGCGATCATATGTTTTCACAAAAAAAAACTATTTTGATTTCATGAAAAAATCGGACAATTTTTTCGAGAAATGGGATGATTTCTATTCAATCAAGAAAAACTTAGAGAAAGCCTATGGGAGCTTCCCATAGGCAAATATAGAAACTCGGTAGGTTTAATTTGGCGAAGTAGGCAATAGAATAAAATTTTAAAAGGCAAGTAATTTGACTATCGAATATTCGAACGAATTTTGAAAATTCAGTGGTCGAATCAGCCATTCGAATCTTTCACCTGAGCTTATCTTCTCCTAAAAGTTACATTAAAGGTGAACCACCCCTTTAACTGGCCAAAGTCTGTTGGAGAAAGCATGTAATAAAAACAAGTTTTTGGAACACTCATGCAGATTGGTTACCAAAAACCCTGGAGAGTTGCCTTAGAGCTACAGTACCTTGTAATAGATACAAACCTTATTATAAGCAACACCGGCCTATTGGGTTTATTTAACGTTTACATGATTTTCTAGAAGTCTTTAGGTATGAAGATCCAAATTACAGAAAGATCGATTATACAGAAAACGCCAGGTCCTGAGCATTCTGGAGAACAGCTCCCATACCTGTATTATATTTGCATGTTGGAATAGAAAAATGGAGGAGATCTGTTTTCTCTGGCATCCTCTCACAGCTTTGTATCCATTAACCATTGATTATTGGTGATTTGTAATTGATTCCTCTTTATTTCTACATAAATCTAAAAAAAAGCAGAAAGTCAAATTGTTAAAATAAAGTATTTTTCTTTATTTATGCAGCATTGCTTAAGTAACTGTGTTATGCAGGTGAAGCTTTTCACTGTACAGCAGACTTTGTGGTGAGTTCATGAAAAAGCTGGTCATGCGAGGGAAGGCTAGAAAATCCAGTTGGACAAGCACCACACAGGACAGTTAATGTCGTCTGACCTTTTTAGTATCTGCCATAGTAATTATTGCATTACCCATTCTTTTGATTAGGAAGTGATGTCAGGGAATAAAGCAATACACCTGGCTTGTTATAACCCATAAACATGAACCTAGGAACCCTGACACAGACAGACAAGTCTCTATCCAGACCCTAGGAATCCTGATACAAGCAGGACTCTAAGCTGGACTCTAGGAACCCTGACACATACAGGACTTTAAGCTGGACTCTATTAACCCTGACATATACAGGACATTAAGCTGGACTCTATTAACCCTGACACATACAGGACATTAAGCTGGACTCTAGGAACCCTGACACACACAGGACTCTAAGCTGGACTTGAGGAACCCTGACACAAACAGGACTCTAAGCACGACTCTAGGAACCCTGACACACACAGGACTCTAAGCTGGACTCTAGGAACCCTGACACACACACACATTAATCTAAGCAGGACTCTAGGAACCCTGACACACACAGGACTCTAAGCTGGACTCTAGGAAACCTGACACACACACAGGACTCTAAGCTGGACTCTAGGATCCCTGAGACACACACAGGACTCTAAGCTGGACTCTAGGATCCCTGAGACATACAGGACTCTAGATGTAAGCCTAGAAACACAGTACATTTGATATGGCTGTCCTGTGTGGCTGTAAAATCTTGCCATACACAGTACTCAATAAACTAGGAATCCTGGCACACACACAGCTTTAGACATGACTCTAGGAATCCCAACACACACAGGAAAACAACTGTATTATTTAATTGATTTAACCTAATTCAGCATTAAAACCTCTAATTTTTTTTTTGCAGGAAGCAGCACAAGCCCTAATTTATGCCAGTATGGCTGGATCAACGCTGGAAAATATTCAAGGCAAAATAAATGAGTACATGGAACGAGTGGAAGCACTTTACAATGCAGGTACGAGTGCAAGAATACACATGCAGGTTGGAGGGAGTAGGTCCTTTATACGGCTCCCCCCCCAGTCTCAGGGTCTTTATTGTAGGTATTCCATTGTGTACAGACAGGACTGGACTGAGAATCAAAATAGGCCCTGGCATTTCAGGTACACAGAGGCCCAATCAGCCCACATAGAGGCCCAAACAGTCCCCACCAGCCCACTAAATACTGACTTTCTATGGCACCTTATAGCAGCCCAACTGGCATTTGACAGAACCCACAGATTGCCAGTCCGGGCCTGTGTACAGAGAACTGTTGTCTGAGCTGTGTTACATTGATACTGATTGTTTAAAAAGGAGTGTGTATTGCAATGGTGAGCCAACTCAAAGGCATGTAACTGATCTGGAAGATCTGCTCTGCATTTCTGTGAAGGAAGGTCACATCTTCATTCAGGAGTGGATATTCATATGTAAATATACATATGTAAAGGCTTATTATTATGAAGAGTGCATAGGGATTCTATAATCTGGTACTTGTGACTGACTATTCTATATGCTTCTTGGGTAGTTACTATTTTTCTATTAGTGCTTTCTGTTAAGATGTGTCTTGTGTTAGAATAGAGGTTAGAGAGCACTAATATATTTGTGAATAGATTTTTCCAACGTCTATTCAGATTTGTTTTTTCCTTTCACCTTACCTGAATGCAGTGACTGCATTAAGAAAATAGATTAATATATATTTCAGGTTTCTGGAACACCAATTACCCTTCCCTGCCTGACATTTGTGAATAGGAATAGAGTACACACTGATATTAGTAAATAATGGTAGAAAAATCTCAGGTTAGCATTTTTCCTTCTCAATGTAACTGAATAGTACGCAGTGGGACATGGGTTTTACCATTGAGTGCTGTTCTTAGATCTACCAGGCAGCTGTTATCTTGTGTTAGGGGGCTGTTATCTGGTTACCTTCCCATTGTTCTGTTGTTAGGCTGCTGGGTGGGGGAAAGGGAGGGGGTGATATCACTCCAACTTGCAGTACAGCAGTAAAGAGTGATTGAAGTTTATCAGAGCACAAGTCACATGACTTGGGGCAGCTGGGAAATTAACAATATGTCTAGCCCCATGTCAGATTTCAAAATTAAATATAAAAAAATCTGTTTTTGAGAAATGGATTTCAATGCAGAAGTCTACTGGAACGGCACTATTAACTGATGCATTTTGAAAAAAATTTTTCCCATGACAGGATCCCTTTAAATACTTAAATAAGTTTGCATGTGTACCTATCCCATTTAAAGTTTTTTTCGTGTAACATCCCCTGTTTTCTATTTCTGTCTCTTTTTTTCACTTGAAACAACCTCATCAGAGTGTACTAACATGGCAGCCAATCTGTCCATCACTCTTAATTGAGTGATGTCAGACTAATAGCTTCCAATGTAACATTTTATGTTACCCTGTTAATAATGCTATACGTTGCCTAACTCTGGTTGTTTTTTGTTTGAAATATACAATGGGAAGTGTGAATATTTAGCCTCTGATTAAGTATCTGGATGATATGAAACGCGTAAGGCTGTATCTATGTGCACTAAAACTAAATGATGATTTTACAAGTCTTCCTGGAAGACCTGTCTTTGCAAGTGCCTGCCTTTTTTGCTTTACACATTTGTGAATAGGAAGCATGTAGTCTATAGCAAAAGCTGATGAGGCTGGGAATGTCAGAAACACTTAATTATGCATGCTTTTAAATTTAAAGGTAATTATTTGTTTGGTATGGCTGTATATTAACTTTAAACTGATTTAAATTTTCTTTAATGTTCTAGTTCAAGCACAGAATACTGGCCCATTAAAATCAAAGCAACAGTTGGACCTTGAGCGAGCCCATTTCCTTGTCACTCAGGCCTTTGATGAAGATGGTAAAGGCAATGCTGAAGAGGCCATTGAACTCTACTCCGAAGCAGTGGAACTGTGTATAAATACGGTATTAAAAATCTTTATTGCTCTCAGTGCAGACTTTTTATATACATGGTTAATAATGTTGTACTGTACCAATTTGACAAAATGAAAAATGAGTTTTAATTTAAGTGCACTTTGGGTTATCTTTGTGGGTAATTTATAATATGCCAGGACTTAATTTATTTAACTGTCCAGTGCAATGCTCACACTGAATGTATGCCAATGAGTGGACAGTTCAGTGAGGTAAAAGAATAACCCCTAGCAGTGACCTTGGCAGTAAGGCAGCCACATTGATATGGCAAGCACATCATAACACATGGTTATGTGGATGTTTATTTTAGTGTGTATGTTTCAAATGAATGAAACTGGAATGTTAGCTAAGGCAAGCCTTGTAAAAAAAGGTAAAAAACCACTGTATCAGATCAATAATCCAAAATGTAGTCACTTTGGAAAGCAGGGCAAATATTTCTGTGAAAATAGAAAAAGAGCTGTCACTGCTACAATGAGCTGCACATAAGTTCTCTCCAGGGAATATACATTCTACTAATGTCTAGTCTTGATGGCATGTGAAACATTTATCTGTCTTCACCTGAATATAATGTTTATTTTCTTTTCAGTCCAACGAAACTGTCGATCAAAACCTACAAGCAAAACTGAAACAGTTAGCACGGCAAGCCTTAGACAGGTGAGTAAAACTCTCCTATTGAAATCTACAATAAGGCTATGTATTTTTTTTGTTAAAGGGGAAGTTATGTTCAGATGAACTTGTAGTGTTATCCAGATATTTTTACAGACAGTACTTTGGAACAATTTGCAATGGGCTAACTTGGACTGAGGGGGCCAAAACTTCCAGCATAAGTGTAAGTATTGATGCTGGGGAACCCTAGAGCTTCCACTACCTTCAAGCTAGCAGTAACTCATGGGTTCCCACAGTGCCCAGCATTAATACGCAAAGACCAACTGTGCTTAAAGAATCTGGCACAGACATCATTTTTAAAAATTATAGTATCATGACCTAGAAAACATTAATGAGATTGCATCAAATTTGTGTCAAATTGTAGGGCCAATTGTGTGCGTTTGAAACTTTGGATGCAACTCCGCCTTGCAGCCACAATTATGCCTGAATCATGGTGAATTTCATTGAAATCGCACACTGCCCTTGTAGTTGTAAGTAACCTGTAATCAAAGAAGAATCAATATTTAGATTTTTTTTGTTATTTTTAGAGCAGAATCATTAAAAGAGTCCATGTCCAAATTATCAGCTAAAGACAAAGCAGCAGCAGCAGCAAAACCCAGCCAGCCAACGAGAACCTTCTTTCCTCTTGGACCAGACTTCAGCCTAAATGATAAACCACAAAGCATAAGACCAACATCAAGTAATGACCCTCCTCGTCCTAGGTATACAGCTGAAGAGATTGAAGTGCTCAGGTATGACAACGCTGAGGTCTGCGTGACATTAAAAATGATCTAAACACCTCCTCAATTAAAACATTTATTTATTTAATACACCGGTATATTACAGGTACCTTCTGTATGGAAATGTTATGCAGAAGGCCATCAAACCTGACAAATCCAATTCCCACAGTTTTTCAATTTCAAGGCCTGGTCTGCAGTTGCATTTGTAATACAGGTTTTATTTGCATCTTAACAAAGCTGTGACCCTGGATTTGCTTATCAGGATATTAACAATCACATTCTGTAGTTGTTTTCTCCTGCAGTGTTGTTTGTTGGAAAATATCTGTGATATTGCCTGGTTTTACTTAGTTAATTAACTAATTTAAAGGGCAAGGAAAGGCAAATAATTAAAACCCCATTTTTACTTTTTATGAAAAAGAAATCTATCTCCAATATACTTTAATTAAAAAATGTGTACCGTTTTTATAAGAAACCTGACTGTATGCAGTGAAATTCTCCCTTCATTTAGTGCTGAAGATAGAGCTGATGTAATTGAAACTAACCCTGCTGCTTACTGTTTACTTGTAGGAAAAACACATGGCATTTCTGCTACAGACTCATTTTCAGCCCAAAAATTGCAGTGTTGCATAATAAGCCTCATGTAGCCTTAAGCTTAAAGAGTTACCATTTAGAAAAAATGTTTACATTACATTATTGAAATCATTCCTTTTTAACCACCCGTGATTTGATAGGGAGCGCAGGAGACTCTCTTTCCTTCTTTTCTGCCGCTTCAGTACTTTATGCCACTTAAGGACTTTACGCAGCTTCAGGTCTTTCCACTGCTTTGGGTCTTTCTGCCACCGCTCCTTCAGGGCTTTCTGCCGCCGCCACACTTCGGGGCTTTCCGCAGCTGCTTAATCTCTTTCCACCGCCACAGCTTTGTGTCTTTCCGTTCCTGCCACTTTGAGTCTTTTCCACTTCATCTTCGCCGATTCAGATCTTTCTGTCTTTGCCACTCTGGGTCTTTCTGCCGCATCATTGTAGCTTCGGATCTTAAGGGACAGTGCAGCAATGGACTCCTTTCACCTCAGACTTTTCTGGGTCTGGGACGACTGTCACCTCTGTGCCCCTCCTGATGGTGGCCCTGGATTTAAACATATTTTACATAGATCTGGAAGAAAAGAGCTATTGAATACACTTGCTAAGAGTTGCAGATATATTAGTCACTGTCTACATCATAATACAGGGAAAATTTTGGCAACTATTTAAAGTATATGGTTTAAACTGGAACTGAATTAGGGGAAAGGTATTTTCTCATTAAATTGACTTTTAAAGTTATAAACCAGAGATTCCACATGATATACAGTGAGATTTTTTCATCATCAAATTACATCAGGCTGTATGGGAAAATCTGGAACTGAATTAGGTGATAAGATTTTCTCTTCATAATGAATCTGACCCAATGTGTCTTATATCTGTGTTTGTTTATTGTATTTGTTTAACAGGAAGACTTCAAAGATAAATGGCATAGAGTATGTGCCTTTTATGAGTGTTGACCTGAGAGAACGTTTTGCTTTTCCAATGCCATTCTCGTAAGTAATCATTTTTATATATGAATACACTTACTGTGCTAAACTCACAGAGCTTTTTGTTGCATGACTGTCCCATTTTCATATGTGTTCAGTAGGTGTGTGGCACAGACACCTGCTCTGTTAGTAACGGCATGATTGAACCCATGGGAGCTCTGAGCAGTGCAAGATATAGTACTTCTCATTTTACATTTCATGCCAGAATTTGTCCTCCCCTTGGCTCTGTCATAGAACTCTACATCTGGAAATGCCTAGTAGAAAGTGGGAAGGCATAGTTACCCACTAGAAATAAACATAATAGGGTGTGCATGCTGACATCATATTAGACACTTCTGCTGAATCCTTTTCATTGTGTTTGTATGTTTGAACAAGTTGTGGAGAGGGATCTAAGGGTAAGGACACACGAGGCGATTTATCGCCAGCGTTTTTAAAAAGCAAATCGCGGCGACATGTCGCTCGTTTTGTCTCAGCACAAAACCATATGAAAGTCGCCAGCTACTGTGCACACAGCGCGTTTGTGAATCGCCTGTAGCTCCAAAACGCACTGAGACCCTTTTCCGAGCGATTCATCAGAAATAGCATGTACTTAGAAAAGCACTGAAATCTCCTAGACACGCACACACATACAGATAAGTAGCAGCGATTGTATTCAAATTACACTGCGCAATGACGCAAGAACATAAAGGCGCAGGAATACAAAGACGCTAGGTTACAGAGGGAAGCACAAACGCTGAGGAGAGACGCCGAGACAACACGCCGAACAAAACTCGGACGAAAACTCGCTCGAAAATGCCTTTTTTTAAGCACTTTTTTGATACGGACAGGAGCACGTACCGCACAGAGCAATGGGATACAAATCGCTCTGTGCCAATTGTCGCTGGGAATCGCCTGTTCGAAAAAGACGATCGCCTTGTCGCCGCGATTTGCTTTTTAAAAACGCTGGCGACAAATCGTCTCGTGTGTCCTTACCCTAAAGGATTAAAGTACAGGATAAAAAGACATTGCTCAGAATAAAACTTACACATACAATTAAGTTGAGGTATTTTTCAAATAATTTTCTCTAGTTGCTCTACTGTAACTCTGCTCTAACTGTAAATGTTAAGGTTAAGTTGTCCTTCACCCCTGGAGCAGAAGCGTTACTTCATTTGTATTTCCACAGGAGATTAGGCTTGTTTGGAAGAGAGTAATGGTCTACAATACATCTGAGCTTGCTGAGTAGCTCTTTGTATAGGACCCAGATTTTCTGTGTGGAGATGAGGTATCAGAGCACCCTACTAGAGCCCAGTTACTGTTTTCAGGACACAGATATAACAGAGTAGCTAACTGTAAGTGCATTTCTGCTGCCAGAGCCCTTAAAGCATGCAAAGTAACTACTAATTATAACTACCACCAGATATACGTCCACATTTTGGGCATACTGAGCAGCCCTACTTGATCAGCAAAACAAAGGAATTGTCACATAGAGCTAGCAGAGCTTCCTTTTTCTGGAATCCAAGCTAGCTAAGTAACAGGGTTTAATTAATATGACTTGACTTCCAGGAGGCCAAAACTCTCAGGAAGATTAGACAGTGCTGTGCTTTTAATGCCACCTGCGCTCTGCTTTTAATGCCACCAAAGCTGTAACTGAGGCACAGTTACAGCTATGGTGGCATTAAAAGCAGAACTTTGCACCAGTTGTACTAGCACATTATTCAAAACTGGAATATTGGGAAGATAGGGTCAGTATGCAGTGCTGTCTCCACATCGAAATCAAGACCATTATACATACTATTGGAAAATGGGGGGGAGGTTACACACGGCAGGGCAGCTATAGTGGAGGTGTACATTGTAGAGAGACATTTCTCAGGATTATTGATCTTGGGCATGCTCAGTTGAGAGATGATCTACTATTTAGCAGACCATCTATAGAAACAGAGTGGTCATTTCAGCCGGATGTATTTATGGGGATTGTCCACAGATGGGGCCAGCCAGAGCCATATATATCTAGGCGTGGCATTTTACTTGCAGATTTGCTTATGGAGTTGTGCCTTATAATTACACTGCGAATATAAGCTCATTATCTTGTACTTGATATTAAAGAAGCACCGTTGTTGAAATAGGAAAACCCTGTTGGAAGCTTTCCAGAAAGCAGAAAATCCGACACACTGTGAACCCTTTAAAATATTTACTAAACATCCCATTTCTTAGTGTGTGCTTTATTTGGGCTTTTAAGGTTATTTGCTAAAAATATTAATTGATAAATAACTGATTTAATGATATTTATTTTAATTAGAGACAAGTTGGGCAAGTTGGCGCTCTCCCCCAAGCAGAAAGCCCTGTTCTCTAGATGGGTGAGGCCAGACGATATTACAAACAATCCGACTATGATTTACACTGTGTCAAGTTTCAGCATAAAGCAGGTAATTTATTTAGACCCTTGTTACTGATCTACTATAGCGTATGCTACATTTTAAGAGACAATATGCTGTTCCTGCAATTCATTTAGTGCTGTATTGATTCTCATGTCGGTAGACACTTCTACAAAGAAAGATTTTTTTTTTGAGGATTATAAACTCTTAGCTTTTGGTCGGTCAGGTGAGATCCTAATTATGTTAATACTGCAATATGATACAAAATTGTATGACCTCTTCAGAAACCCTTTGCTATTCTGTTAATAGAATCTTATTTCTGTATTGATGTATTTATTTTAGTGGTAAATATATATGAAACAGTCAACAGATTCAGTACCGTATTTTACAGCTACTGAATGAAAGAATTAATTCATTTTTTTTCTCCAAGTATAAACATATGTCTGGTCACTGCCTAATGCATTTTGTGCTGTTTACATCCACTGCTTTTTAGTTTCAAGTGGTTTCTGAATGTCAGTTCTGCATTAAATGGGATCTCTCATGTTGGCATAGATAAACTCATTATAAAGTTATGGCTGTTGCTCACCGAGAGTTTTCACCTTGGCCACTGAAAGACGGTAGACAATTGTAGTTAAAACCCCATTTCTACATGTCACAGCTAGTTTACACACATGGATCTCTGCAGAAAGGAAATCCTGCAAACTTATAAAGACGGTTATTGGTCCTTTAATTTGTACATATGTTTCACTATATGGATTACTGTGCTAAGAAAAAAAGATTCTCATATGGGTTGTTTGCCTTTAATGAACTTTAACTGATATAGAGAGTGATATTCTGAAACAATTTTGAGACAAATTGCAGTTGGTTCAGATTTTTACTCTTCAGTTTGCAATTTTAGCAACCTGATTTTAATAAGAGGCTGGATTATGAATAGGAGAGGGCCTGAATAGAAAGAGGAGTAATAAAAAGTAGCAATAACAAGAAATGTGTAGCCTAAGGCTGGGGACAGACAGGGAGATTCGGGGAGATTCTGTCGCCTGGCGTTTTTTAGCAGGCGACAATCTCCCCGAATTACCTTCTCCCTGTCTGCCGCTAGTATACTGACAAAGCGCCAGCGCCTGTGCAGACGCGGCGCGGCAATTTCCGGAATCGCCCGAAGTTTCCTCACGAAGTATCTTCGGGCGATTCCGGAAATCGCCGCGCCGCGTCTGCACAGGCGCTGGCACTTTGTCAGTATACTAGTGGCAGACAGGGAAAAGGAAATTCGGGGAGATTGTCGCCTGCTAAAAACGCCAGGCGACAAAATCTCCCCGAATCTCCCTGTCTGTCCCTAACCTTACAGAGCATTTGTTTTTAGATGGGGTCACTGACCTCCATTTGAAATATGAAAAGACAAATAATTTATAAACGATAAAAAAGAAAAAATGAAGACCAATTGAAAAGTTGCTTAGTATTAGCCGTAAGAAAAAATGTAGGCTAATTGAAAAGTTGCTTAGACTGTTTTTTCTTGCTATGAAACAGACAATTGTTTCTGATTGTTCGTTTGTGGCCTCACTCGCCATCAGTGCTGCTTATGAAAGGCGCTACAACAAGAAACTCATCACAAGGTAACAGCTTTTACTAATAATATGAGATTTTTAACCTGCTGTATTTGATCTGACTTAACCTGCAGAATGCATAACGCATGTCCGCAAAAAAATCACAATTCAGTGACTATATTGCAACATGGAAGGTGGTTCAATAAGTTGTAGGGCAAGTTACTGAAAAGTTACAGTTTTTCGATAATACTAATAAGTTACATTTCCAAACGTATGAAAGGCAGGCTTTCCAGATACTAAATTAACAACTAAGCAAAATTGTCCATAGAGACATGCTAATAAAGCAAAGTTTTTGTGCTTGGTCTCATCGGGTTGCATGAGAACACACATACAGAGTTGAGATAAGTGTTCCAAATGCAGACTTTTATGGGTACAGCTTAACAAGTACTATTGTAGCTTGTTTTCTCGTTGATGTTACTGACCATTTTCCAGTGCTTTGAAGTCATGTGACTTTCATATTCAGTGTGGTTGGGTGCAAAGTATTCAGCCGTATCCAAAGACATATTCTTGAATTTGGCCAAATCACAAACCATAACCTGAATTTGATGCACCCATTTGCTGTTCAAATGATTCACTATATGTTGTTTCTGATAGTGTGTTTTCCTTTTTTGCATAGCATAATTTTTCCACAGAATAAAAAAGGAGAGCCTGAATATAATCCTTGTGGGAAGTATATGGTGAAACTGCACATTAATGGAGTCCCAAGAAAGGTAAGTTGCTGTATCTGCTCTGAGGGAATTTCAAGGGATATTATCAAGCTGCTGGGGCAAAGTGCAGTGGTGAAATTATAGAGGAAGCAGACCCGCGGTTGCTGGGGAGAGTGGGACCCAGACCCCAGTGTCTGCTTCCTCTACTGTCAATTGTAATACCCAGCAGCTTTATCTTACAGCAACGCGAGTGGGTGAGGATGCGATCCAGCAAGTGGTGAGAAAGGGCAGGGTAGAAGGCTTCCATGTACACGGGACCTCCAAAGTACTTTTGCTACTGGTAAAATGTCTACACATAAGAATAAAGTGGCACAAGGATGGATCTAATTCGGTTATCAAAAAGCAAAAGCAGTGACAATGTTTTTGATGCAGAGAAACTTCATTGCATGACTCCAAAATTTAGCAGCATGCTGTTGTGGAAAATGAGCCACCTGTAGTAAATAACCTTTTTATGTTTCTCTGTTTTTCTATTGTTATTTAGAGCCACACCATATTTGCACCTGGCTATATAGACTGCTCAAGTTTTCGGAAACTGCATGCATGCTTACACCAACTTTACAGGACACAAATGTGATATAGAATAGGCATTTATTCATTTCTCAGGATTTCATATTTGTTTATTACATTTTGTGGGTGTTATTTGTTTAAGATCTATGTTCTTTATAATTCTCTGAGAATTCATACCTATAGATTTACAAGGTGAGGAGCGGGTACTCCATGGATAACCCATATAGCAACCTCAAAATAATCCCTAATAAAAACAGTCTCTTTGAGAAGGGGGTTGAAACTTGTATAAACTTTTGTGCAGATACTGTGTGTTGGTTTACTAAAATACTGATAAATAGGGAATCTAGTGAAATGTGCACCTTCATGAGTCATTTAAATACAGTTTTGGCTCAGAAGAACGATACCATGGTAGGCACCAACATTTACTCAACTTAATACACAGATTAAAATAAATGTGTGTTAACAGGAATAATATAAATAAACAGAGCCCACAAAGTTCCTTTTGATAATGTTTTTAGTACTTTCTTTTTTAAAACTTTTTGTGTCTTTCCCAGACTCCTAGCAACCACTACCTTTTGTATTTGTTTGAGATAAATTATCCTTAATAATAAAGATGGTTTGATCTGTCCATGGGGTGACAATGATTTATTAATTCTACATTACCTCCAGGCACTCGGGTGGAAGGCAGATGGACCAAGATTAAGCAGAACTTCTTATTTATAGTCTGTTTGGTGTCAGTCCTGCAGTAAAGATGGACAAATCTGCAGTGCTATTAACAATGTTAAGCACTTCTTTTGAAAAAAAAAAATGTTAAAGGGGACTTGCAGAGCCATCTTATTCTGTAACTTTTACACTGAAAAAAGAATCATAAAAAAATACAAAGTGTTATTTTTATAGAATTCTTCAGGCTGCTATTAATCATTTAATTCAAAAGGTGATACAGATAAAAGGGCTGATGATTGTCCCACCCTATCTTGATGGCCCTGCACAAATATTCTTTTGCCCAAGTGACTTTTGTCTGAATATATCACTTAATCGGTATATGGCCAGGTACAGGTTAAAGTTTTCTTGCACAATCACTCTATTTTCTTCTTCTTTCAGATTTCATAAAGGTGATGTTCTTATTACCACAGCTACAGGGGTTATGACTGAAGAAGAAGGGGAAAAAAGAGGCTTGGTTCCTACTCATGCATATGCTGTCCTGGACATAAGGGAATACAAGGTATAGTTTTGCTTTTTGACCCCACAGTCTAATAACATACATGTATGCCGACTCAGTCTGGTAAAGTTGTGGTTTTTGTCTTAAAGGAGAAGGAAAAATGCAAGATTCAGGAGAAAAAAAGGATTAATCATTAGGGGGTGCCAAATGTTAGTCCCTCCCCCACCCTGTGATTGTAATCACTTACCCCAGGCCAGTGATCCTGTTAGCAAAAAACTGCACCGTGGGTACTTGCAAGTGAGTGAATGCTAACAGGCCTGGGGGATCAAGGAAGTAATTGCAATCACTGCCTAAAATTTGGCATTGCCCCCCCCCCCCCCCCCCAGTGATTGAACCTTTTCTTCTCCTGTGAACCATCTTGCATTTTAAAGGGCTGTGATAGGAATATATGTATCTTGTGGCAGTCAGGGCAGCCAAGAATACCTTATGAAATGCAGTTAAATATAAGTTTTATACTGGGCAGTAAAGAAAAACATGTTGGAAATCATTAGTATCCTGGACCTGGCACTTGTGATGGTGTGCAAGGCCAGGGTTCTTTCGGGTCTAGTTAAGTGTATTGTAGTTTATATAGCAATGAAACACTATCATAAGCAGTTTCAATGTCTGAAAGGTTCTTTTTACTTGTTTTTCACTTTTTGGTTATGTTGTCTTCATTCAGTCTTTAAGGTTTCTTCAGCTAAAGAATCCCTGGAGCCATTTACGTTGGAAAGGAAGATTCTGTGAGAAAGATGAAAGAAGCTGGACTCCAGAACTCCAGAAATTCTTAAACTTTGATCCCAGGACAGCACAGAAAATTGACAATGGTATTCTCGCCAATATGCATTTTCAGCTGAAGTAGCCATGAGATTGACCAAGCGTATCATAAACAATGCAGATTTAGGGACTTTGCACCAGGACATATGGTATACCTGAAGCAAGTGCATTATTTCACTTGTAATGGTTTAATAGTCCAAGTGTTCTACAGCAAATTGCCAGTACATAACAAGTACAGGAGCAGTTTTCAACTCATTGCGCTTAATTAAATGCATCCTAAACCAAAACCCGCACTGTGCAGTAGAGTACAGTGCACAGCCATATTACACCTAAATAAGCTCAGCAGACACACAATCTCTGGCAATTAAGACAGAACTGTATAAATATGTGCTATAAATCCATTTCCTAATGTACAAAGTAATTGTTGTTAAGCAATTCACTGCATTCTGCCATTGCAGGTATTTTCTGGATAACATGGGAAGATCTCTGTCAGTACTACGATGTAATCTACTTGAGCTGGAACCCAAGTCTTTTCAAAGAATCCACCTGCATACACAGGTATGTATGAAACGGATTTATATTTATTATATAGGAACTAAAAATTAGAGCGTGAAAGCAAGACAAAGCCGTATACGAAATACAAAGTACTTTGTGCATAAGGCAAAATCCAGAGGTACAGAAAACTTATAACAGTGTAGATTCCTACCTTCCTCTTGTGCTGATGATGTAAATGTCTTATTAGAAAGGTGTTTAAATAGTAATGTTTTGTATAATAAATTACAGAATTCAAAATAAAGTGGAAATGTGCTAAAACTAAATGTGTTTGATCATTCAGTAACTTTGCTCTGTGAATATATAGGGCGGTGGTTAAATGTTCATTAAAGGGCAACTAAAGTGTAAAATAGAGTAATGTTAGAAATGCTGTATTTTGTATACTAAACATGAACTTACTGCACCACAAGCCTAATAAGACAAATGATTTATGCTTTCAAAGTTGGCACAGGGGGCTGTCATCTTGTAACTTTCTCTGCAATATCAAGACTCGCACATACTCAGTGTGGTCTGGGCTTCAATTGGGAGGGTTAACCTCAGGGATCGTCATAAATGATCAAAACAGCACAAGTCAAATAATATCTGCCATAGAAGCCAATACAGCAAGACTGATTAATAATCAGAATATACAGACTGCACTCAATCTATGGATACAAATCTCTACACTGTCACTGGCTGTTTTACTGGGAAACAGACAAAGCTGCTGAAGTTCTGGGAAGTAAGGTGGGGGGGCTCCCCCCTGCTATTTGAAACTGTGACTGTTTCCCTGCATAGCAGTTGGGGACCGTCTGACAATTCCTATCCCCAGCAGTAAATGAAGGGAGAATTTCACTGCATACAGTCAGGTTTCTTATAAAAATGGTACACATTTTTTTATTGAAGTATATTGGAGATAGATTTCTTTCTCATTAAAGAAAGTAAAAATGGGATTTTATTTTTTTGCCTTTACATTCTCTTTAAATATTTTAAGTATAATTAGTGTGGCTCTATCACTATTCCACTATTCGAAGTGATGTACTGTCTCTGCTTTATTCAAGCAAACATTTGATCCTTTTGTGCAAATCTATTTTTTTCTTTTTTTTTTACAGCACATGGGATGCAAAGCAGGGTCCAGTAAAAGATGCCTACAGCCTAGCTAACAATCCACAGTATAAGCTGGAAGTCAATTGTCCGAAGGGGGGAGCTGCAGTGTGGATATTGCTGAGCAGGCACATTACTGACAAGGTTTGTGTGACTGATGGTGCTTAGTATCAGTTCATGATATTGGAAAGGACAGGACAAGGCTTAAATAGGGCATTATTCAGGGACAATTGCTATGTCTTATATAATATGATAAATATCTCCAATAAATTTACATTTCACTTTTCCTCAACATATTTTAAGCCAATGAAATGTAGCATAGAAAATACCCAGCCATTATCTATAGACATGGTGAATTTACAGGATGGTGCCATTTACTGTATCCTCACAATCTGTATTTGCAAGACAAACCCAAGCAATTATTTTAATTTTTCAGGGTTACTAATTAGGCTAAAGGGTCATTTGCCAGAGGCTCACCATTAAAGGACATGTAAAACCTCCATTTTCCTACCATGTATATAAGTTGGGCATATCTTCTCCACCCAAGCCACATCATTTGTACTGCTTATACTGCCTCCATTTGCCAGCGCCATCACATTTTCCTAAAATGAATAGCAGCTTTTCACCTGCCAGCCATTTTTCCTCTGAAACATTATCAGTAACATTAACATCTGCAAACAGAACATGTATTCTGTAAAGTTCATGCAATACAGAATTCAGGTTTACACAGGCACAACATACTTTGATAAAAAGTTATGCTCGGTTTCAGCACTGTAATCGTTAAGCTGAGCTCAGGAGAGGTGGTTACGAGAAAAAAATAGGATCAGACAGCTAGTTTCTATGGGAACCTGCAATGATATCTCTTCATTGGCTGTTAGAGTGGAGTGGGTTTAAGTAATCTGAGCTCAGAAGAACTGAGCATGCTCATGAAACAACAGCCAAAGGAAATTCCAGATGGAGGGGGCAGAGTGGTTTAGAGGAGGAGAAGGAATTCTAAGAGATAAAGGGGATGCTGCAGCCTTAACCTTTAAACAACCAGAGTGGTAGATATCTAAAAGTTTCAAAGAGGCTGTTTGGTGATTACACTTTGTGTAAGGGGTTTACATGTCCTTTAACTGTGACAATAACAGTATCTTTTGAATAAAGCTTCTTTAAGCAGTGTAGATCAGTTCAAATTTGCATGGATGTATGCAGCACATGGCGGCCTTGTGAATACCAATACCTTATAAAGCTGCCTATTTCTTTTGAAAGATACTGCTCCTGCAGGCCAGGCATAATATAGAATAGTCACAAAAAAATGCATTTCAAGGATGGAAAGGTTAGCTCTCTAGTCCAGTGGCTGGATGTCCGGCAAGGCAAATCCAATGAAAAAATGTAAATAGTAATGATGTTTTGTTTAGTTAGGCTTTTACATTTCTAAGCAACTAGATCATTTGGTCCTTAGCTGAGCAAGTAGATTGTGCGGCTGATTGGATACATAGTATACAATGTAACTATGCCTAAGCCTTTGTGCTATTGGATCTTCTGGAAATAAAAAGGAGCCGTAACTCCTTTCACTCATGCATACATTTAATGGCAGAAAGAATTACTGGACTTTGAAGTAGCGCACCTTCTTATGCATCTCTCTTAGTAATTCTATGTGCTCTGTACATTCATTTAATACAACTGTATATACATTTTTCTTTTCATTTTGATCTTTTTCAGGATGATTTTGCACACAATCGCGAGTTTATTACATTGGTTGTTTACAAGAATGAAGGCAAAAAAGTTTACTACCCAGGTAGGGTACAGTGACTGTCAGTAATATATTGCTAACTAGGGATGCACCGAATCCAGGATTCGGTTCGGGATTCGGCCTTTATCAGCAGGATTCGGATTCGGACGAATCCTTCTGCCTGGCCGAACCGAATCCGAATTTGCATATGCAAATTAGGGCCAGGGAGCTAAATCACGTGACTTTTTGGCACAAAACAAGGAAGTAAAAAATGTTTTCCCCTTCCCACCCATAATTTGCATATGCAAATTAGGGTTCAGATTCGGTTCGGTATTCGGCCAAATCTTTCGGGAAGGATTCGGGGGTTCGGCCGAATCCAAAATAGTGGATTCGGTGCATCCCTATTGCTAACCACATATACTTCTGCTTCATTGCACTGCTTAGTTACACATGTGTCATTATTCTTTTAATTTGCTCTAGGTTATGCTTATTGATTCTTTAATTGAATATGGAAAAGTTAAAGAAAATAACAAACAAATTTTGCCATATCTGATGACACCAGGCTCATCGGTGGGGTGATGCTGTGCACGTAGCATTAATTATGAGTGATAAGATGTTGTTTTTTCTTTATTTAGCTGACCCTGCCCCGTACATAGATGGAATCCGAATCAACAGCCCTCATTATCTCACCAAAATGACTCTGACCTCACCTGGTACCCACACATTTACCTTGGTGGTATCCCAGTATGAGAAGCAGAACACAATCCACTATACACTTAGGGTAAGAGAAATATGCATGCTATGACCTGTGTATAGCATTTGATTGAGAACATAACTTCTACTTATTAGTTCATTATTAACATTGTAGTTATTTGGTAAGCAAAATATTCTAGACATACAGATTAATATCTCTGCACTTGTGGCTCTTGTCTCCAATGTTCTTCTTTCTTGCAATAGTGATAATTGTCATTTACTACTTTATATAATACTTTACTACTGTATATAATATATATTTAATGTATATGCAATAATTTTGTTAATGTATCTGTTTTCTAGGTATATTCTGCTTGCAAGTTTACCTACACTAAGATTCCAACCCCTTGCACAATAAATAAACGGGTAAGAACAAGCATAAAACTGATATTGAGGGAAGGTTCGCTAGTAAACTTTGTATTTTATCATCTCAGAGGGCACCAATAACCTTCCTGACATATCTCATGGGTGTATAGAATAACAGTAGCATCAGGGCTATTCAAAGGTCAAGGATAATACTATACACTTAAGTAGTTGTGCTACTTAAGAATGGTGAGATAAGAATAACCCAAAATTAAGAGTCCAAGATTCAGGAAAATCCAGGCAGATTTACTGCTTCAAACTGTGTTTATTGGCACGTTTTGAGCCTTCAAGGGCTTTTGAAGGCTTGAAACATGTTGTGCCAATAAACACAGTTTGAAGCAGTAAATCTGCATGGATTTGCATGAATCTTGCACTCTTTGGATTATATATGCAACACAGACAGAGTTGCAATACAAGATTGGTGGCTTAAGGGATCCTGTCGTGGGAAAAAAAAAATTTTTTTCAAAATGCACCAGTTAATAGTGCTGTTCCAGAAGAATTCTGCAAACAGATTTTTTTATATTTCATTTTGAAATCTGACATGGGGCTAGACATTTTGTCAATTTCCCAGCTGCCCCAAGTTATGTGACTTGTGCTCTGATAAACTTCAATCACTCTTTACTGCTGTGCTGCAAGTTACAAGATAACAGCTGACTGGTAGATCTAAGAACAGCACTCAATAGTAAAACCCATGTCC
>CM044441.1:50341090-50361897 GCA_024363595.1 Xenopus borealis | reverse complement strand
TTGTTCATAAGTATGATTGTTTCCCTGCCAGAAGTTAGGGACCATCTGACAATTCCTATCTTCAGCACCCATCCACTTAGACTGTAAGCTCTACGGGTCAGGGACCTCCTTCCCACTATGTCTCTTACCACGTAGCACTTAAGCTCATTGTCCTATTATTACATATATATATTTTATATAGTAAGTGTGCCAGCAAAGATAGGGAGAAATGAACGCTAGTGAAAATTCGCCATGAAATGCTCGAAATGCTGAGATAAAACTTTGCATTTTTAGTTAATTAGCATGGTTGTAACAAATTTGCACCTGGTAAAGAGTGTGGATAAGCGGTCATTGGTGGAAATTTGCCCTTTTGTGAATTTGCCCCCAAGAACCTAGCTCGTGCCCTCTAGTTGGCACCTTCTAGAATTCCTAGACCAGGGGGTCCCCAACCTTTTTACCCATGAGCCACATTCAAATGTAAAAAGTGTTGGAGAGCAACACAGGCATGAAAAAGTCCCTTGGGTGCTGTGATTGGCCTTTGTGGACTGGCAGCCTACAGGAGCCTCTATTTGGCAGTACATGTGGTTTTTATGTAGCAAAAACTTGCCTTCAAGCCAGGAATTGAAAAAGAAGCACCTGCTTTGAGGCCAGCAACATTCAAGGGGTCGGACAACAGGTTTCTGTGAGCCACTGGTTGGGGAGCACTGTCCTAGAGCCCCAGAGGAAAAGCATTTATTCTGATGACAGTGTGCCTTTAATTCAGGGATCCCCAACCTTTTGAACCCATGATCAACATTCAGAAGTAAAACGAGTTGGGGAGCAACACTAGCATGAAAAATGTTCTTGAGGTGCCAAATAAGTGCTGTGATTGACTTTTTGGTAGCCCCTATGTGGATTTTCCTACATTGAGGCTTTGTTTGGCAGTGCACCTGGTTTTTATGCAACCAAAACTTGCCTCCAAGCCTGGAATTCAAAAATAAACTCCTGGAGGCCACTGGGAGCAACATCCAAGAGGTTGGAGAGCAACATGTTGCTCATGAGCTACTGGTTGGGGATCACTGCTTTAATAGAATAGAGCCACACAGTGCATTCAAGCAAATCACTACGCAGATTTGTAGGTTTGAGGCAAATGATTTATTGCATTAAAACAAGTACTGTGTAACCAAAGTGAGAGAGGAGAATTCTTCCTGTGTGCATGTCTTGTGACTGGGTGCCACCAATCCCAGAACCCTCAGCTAGCTGCCACATGGAACTGGATTAATGACATACAGAAATACCATGTGGATGCTCTACTGCCTGGGTACACTTTGTACACTCAATAAGGCAATAACCTGCATTAAAACTACATGTTTCATGTACAGTACAACATGGAGAAATGACATCTCATTGTTCAAGAACATCCAACCAGGGCCCCTGCAGCTGTATCTGAACTACACCTCCCAGCATCTCAAGAACAGTTAAGATCTGCTTTGGGGTGTTGGGAATTGCAGCTGGAACTGGCATCCAAAATCATATCCATCAACCTGTATTAAATTTGGAGGTGGTTTCTGTGTTCCACTGCAACTCCACAGAAGTGGATGAGGCAAAAGCAAGAGGCCTCCACGTTGAACTTCCCAGTCGTATGGCTTGCACAGCACGATGGCCAAGGTTTAATAACTCCAGCTAAATCTTGTATATAAAACATTGTGGATCCCCCCACTCCTGTTCAACAAGGATGTGCTTCCAAAGTGAAACAGAGGGGGATCTGAATACAATAATCCCAGTTTTTTTTATATTCGTACAGCATGTTAGATTACAGATTTGACATCATAGATTATCCCAGATTTCAAACAGACATACAGTAGGTGCTATTTACAAAGAGTTAGAGGCAACTCACTTAAAGCCGCATACTTTAGAGTTGCTGCCAGCCAACTGGCAGAAATATGGGAGCCTTGTATTTGCCACCTTCCATAGCTCACTGGCACCTTGCTGGCCCTGGCAACCCCAGCTTGCTTGTTCTGAATGTGCCTCTTATATGCAGTGCTAGAGAATGCAGAGCTGTACAGAGAGACATGAGAAAATCTTGAGCTTCAGTCTAGGAGAGGAATGAGTGCTTTCAGCTTTGCACCCTGCCCCAATTTCATAGACATGAGTGGACACTGCATAAACCATTTAATAGACACCTTTGAAAATGATGTCATGTCCCATATATAAGGGTCCTTTATTAAAGGAAAGCTACTCATAGTTGCATTGAAAGGCAGCAGCTGCTTAAAGACACAGAGTGCTCTCATGCAACAGAAGTACATGAGAGCAATGGGACTGCAGAATGACTTCAGGGCTTGCTCACAGTGTTTGTGGCTTGCGTGGAAGTGTAAGAAAGAGACTGACGCTCACACTGAGAATTGCAGCAACCAATCAAGGTAAAAAAGTTCAAAGTATGTGTGCTTCGGCTTTAAATAAAGGGAAATGTACCCTATTTCTAAGTAGATGTATTTTCCCACTGACAAAATGCCTGGGAGCAGTGCATAACAAGTTCAGAGGTGGAATAAAATGTTGCCGTAACAATTACCCTTCTATAATACATCAGTATCTAGGAGGGCCAATAAGCACTCACCAAGCCCACACCCCCTCCAATGCCAATGGCACCCCTTGGGTTGCCCAGTTTCTAGTTTGGGAAAGTATTTCATAAGGCTACACATCAGTTCTCACTGCTGCTTTGCTCAAGAGAGAAAACAGCAGCAGCCAAAAATTTCACTGCCTGTCACTGCTTTCCTGTTGGGATGTTTAGGCAGTGGCCTTTGATAGACATAGTGATGACAGGTGGACCATTAACTTTGGTGGTTCTGTGTGGTGATTGGCCTTTCAGCACCATGTCTTCCTTATTATTCAGGTGGGAAGAGGCAACAGACTGACAGATATTTCAGCCACTGCTCTTTCCCCCTGAAAATTGGTTAAAACAGCTTGTGTGCTAGAGGCTTATGAGTATAGGGAAGTTGGCACTACTTACAAAATGATGCATATTTTATCTTTAAACAATACAGAGCAGTCCCCCAGCAGGTAAACTCTTTAAAGAGGAATGTTCTTTAAAGGTAAACATGTACGTTACATTATCTGCCCCCCCCCCTTGTGTAAACAAGAATGATCAGCACAACTGCCCTGTCATAAATGGCACTTGAATGGCTTATTTTCCCTGACTGCTTGAAAGATTTCTAAAAGTCCACAAAGGTGTATCAGCAGCAAAGCAAGATGAATGTGGCCACAGAAAGTGCCAGTATTAAAGTACAAGGTATCCCAGCTAGTTGTGAGTGCCACTGGCACAGAGGAGAGGCAGATACATACAGTATGGCTGCAACGGATACATTCACAGAGTGTTGTGTGTGTGAGTATGTACGAAATGATGCTCTTTATCCTACAGTTATGACTTCCATCATGATTGCCTTGGATGCCCTGACTTATACTGGGGGCTGCGTCCCACTTCCCTTCTGCCAAGTGAATATACAGTGTCGGACTGGCCGGGCCAGAGCCCTCTCCTGATATCCAAAAACTGTTTTTTTAGGAACCGCGCCATCTGCACATGCGCGTTGCACAAAACAGTCAGGAGCGACAAGTGGCACCTTCACGCAGGTTTCTGCGAACTAAGCGGTCACAGTAGGGAGGTGGGGGGGTCCTGGACAGTAGACCCCCAGTCCGTCCCTGTGAATATACCACAACTGGGTGATACAGAGACAAATTAACCGTACTGAATTTGGCATCTAGAAAAATGAGGGCTACAATGAAAAGTTCTGCTAGAAAGTACCTCAAGCCCAGGAACCTTTTATATTACAATCTGTACTTACTATTTATATAAACTTTCACACGAGAGAAAAAAAAATGACACCATTTATCGGCTCAATATACAATGTTAAAAAAAGAATGCTTGGACACGGGTTACTTTGGCGTTAACATAGAAAATGTCCATTAACTGGAAGGGCTAAAGAGAATGTGCAGCATTTCTATAGAATCCCTGTGTGTTGTGTGTCCGTATAAGAAGGTTTGGCACACTCATCTCTGAGGCAGTCTTTTAGCATCCGTGTGGCCGCTGCTGCTCATTGGCCCACGCTCACAGCAGTCACGGTGCTCAGGCTGGATACAAGGCTGTCTCTCAGGTACTCGCTGTAGTCATTGGCTTTTCCACTCACTCACAAGAAGAGAAGGAACCTGCTCAGAGGAGACACAAAGAAATCACTTTAGTGCACACACAAGGACCTGCTTGGTAACAGAGAAACAGACAATAATGGACTTAATAGGAATCCTCAGCTCTCACTGACCCAATGTCTGGGATCATTGTAACAAGCGTTGCTGTATTTCCCAGTAATCTAGCCATTTAGCAAATCTCAGATTTGGTTTAGGAGGAGTTACAGCAGTGGTGTAACTGTTGTGTCCGGCCCCAGGAAAAATGTGTTTCTCTGCCCACCTACTAACTTCCTGACCCCCCCTCTCTCGCACCCCCACACCATTCTGATGCCTCCCTGTGTCTTCCCTCCATAGAGCCCCATTCAATGGTAGGAGAGTAGCAGGGAAGGGAAGGATTCTTTAGAACTATAGAAGAAGGAATCAGCTGTATCTGAGTGACTGAGCAAACCAAATCTGAACCCGTGAAAGTTTGTGACTTTGCTACAAAAATGAAGCGTAGGTTCCGCAGCTCTCAGCCTGTGCAATTTATCTGGGGCTCTGTGCCCCATCTCTATTCATCAGAATTACATCCACCCGCATGTGCTCACACTCAGTGAGGAGGAGGAAGAGGTCAGCCCAAATATGGCAGCAGGCGCCTTCGATTTCGAACTCCAGTCTGCTACATGTGACTTCACAAAGTGGAAGTGACTAAGATGAATGGAAACGGGGCACGAAGCAAAAAACACACAGGCTGAGCGCAATGGAGCCTATAAAAGATGTGCCCCTGGCTTATATTAAAGAAGGGATTTTGTTATGATTTTATGATGTCATTTTTATTTCTAAATTACACTGTTTACACTGCAAATAATTCACTCTGCAATATAAAATGTAATTTCTGTGTTTTTTTTTTAAGTTGTTTAATTAGTGCGTAGGCAGCCATCGAAGGTCATTTTGCCTGGTCATGTGCTTTCAGCCAGCACTTGGGGGGGGACAATTTATCAGAGCACAAGTCACATGACTGGGAGCAGCTGGGAAATTGACAATATGTCTAGCCACATGTCATATTTCAAAAGTAAATATAAAGAATATCTTTACTCTTTAGAGAATCGGATGTCAGTGCAGAATTCTGCTGGAGCACTATGGGGCAAATTCATTAAAGCATCGCAAATTCGCCAGCATACGCTATGGCGTTTTACCATTTGGGTGATAGCCTGAAAAAGATCGTTTTTTTTTTGGGGGGGGGGTTACACTCTTTTCCCCCTACGTTTCCTAACATATCGCAACACAACTATACAGGGGGCACATGTAGGGCAATAGGACAACTTTATTTTTTTTTTTTATTAAAGGTTTCCTGGGCTTGTGTAGTGTAACGTAGTGGCTGTAACATACACTTCTATTATATTTAGAAATTTGCGCCGTATGCAAATTAGGCTTCACTAGCGTAATTGCGCTATGTCTAGCGAAGTAACACTAGCGCAACTATGCTACCGTTTGCCGACCTGAGCGTAAATTCGCACTTTAGTGAATTTGCGTATCGCTGGTGAAAATTCGCCTGCCGAAGTGCGGCGAACACTAGCGAAGCCTTCACTGACATTTTTTCAGATCTTAGCGAATGTCCCACTATGTGTTTTGAAAAAAAACTAGGGATGCACCGAATCCAGGATTCGGTTCGGAATTCAGCAGGATTTGGATTCAGCCGAATCCTTCTGCCCAGCCAAACCTAATCCGAGCCAAACAAGGAAGTTAAAAATGGTTTCCCCTTCCCACCCCTAATTTGCTTATGCAAATGCGGGTTCGGATTCGGTTCAGTATTCGGCCAAATCGAAGGAATCAGGGGTTTGGCCGAATCCAAAATAGTGGATTTGGTGCATCACTAAAAAAATGTTTTCCCATGACATCATCCCTTATTGTATTGGCACTATATCGGACTAGTGAATGAGGTGCTTAGTGCATGCTAACCTCTTGAACACAAGAAATACATTAGGAAAAAATAAAAGCATTGTTACCTATCATACAGGACCCTTGTAGTCTAGTCTGAGGGATGTTCAGGACATGATCTATTTACTTCAAACCATTCATCTATGCACCTGAAGGAAAGAGAAAAATAAAGATCAGGCTGTGAAGTAAGACATTTTCCATCCCAAGAAAGATGAAAGGGGTGGTTCACCTTTAAGTAAACTTTTAGTATGGAATAGAATGGCCAATTCCAAGCAACCTTTCTATTATTTATAATTTTATGCTCTGTAAGGCTACATTCTGCACTGGTTCTTTTACTCCAGCTGCGACCTCCCTGATACCGGCTGGTCACGGCAAAAAAACATTCCGGTATATTATTCAGATCAATGCCTGGTTGAGTGGAGTAATTCTGACCCTAGCTACTAGATTATTTTATAATGCAAATTGAAGAGCTGCTGAATACAAAGATAAATAACTCAAAATCCTTAAATAATAAAAAAATGAAAACCAATTGTAAATTGTCTCAGAAAATAACTCTCTACATCATACTGAGTTAACAAGGTGAACAACCCCTTTAAATGGAGAGCTATAAAACAGCAGAGGAAGATGGGATATATGTGCAAGGAAGGCAGAGGAGGGGAATGTTCCTTTGTAGATTAGTAGCACAGCAGGCAGAATAGGAAGAAGAAAAGTAAAATACATTTATTGATACAAAGGCACATCCTCCTATACTGGCCAACGTTTCAGGCCCATATTGTCTCTTTATCAGGTTCACTGGCAGCAAACAAGTTCACAATCAGTTACAAACATTATGCAGCACAACAAAGTGTGTGAAAATCTGTCACTAGTTTCTCAAAACTGCTATCTTATATACACACACACAAAGTCACATCTTTATACAGTTTGCAGTGCTGTTACGTACACCCTGCTGTTATTTTTGCACCCTAGTGTTATTTGCACCCTGTTGTAATGCTGTTATTCCACTGCTGTTATTTACACCCAACTGTTATTTGCGTCCTGCTGTAATTGGAGCTCTGCTGTTATCGGTGTGTTACTGTTATTGCAGCACTGGTGTTATTGGTCCACTGCTGTTATTTGCACCCTATTGTTATTGGAGCATTAATGTTATTGAAGCACTGGTGTTATTGGTCCATTATTATTATTTGCGCCCCCTTTTGTTATTGGAGGATTACTCTTTTTGGTGCACTTCTATTATTGGAGCACTGTTGATATTGGTGCACTGCTGTTATTGGTGCACTGGTATTGGTGTCCTGCTATTTGAGCACTGCTGTTATTTGAGCACTGCTGATAATAATCTGCTCATCTCCTGCGACATGCCCCGATTATCATACAAACATTTGTTTCTTACGATATTATCGGTGCATCTATGGCCACCTTTAATAGCACCCCTTCAGCTGAACATTGCACTGAAATTATATTGGTTTTTTTTTAATGTCTTGTCTGACAGGGGTCAGTCACCTTTACATTAACTTTTAGTAGAATGGCCAATTCTAAGCAAATTTTTAATTGGTCTTTATTTTTTCTTGTTTAATAGTTTTTTAATTATTTGCCTTCTTGTTCTGTTTCCAGCTTTCAAATGAGGGTCACTGACCCCATAGATGATAAAAAATGAAAACCAAATGCAAATTGTCTCAGAATATCACTCTCTACATCATACTAGAAGTTACAAGGTGAACAACTCCTTTACAAATCTATACTAGATTACATTTTTTACTTTCCCAAGTGCCTTGTGACTTGAACAATGGGCAGGTAACAAGAGAACAGTTTTGCCTGAACTGATAGGAGCTTCACGTTTCTGTGCTGCCGCCTCTACTCTGTTTACTTTCAACTTGCATACAAATGTATATAAATCAGCTGACCTCTGCTGCTTCCAGGAGTCAGAGGAGGTTAACGGATTCCTGGCATGCGTCTTTATGAGAATCATTCAGTCCCACCTAGCAGTAGCCTTATAGCACATGCTGGCAAAAGTACCCATACTGCCTCCCATTCACTTTAAACACAAAGGTAGACAGGACACACCCACCATAAATCTCACTCCCCAGACTACAGGTATGGGATCTGTTATCTGGAAACCTGTTATCCAGAAAGCTCCAAATTACAGAAAGGCTACCTCCCGTAGACTCCAGACAAAAGTATCTCCCTTTTCTCTGTAATAATAATTTTAAAAACCAATACCGTGTATTTGATCCAAACTAAGATATAATTAATCCTTAGTGGAAGCAAAACCAGCTTATTGGGTTTATGTAATGTTTACATAAGATTTGAGGTATGAAGATCCAATATACGGAAAGATCAGTCATCCAGAAAACCTCAGGTCCCAAGCATTCTGGATAACAGGTCCAATATCTGTACATGAAAATACCTTGAATTGCTCTCTTTGTGAGGGTGAAATAGACTTCTCACCTAACTGTTCAAAACTGCAGAAGGGAACATTGTCATGCAATTCTACAAGGTTAGTTTTACCTTCGACGTTTCACATAGGGAGAAATTGAAAGGTATTTTAGGTGTTTATTTATTATATCAGTATGAAGAACACAGAGCAGTCATGGGACTTAATTTATGTGCAAAAATATAACTGTTTAAAGGGCACCTATCCTATAAAAAAGTTACCCCCAACCAAATGTGCGGGCAGTTGGGGGTACTGGTAATTTTAAAAAAAAAAACTTGCCCCCTGCCAGCGCTGTCAAGCTCGCACCAGGAGGGAGCACCCGGTGCGAGCCTCCATGACAGTAGGAGCGCATGCACGTTTGTGAGCAACAGTGACCACTTTTCTTAATGCGCATGTGCGTGATGTCACAAGCTCACAAAAGAGCATGCACTCCTACTGTCATGGCAGCTCGCACCGGGAGCTCCCTCCTGGTGCGCGCTTGCCGGCGTTGGCGGGGGGCCATTTTGGTCCTATATAGTTCCCCAACCAGACTGTAAGACTGTAGTCTACTATTCATTCTGTTTGGTTTGGGGAAATGTTTGTGATGCATTGATAACGGTCCTCTGTGTAAGACTTAAATGTCGACACACCATTAGTTTTGAACTTAAATTAAGACCCACGAATGCTCTGTGTTCTTCATACTAATATATAAATAAATATAAAGCTTAGAATGTACAAGCTAATTGGGGGGGGGTCTGAATCCAATGGCACATGGGGCAGTTTCTGAACAGGGGCAGTTTCAGAATGTGCTACCCTTCAGAGTCAGTCGCTCTCTCTCTCTCCCTAAATATATATATATATATATATATATATATATATATATATACACACACATCAGGCTTGATTGCTAACCAAGGATGTGGTACACAGTGATGATTGAGTAATAAATGTAGTTACAAAAAGTTCTTCATTGGTAAAAAAAAAAAAGAGATTGCCCTTACTACTTACCCTTTATGATATATACAGAGACATGGCAGTCTTGCTATCGTGTCCCCTTGCTGCAGTTCTTCCAGGCATATCGCACACTCACCAGCATCTTTAGTGAGGACGTCCTCTATGAAAAGTCAAAAACAGAAATTATATGTATTGTAAATATGCATGCTCAAGGGCTTTTTCTTTAGCACTCCAAAGTACGGTTGCTGTGTCTGTTCTCGGGGAAAGATAAGAGGGTATTATTGTAACAAGGGCCTGTGCTTTTCATCAGGGAAGTTTGCACTGTAGTGTCTTTCCTTCACTCTGTTCACATGTAATAAATGATAAAGTGATCACTGCTTCCTTTTCATTTTATGCCTCCATCAACATAACTATGTGGGCCAATAATGGAAAGTGCTTATTGCAGAAGAAAAGGTCATATGAGTATATATATATGAGCAGATACATGTGAATGGAATGTGCACCTGGTATCCTCCTTATGGCTGCTGAGATTCACTTAGAACAACTTCATTTTAAGATATGTTTAGGATCCCTTGATGTTTGGTGACCCATTTTCTGATTATAAGAATTGCTTATTCACAAACGGATTCCTCATTCTGTCTAAACTAAAAATATTCCAAGCGAATTATGGTTTGTGCCATAACCAGACACTGCAGTTCCTTGTTTTAATAGTGGCTAAGAAATGCTACTCCTCCCTAAAGAAACAGCTCTCTAACATATTTGGAAGCAAAAAGGAGTTAGGGTCTGGCCCCTTTGGCCACATACTTTAATTTCAACTGTTCAAAGGTCCAGCCAAACATACTTGCTCTCTTATTCAAATGAATTCTTTACGTTGTGCCTATTACCCCTGAGAGGCTGAATACAGGTTGTGCCTAAACTGTCATACATTGCATTAGGTTTTAGGGATAATGCAGCCATGTAGAGCAGTAATATAAATATAGTGCAAAAGCACTGGTGGTTAAAGGGCAAGGAAAGTGTAAAATAGAATAAGGCTAGAAATGGTGTATTTTGTATACTAAACATAAACATGAACTTACTGCACCACAAGCCTAATCAAACAAATGATTTATGCTTTCAAAGTTGGCCACAAGGGGCTGCCATCTTGTAACTTTGTTAAACATCATAAATTATCAAAACAACACAAGTCAAATAATATTTGTCAGAAGCTGATACAGCAAGACTGATTAATAATCAGAATATACAGACTGCACTGGGTCCTGTGTTGTCATGCAATCTAATGTGGATTTTATAGTTTTTCTATTGTTTTATACAAATTTTCTCCAACTCCAACCAGTGGCTGCAGCAAAATAATACTCCAAAAAGAATCCCAGTTTATCTGTTTAAATCTGGCCCCATTATCTTTGTCCCTGCAGCTGGAGTTGGAAACAGTAATTGGGATGTAAAGGCAAAAATAAAATCCAATACAAATCTCTACACAGTCGCCGACTGCTCTACAGGCAATCAAAGCTGCCGGAGTTCTGTAAGGCTGGTAAGTAAGGCGGTTCATAAGTATGATTGTTTCCCTGCCCAAGCAGTTAGGGACCATCTATATCCACAGAAGTAAATTAAGGGAGAATTTCACTGCATACAGTCAAGTTTCTTATAAAAACGGTTCACGTGGTTTCATTAAATAATATTTGAGATTCTTTTTCATTAAAGAAAATACAAACGGGATTTAATTTTTTTGCCTTTACTTGACCTTAAATACTATGTCATTGGCTTTGTAAATATTTACTCATGCATGCCAGAAAACCAGATGAACTTGCCACATTATAAACCAAAAGTGGTCACTAATAAAGTAAAGATTATCCCTTCACATGGACACAAAGAGCAGACAGCCCTGGCCCCCCATCATTAGAGATCAGCCCGCTCCAACCATTGAAACTTGCATCCAATTGACCTCATTTGAAATACATATACAGGAATGGGATCAGTTATCCAGAAACCCCTTATCCAGAAGGTTCCGAATTACTGAAAGGATGTATAGTCCATTATAATGAAATAATCCAAAATTTTAAAAACGGTCTCCTTTATCTCTATAATAACAAAACAGTAGTTTGTATTTGATCCAAACTAAAATATTATTAATTCTTATTGGAAGCAAAACCAGCCTATTGGGTTTGTTTAATGTTTACATGATTTTCTAATAGTGTTAAGGTGTGAAGATGCAAATTATGGAAAGACCCATTATCCGGAAAACCCCAGATCCCGAGGATTCTGGATAATAGGTCCCATACCTGTATATATGTGTTTTTTTCAGTACTCTGAATAATAATGGTTTATGAGTCCAATGATGCACAAAGAGATTTTGAGCATTTTGCTCACCGTGTTTATGTTGATGCAAAATGTATATAAAGGACCTGCACTGCCCTCTATGAGAACTGCTTTAAAGAGTACTACAAGCCACAGGACTGAGACTACACAGAACAGGCACTTTTCCTTTAGTTCTGTATTCTCACAATGTAAAAGAATGACAATGTAAAAGAATGATTACTGAGCCACATGAATTACCCACAAGGCACCATCTCATTGCTCAGGGCAAGTGTACAAAGCCTTTAGTAAAGTGATAGGCTTGAAGTGCAGACAGAGGCCCAAGCAAGCCCAGGATTGGCTGCCTGAGATGTAGCAGTTTTTATGCAATATTATTGGTACTTTTTGATGAAAGTACCACTGACAGAGTGCAAATACCAAATCATCCAGTAGGCGGGAGTGTAATGATAAGAAATGGTTACGGAGAATCAGAGCTCACTATTGGTTTACTGTAACACTTTTACAGGAAAGAAGGAACCTACTTGGCAAAGCAATGTATTTAGACTCTGACAGTATATTCAAATCTGTATTATAGCTTTGTGAATATGTACTAATGTTTGTCTAAACAAAGGCATGGATTTGTTATCTGCCTCTCAGTACAGAAAGAATCAGACCCCTTGGCACAAGAGCTTCATACGAGTACTAAGAGACGTGCTCTTGCTCCCCTTTCTGTTCTTGCACTTGGGCCCAGGGCTTATGTCTTTTTTCCCCGGCTATATTAAAAAGTAAAAAAACAGTACATGTATCCTTTAAGAACTTGGAATTAAGAAAAAATAAATAATGAATGTACGAGCTTAGAACAGCACCCTCATCAATTTTACATTTGCAGTTTAAGGTTTACTTATCCTTTACGGCTGTTATAAACATTAAAACAGAGTGTCCCGTAATCAGTGTGGATTTACATTGCTAACTGCACAGTGCAAAATAATCATTATAAGGCTTGTTGCAATAGACCGCCATGGAAAACTGTATTGCTGTGTTTCGCAGCTTTCTGAATAACCACCATCATTTCTTTATTGAGCAATAGAAAGCTCATGTAGTACAAACAGGGGGCCTTATAATACATGGGCATAGAAAGGTTAAAGAAAACAAACAGTAGAACTGGAAGGCCCAGGGGAACAATCAATAGATGAGGTTGATGCTATGATTCTTTATGGTGCGTTGACCTCAGGGCACATTAAATAGGCTTCATTAACACTCCGAGTGCTGGCACTGGCAGCCACAATAAGAGGATCACCCCACCCAGCAGGAAATACAGAAATACTGACAGTTCAGTGTTACTCCATTACTAGTGATGACAAATTCCTATGAGTGATAGAAACACTTCACACATTTAACAGATCAAGAAAAAATAAAAACAGCAATGAGGCATGTGCAAATGTCTATGTACCCCGTGAGTCACTTGCAACAACCCCTTAGGCTCAAATGACTTTAAACTTTCCTTGTAGCTGCCCTACAGTCCTACTAATCTTGCTTTACATATTTTATCTTTTTCCAGTGCCACTAGAAATAGTCTTAGGCCATGCTTGTGCTCTGTATGTTTTAATATCCCACACACTTTTGACAATATTCAAGTCTAGGAACTGAATTGGCCATTCCAAATAGCCAACCTCTTTTCAGCTTACGTTTGTTCACGGTGGGACAATGGCGTTTAGAGGCTGATGTTACAAGAATTTATTGTTCTACCCACCCAGTATTCCTTTGCTGCCGATTGAATAATAGAACAATGAAGAAAACGATAGGTTGAAAGAAACTCAACAATATACACTGGGCTTCAGCCGTACCACTCGGTGTATTCGACAGCTCTCTAGTCAATGACCCCCCCCCCAATTAAATCTGAAAAGAGTCAGAATGCGGCAAATAATTCAAAAACAATGACAAAGAAAAAATGAAGGCCAATTGCGATGTTGCTTAAAATTGAAAATGAAGACATGTCAGCCATTTCATGTTATCAGTGGGATTTAGGGTCATCTAAAATTAACATCCTGACAGAAAATGAACAGTGCAACAGAGCATTCAGTTAGGTAATGCACAAGAGAGGCAAATATATTCATCCATATTAATGTGCTCTTGTATATTCCCAGCATGCCATCCAATTTACTGTAACTACTTAATCTCGAAGATTATTAGCCAGCAGATCCACATCTAAACAATCTCCTGATAACTTGTCTGATCTCTTTGTAACCATTCTGTCCAGTTCATTCTTAACATTCTTAACATTCTATCTCATACATCCTAGCAAACTGTTATTAAAATCACAATTCTAGTACAGGTATCCGTTATCTGGAAACCCATTACCCAGAAAGCTCCAAATTAATGAAAGGCCATCTCCCATACACTGCAGTTTATCCAAATAATCCACAGTTTTAAAAATGATTTCCTTGTAATAATAAAACAGTACCTTGTACTGGTATGGGATCCGTTATCCGGAAACCCGTTATCCGGAAAGTTCCAAATTACAGAATGGCCGTCTCCCATAGACTCCATTATAATCATATAATCCAAATTTTTAAAAATTATTTCCTTTTTCTCTGTAATAATGAAACAGTAGCTTGTACTTGATCCCAACCAACAAAACCAGTCTGTTGAGTTTATTTACTCTTTACATGATTTTCTAGTACTCTTAAAGGAAACCTGTCATGATTGAGTTAACACTAGGAAGGAAATAAAACTTTTAAAACAAACCACATACCCCTATTTATTATGCTCAAATCTCACTAATTCTCAATTTATAACTACTTTTCAAATGTGCATGAGACACTAACTGAAGCCCTGACTTTCCAGAAAGTCAGAAGAGCAAAGCATCATGGGTAGAATCAGTCCTGCAGACTCCTCTCACGATATCACCAGTTTGTGCAGTTGTTAGTGGCTGGAGTAGCCCACACAATCTGAATAGAACAATAGAAGGTGTTTCAAATAATCCTCATAGAATATCAAGTCCTGGTGTGACATGATTTATACAGAGCTTGTCTATCATAGAGTTTACTCTGACTAAGCATGAATGAGATTTGGCAGTTTGGCACAGCCCACACACGGAAAACAAAGGGGTGTTTAAACATGGCAGCGCCTATGAAGCCCTTTTTACATGAAGGATATTTTCTAATCCGTTTCAGATATAGACAAAAACAGTGGAAAAGAAATATTTTACTCATGTCTCAAGGTGACAGGTCCTCTTTAAGGTATGAATATCCAAATTACAAAAAGGCTCATTATCGAGAAAGCCCGAGGTCCCGAGCATTCTGTATAATAGGTCCCGTACTTGTACTTGATCCAAACTAAGATATAATTAATCCTTTTTGGAAGCAAAATCAGTCTATTGGGTTTATTTAATGTTTACTTAAAGGGCAAGGAAAGTGTAAAATAAAAGGCTAGAAATTCTGTATTTTGTATACTAAACATAAACATGAACTTACTGCACCACAAGCCTAATCAAACAAATGATTTATGCTTTCAAAGTTGGCCACAGGGGGCTGTCATCTTGTAACTTTGTTATACATGTTTGCAAGACTAGACTACATACACATGCTCAGTGTGGTCTGGGCTTCTTAGGGATCGTCATAAATGATCAAAAAACAAAGCTGCCTGAGTTCTGCATGGCTGGTAAGTAAGGCAGGAGCTCCCCCTGCTGTTCATAAGTATGATTGTTTCCCTGCCAGAAGTTAGGGACCGTCTGACAATTCCTATCTTCAGCGCTAAATAAAGGGAGAATTTCACTGCATACAGTCAGGTGTCTTATAAAAACGGTACATGTTTTTTAATTAAAGTATATTGGAGATAGATTACTTTTTCATTAAAAAAAAGTAAAAATGGGATTTTATTTATTTGCCTTTCCTTGCCCTTTAAAAGGGTGGTTCACCTTCAAGTTAGTTTTTAGTATATTGTAGAAGGGCCAATTCTAAGAAAACTTTCAATTGGTCTTCATTATTTATTTTTCATAGTTTTTTATGATTTGCAATTTTCTTCTGTTTCTTTGCAGCTTTCAAATGGGGGCCACTGACACCATCTAAAGAAATGCTCTGTGAGGCTACAAATGTATTGCTATTGCCACTTTTTATTACTTATCATTCTATTCAGTCCATCTCCTATTCCTATTCCAGTCTCTTATTCAAATCAATGCAGGGTTGCTAGGGTAATTTGTACCCTAGAAACCAAATTGCTGACACTGCAAACTAGAGAGCTGCTGAATAAAAAGCTAAATAACTATAAAACCACAAACAATAAAAAATGAAAACCAATTGCAAATTGTCTCAGAATATCACTCTCTACATCATACAAAAGTTAACGCAAAGGTGAACAACCCCTTTAAGGTAAGGCATGCAGATCAGAATTATGAAAAGATCTGTCATCCGGAAAAACCCAGGTCCAAAGCATTCTGGATAACAGACCCATACCTGTACAGGTTATCTAGAATGCTTGGAAAATAGAGATCCAGTAAGGATACAGTAGATCCCCATTTTACATTTTTCAGGGGACCAGGAAAAAATGATGTAAAATCCAGGAAAATGTAAAATCAGGGAAATGTGTTAAAGTAACATTTTATTCAAGTACTGAAAGGATTTAAGCACAGGAGTTCCTTTTACTTTGAGATACAATATTCACTGTGTTAATAACAAGAGTTAAGCTTTGCAGTGTTAATGTTACACTATGGGGTGCAAGGCCTCTCTGTCAGTCACATGCACAGCCTAAAGCAATAAGTGATTGGTGCAGGACTGTACAAGGGGCAAACTCATTGGAACTGAGCATTTAAATACAGAACTATGGCACAATATACATCTGGTTCATATTTTAAACCTCTATTTCACAAATAACATTCATAGAGGAAAAATGCAGTTTTTGGGTAAATCAGGACAAAATGTTGATATAAAATCTGGGAATATATGACTTAAAATAAGGGAAATGCACCCATTGAAATGATGGGTGGGACCACAAATAAAAAATGTAAAATGTGGGAAAACTTAAATTGAGGTGTCGTATATCTTAGTAGGAATCAGATACAAGGTATTGTTTCATTATTACAGAAAAAAGGAAATGATTTTAAGAAATTTTAATTATTTCATTACAATGGATGGGATGGCCTTCCTGTTATTAGGAGCTTTCTGGATAATGGGTTTCCAGATAACCTGTACATCATTTTACCCAAGCTCTCCACCCTCAGTAAGTTTAGCACATCATGTAAATAGAGGAACGAATGTTAATGATTTTCATGGTGAGAGAAACTATTAAAATTTTTTCCCATCATGGTTTATTTTCACAGAAGAGAACTATATCTGCAATCAGCAGTACCTGAATACTTTATAAAATAGCTGAAATACCTACATTAATGCACAACAGAGTCACTTGGAGCAAGTTGATGGTCTACAGACCTCCAGTAAACTAACTGGCGCTTCCAGAGTCGCACAGTAATGCTTTGTTCTCATGTTATTTTCACTAATATAAACTAGAGCCTGGCTTTAGGAAATGCAGAGCTAAAATGTGCGGCTGAAAGTAAAATGTAAACCTAACAGCCACATTGTAAGTACACTAGATGAATGGAATATTTGAAACATCTGCTCTGAGTGGCAGAAAGCTTTGGTGTATGTAACAGTCCTGTAAACCATTATGATATTCTAAGAACCCCCAAGAATTCTGTTTTTACAATTTAGTACATTTTAAAGATAAAGGTGCTCATTTAAGGGAAACCTATAACCCCAAAATCAATACTTGAACAACAGATAGTTTATATCAAGTTAAGTGGCATATTAAAGAATCTTATCAAACTAGAATATGTATTTAAGTAAATATTGCCCTTTTACATCTCTTGCCTTGAACCACCATGTTGTCATTGTCTCTGTGCTGCCCCAGAGATCACATGACCAGAAATACTACAACTCTAAGGGTAGTGACAAATGGGCAGATTCGGGGAGATTTAGTTGTCTTGCGACTAATTGCCTGTTCTTCTGCAAGACAGTCTCCCCGAACTGCTTTTGTGTGTCTTCCCTTCCGCCACAATGAAAAGTCGCCTGCACTAAGCACACGTGGCGCTTCATTTTCTGAAGTCACGACGAAAAATGAAGCACCGTGTGTGTTTAGCGCAGGCTACTTCATTATAGCGGATTGTCACCCAGAAGACCAGGCGATTAGTCACCAGGCAACAAAATCTCCCTGAATCTGCCCGTGTGTCACTACCCTAACTATAACAGGAAGAAGTGTGGAAGCAAAAGGCAGAACTCTGTCTGTTAACTGGCTCTTGACCTAACTTGGATGGTTTGTTTGGTATGTTCGTGTCCACCGTGAACCCTACGATCCCAAAATGGTTTATTTCCATGAAGCAAGGTTTTACATATGAACTGTTTGTGAGGGTTATAGTTTTCCTTTAAGATCACAAACTGCAGCAACAGGTAAAGAATTGAGCCCATTAAAACACCATACACGATGCAGTCTCTCTTACTTGTACTGCCTGATAATTTGCTAGTTACAACTGCTTGAGAGCATGTGGCACAAGGTGTGTAAAAGCAAGTATAAAACTCATTCATATTGATATAGCAGTTATCTACTAGTGATTTTGCATTACAGAAAAAGCAGGGCACATAACAGTTTATTATACAGAGAGAGTGTGAACTGACATATGGGAACGTTGGGAAATGCTCCATAAATAAGAGCTGAATCCAACACAGAAGAATCTGTTGCAATTGCTCTCTGCGAAGAATTTTTTCAATTTAATCTAGCAAAGAATGAGGCTTTTCTTTCTCAGCACACCCGGACTGGCAATCTGTGGGTTCTGGCAAATGTCAGAGGGGCTGCTGTAAGTTGCCATAGACAGTCACTATATATTGGGCTGGTGGGGGGCTGTTTTGGGCCCCCGAAATGCCAGGACATATTTTGAATTTCACTCCAGACCTGCTTCTCAGATATGCAACCACACACACAGAGGCGGGCCATGCAGGCCAGGCGCCCTAGGCAGCCAAACCAGGCAGCTCGCTCTCCTCCCTTCCCCAGTCACACACATATGCGCAGTAACACCGCTCACGTGCACATGCGCAGTAACACCGCTCCCGTGCACATGCACAGTAACTCCACTGGAGTGAACAGGATTTTGCTGTAATTTGCATCTCCATATGTTGTCTATTAAAAACATTGAAACACAAATGAATGCCCTTTGGATTGTTTGCCTCAAATAAGGATCAATTATATTTTAGTTGGGATCAAGTACAAGCTACTGTTTTATTATTACAGAGAAAAAGGAAACCATTTTAATAACTTTGAATTATTTGATTAAAATGTAGTCTGTTGGAGATGGACTTCCTGTAATTCAGGGTTTTCTGGATAATGGATCCTATACCTGTATGACACCTGGGGGTAAGATTTCATGGGTCATCCTGTAATTATGTTGGATCACAGAAAGTCAATCCAAACAGAAAATATAATCTACTGATGCCTGATTTCAGCAGGTGCAGAAAAGAGAGGTACAATCATGTGGTTTAAGGAGAGCAATTCAAAGCAGAACTGCTGTGATTAGATATTTATTTGCAGACTACTGTTCACATGACGTTTCTCAAGTGTGTTGAGAAAGGGCACAAAAGGCCCGAAACGTTGTGTGAAGAGTAGTCTGCAAATAAATATCTCATTACAGTAGTTCTGCTTTGAAGTGCTCTCCTTAAAACACATGATAGGAGATTTATCTAAGGGTGTGGGGTGCCCTGAATTGTGGAACATTTTGCTTGTTAAAGGCAGAGCGTAAGAACATCCCCTTAAGACAGGAAGTACAACTCTTACCTCCCCTTCACCCTAGATGTATTATATATAGGTCCTTCTCCATCAAGGATTTAGATGCAGAACACCATCATTTGATTTCATTTATATCTTAAATAGATTTAAGATACACAACAAAGTTCAGCATTTAATTCACCAAGTACATCAGATACTACTGGGGCTATTAATATTGTAAGTAACAGCATATACCTGTGGCACCTTTTGCACTGCCTCTCTATCTACCCAGTTTTATTTTTATACTGAGCAATTCCTTTAAGTATACACGTAATTGCTTCCTTCTTTGGTTATCAGCAGTTAAAATCAGGTGACTTGCACTTTTGCACTTTTATTACCTCTGCCAGATTTAGTTATTGAATAACTCTGAGAAGAAGTTGGTAGAATTCCACACAACCAGGAACGCTTGTTTAAAAATAAAAAAAACTTCAATCCATATTAAAAGCAGAGGTGGGCCAGCGCAAGCACAAGTTGGCACTCCCGGGTGAGAGTTGACGCTGGCACGTATGTGTAGTGCGCATGTTGACCCTGGCACGCCATCCGAAAGGACAGTGGAAAAAACAAGCCCAATCGAGGAGCAGACAAGGGGTAGTTGACAGAGCGGGTACGTGCCTTGTGCCCTCCCAGCTTTGCGCCTGAGGCACGTGCCTACTCTGCCTACCCCTTCTTTCCCTGTTTTGGGACTAAAGCTGTGCACAGTAGTAGTGTATTGAGTGAGAAGATGGAAGTACAGGTTGGAAGCGGGTCCTACAATGGCAACATTTTGTGGGTTAGGGCTGGGCGCGGTTTGAGTTTTTTTCTTATCCACACGTCACTATTGGGCAAAGAAAAAGTTTTGGTTTTTTTTTTCAAGTATTCTAAATGTATTTGTGTTTTACTGTCAAAATTTGTTAAACTTTTTTACTTTGTGGCTTTAAGTTCTATCATTCAGTTTTATAACATAAACAAACTAACTTATTATGTTATAACATAAACAATATTACTTACCATTGTATGTTATTCTTGGCTTTGTTAAGCACATGACAAGGTGCAAATCCATTTCATCTGTGGGAATGAATTTTGAGCACACTGGGCACTTAAATCCTGTTAAAAAAAATATGTATATATAGTTAGTGACATAAATCTCTCAACTTAATGAATTTGTAACTAAAGATAAACATAAGCAAGTTATTTTGCAGTCTGGGCCCAATTTGTCCACCCATATGCTTGGCCAATCAGGTTGCCCTAGGACTGACAATCAGATCAGAGGGGTAGATTCATCAGAGTGAAGTTAAGAGTGAAGTTCCGCCACTAGAGGGAAATTCCG
>CM044441.1:50314968-50332375 GCA_024363595.1 Xenopus borealis | reverse complement strand
GCTCTAGGAACCCAAACCCTTCCTTCCTACACCAAGACTTGAGCCACACATTTAGCTCCCGCTGTCTTCCTAAACTTGCAAGTGGCACAGGCAACATTTCCAAAAAAATTACATTGGAAGACCTTCCCTTAATCTTAGAGCCTAGATCCCTGAACTCACTCTTTAAGGTCTTCCATCTACCATTTATCTTGCAATTAGTACCGATATGTACTAAGACAGATAGGTCGTGCCCAGCCCCACCCAATAATTTGTCTACCCGATCAACCACATGCCGAACCCTGGCACCAGGTAGACAGCAAACTGTTCGGTTGTAGCGATCCGGACGACAGATTACCCTATCCACTTTCCTAATAATTTAATCCCCTACAACCAAAATCTGTTTAGGCCTGACTCTGCTCTCCTCCCCGCCACTACTAGAGAAACTGGTCTCCCGGCTGTTAGAGGGATCAGCCCCATCTAGAATTGCCAATCCAGACTTCACACTCCCATCATCTTCACACAATCTGGCAAAGCTGTTGGGATGTATAAACCCAGGATCAGTCTCCCTTTTCCTTTTGCCCACCTTAGATTTTCTAACTGTCACCCAGCTAGCTGCCTCAACATCCTGCTGCTGTTCTGTTCCCCCCAAACTATCTGACCCCGCTAGGTCCTGCTCAGTGAGCAAGAGACTCCTTTCAAGATTGTCAATCGCAGTGTTGCAATTTGTTCCTCTAGTGCTCTAACTCGAGCCTCCAAAGTGGCAATTTGCTCACATCTACCACAGAGGTAAGCATTTTGGATCTGTTGTTCCAAATCTGCATACATATGATAGACTGTGCACTGTGTCAGAATAGCTGTCCCCTTTGCTACACAGCATTATTTATATAAACAATAGTAATGTTTCTGAAGCAAATACAGCAGTTTTACTAGTGCAGGGCAACACTGCTTTAGATTTTCATTACTTTAAAACAATTAAATTTTTTGATGTTGCTGGTCCTTTAAGACACCATATTATAAATGTGAGAATAGCAGGGACTTTTGTTTATTACCAAGTCATGCAAAAAAAAAAAACTTTCTGATTGAATGCCAAACAGGCATATATATCTATTTATAAACAAAGGGGTTTGCTTCCATTGAATAAAATTATATCAGCACCTTTAATAAAAGAAAGATATATTGCACTTTCAATTAGGGATACACCAAATCCACTTTTTGAGATTTGGCCGAATTTCTGAATCCTTCATGAGAAAATCAGGACTCTCCAGTGCAAACCCTGGACTGCAGGTTGAGCTATCAAAAGCAGGACTGTCCCATTGAAATGGGACAGTTGGGAGGTATCGGTAATAATAATCTATTTTGCTATCAGATTTGTTAATTACGGTAAGATTTGGGCAGAAAGTCATGCACAAGGATTCGGCTGAATCCAAATCATGCTGAAAAAAGGCTGAATCCTGGCCAAATCCCAATCCTGGATTCGCTTCATCTCTACTTACAATATAAGCAGAAAATGATTGTTCATCAAAATAGTCTGTTTAATCTGTTTCCCAACACGTTTCGTCTAGTCAGATATGCAGATATATTAATATTATATTATTGTCCCACAGTACCAGCACTCACGACGTTCTCACAGCCAGTGGTGCAGGGTCAAGGTTGCATAGATACAGGAAGAAGGACCAGCACTCACTGTTACTCCAAATATTCAAGGTGTTTTATTTCTGTTTAGTGCAAACACATCTCAATCCGACGTTTCGGTCCCACCTGGGGACCTTTCTCAAGGATATTGAGCCGTTAGTGAGACAAACATTATATACCCTCCCCCACTTCTTGAGATCCACGTCAGACACTTCTTTTGAATGGACATGTGACATCATTTGGCGCCAATATTCACAAGTGGGGGAGGGTATATAATGTTTGTCTCACTAACTGCTCAATATCCTTGCGAAAGGTCCCCAGGTGGGACCGAAACGTCGGATTGAGATGTGTTCGCACTAAACAGAAATAAAACACCTTGAATATTTGGAGTAACAGTGAGTGCTGGTCCTTCTTAATATATATATATATATATATATATATATTTCAAGGGTGATTGTGCCAATACAATTTTACATGATGGGAGCGCGCCCCTTCTTTTATGTTTATTTGTAGACTTTGCCTACTTGTGACTAGCAGATGAAGGAGGCAGCTCCCAATTTGGAACATTTGTTTTCAGACAATTTGCATTTCACCCTTGGAGAACCAAACATTTGATGTTGACCTTTGGAGTATTTGGACTTTATTTGTGTGCATTATTTGTTTTTACACACAACTGCCTTTATCTAGTTAGCGCCCCTTTCTCTCATCTACATCTTTTATATCTCTCTATGTGCACATGTAATTCGAAAATGAAAAGATATGTTCTGCAGATATTCCAGGAATGCAGATAAAGCACACTTTACAGCACAAACCAGGTTGGATTTGAATTCTGCGTTTGTGTTCCAACTGCAACACAGATATACACTCAGCCATTCTACACTGATCCAGTTCAAACTCCTCCAGGACACTAAGAACTGTTTTCTGTTTTCATTTTATTTTTTACTTAAACCCAACCTATTTAATGGATGACAATAGAATCCTTCTGCTTGAATTTTGACTAGATAGACCTATGTAGTAGCAGTAGTAGTAGTAGTGTTGAACTTCATCATTAAGCAGAGCTTGTACTGCAATCAAACCACAACCACAAAGCAGGCTTTTGGCACACACTGCAGTTTACAGTCTGTACTTTTTAGGTTGGCCATAGACATAAAGTTTAAGTCATATGAAATAAAGGTTTGTGTGATTTTCAGACCAGGAGTGGATTACACAGACATTTTTCGCACCATGGCAATCGGTTGTTTAGTCAGTCGGACAGGTTATAAGATTTGTCGGCTAAGGATAATATCTCTGCATGTATTGCCTATCTGACAATATCAACAGGTGACTGTCACTACTATTTGTTTCAGGGCTGAACATTGTGCGATTTGTTTTCTTTACTACTTTATTTATCTGAATGGTTATTTGTAAGTCAGAAGATTACAATGGATGATCATTCGTCAGACATAATGAAAACCACCAAAAGTGTAACCAACCATGCTGCCTGTTACTACCATGTATGGGAGGCACCTCAAAGAAACATTACTAGTGAACTCACACAAAAATGTGTTCCTGTCTAAACAAAAAAATGTAAATTTTGGGGGGTTGGGGGGGGGGGTACTGTGGTTGTGCTAATTAACTCATGGTTATGACTCATGATTCATACCTGTACTGTTGGAAAAGGCATTCAAGGTTCAGGTTCCCAAAATACTGACCTTGTCATGTGCAGAAATCAAGGTATGGAAAAGGAGGGGAAGGGGTACCACGAGGACAGTATGAAGGGTTTGTGGGTAAATTTTCAAATAAAGCAGCCCAACCACAAATTTCTTCTATATTTAGAGGAGTATAATTCACTGGCACATTCTTGCATTTTGCACAATATATCCCCTTTAATCGTGTGTGGTTAAGATAGAGCCCCATGAAAGACATACGTAAATACTACATGACAGTCTGCTGTCACAGCTTCAACTCTTCAGTAAAGCATTTCATGAAGACCCTTTCTACTGCCCATATTTGTTGGTGGAGATTACATAGTTTGATAATTGTGTGCTTAAAGGGGTGGTTCACCTTTACAGTAACTTTTATTATGTTATAGAATGGCCAATCCTAAGCAACTTTTCAATTGGTTTTTATTATGTATTTGTTATAGTTTTATAGTTATTTGTCTTTTCGTCTGATTCTTTGCAACTTTCAAATGGGCGTCGCTATCCCCTTCTAAAAAACAAATGCTCTGTAAGGCTACTAATGTATTGTTATTGCTACTTTTTATTGCTGATCCTTCTATTCAGACTCTCTCCTATTCACATTCCAGTCTCTTATTCAAATCAATGCATGGTTGCTAGGGTAATTTGGGCCCTAGTTACAAGACTGCTTAAAATGCAAATTGAAGAGCTGCTGGATAAAAAGCAAAATAACTGAAAAACCGTAAATAATAAAAAATGAAAACAAATTGCAAATTATCTTAGAATGTCGCTCTCTACATCATACTAAAAGTTATCTCAAAGGTGAACAACCCCTTTAATTATATCACTATGTGTAATGGCTAGGGCTTAAATAGCCATAGAGACTAAAGAGAATGAGTGTCCAGATACTTTTGACCTGAAAAAAATAAGTTAAGACTAATTTACAAAAGAAATTACACAAGACATGGGTGTGTAGCATAAAAAGTAGTATATTCTACATGTCCTCTCTCTTGATATTGGCGTTGTGGAGAAGTTTGTAAGGAATGAGATCAAGTGGACAGGTAGAAAGGTGAGCAGAAGCCAAAAAAAAAGGAAGGATGGTGAATGTCTGGGGGGGGGGGGGTTAGTAGTGTAAATGCCACTTCTGATGGTGTTGATTTTGTTTTTTTTAAGTGGTTAGGATTGTCCTGTGAATGGACAAGTTTTAGGGAAGAGACACATGGTTAGATTAGGGGGGATTAGTATCTTGGCGACAAATCTCCTCTTCTTCAGGGTGACTAATCTCCCCGAACTTCCTTACTGCTGCTATGTAAATTGCCGGTGGGATGGCACTCAAAGCGCTTTATTTTCTGAAGTAGCCCGAAGTTTCCTCGAGAGGCAACTTCAGAAAACAAAGATATCCAAGTGCCATCTCGCCGGCAATTTACACTCTAGCAGGTGGGAAGGTAGGAGTAGGTAGTTCGGGGAGATTAGTCGCCCCGAAGAAGGTGAGATTTGTTGCCAGGTCACTAAATCTCCCTGAATCTGCCCATGTGACTTTACCCTAAAACTGATCAGAGCCCACACACCGCTTATCTGAGAAATATAAACCACTCTACAGTAAATGGAATCGTCTACAGGCACTGAAAGTAGTTTAGATTTAATCTCGTCTCTAGTATTGTATATGCTTTGTTAGGCATTAATACAATCCTCCTTTCTCAAAGGTCTTTAAAGGCTTTCTAGCAAACACACACTATTATTCTTATGTATAAAAATACACCAAAAAAGCAAGGCCTGTATTGCTTGCATTGTTACAAATCAGGAGGAAATTACAGAGCCATGCAAAAATGTGAATAAAGTAAATACAAACTGTCTTGCCTTACTGATATCCCTACAATGACAAAGAATTATCCAGTTCAAGGTGAAAACTATAAAGAGCATGGAAGCATGAAAGCAAGTGCATAGTGAACAGGCTGGGTTATAAGTAATGATTAAAGGGGTTGTTCACCTTTGAGTTAACTTTTAGTATAATGTAGAGAGTGATATACTGAGACAATTTGCAATTGGTTTTTGATTTTTTATTGTTTTTGAGTTATTTAGCTTTTGATTCAGCAGCTCTCCAATTTGCAGTGTCAGCAATTTGGTTTCTAGGGTAGAAATTACCCTAGCAATCCTGCATTCATCTGAATAAGAGACTAGAATACGAATAGGAGATGGACTGAATAGAATGATAAGTAATAAAAAGTGGCAATAATAATACATTTGTAGCCTTACAGAGCATTTGTTTTTAGATGGTGTCAGTGACCCCCATTTGAAAGCTGCAAAGAAACAGAAGAAAATTGGAAATCATTAAAAAACTATGAAAAATAAATAATGAAGACCAAATGAAAAGTTTCTTAGAATTGGCCCTTCTACAATATACTAAAAGTTAACTTGAAGGTGAACCACCCCTTTAACCGTTGCTTTTAAATGCTTCCCAAATTCATTGTCTAAATGTAACGGTGAATGCATGTTTTATAAATTAATACATTTATTTATAATTGAACCTTAATACATTGTCATGGAGAAACTAAAGGCCTGCAGTATATTTATTAGTAAAATCACAGGCATTCTAGGAAATAAGCATGCGAGTCTGTTGGTGCCCAAATGTTACTGATACATAACATACAGATCCGGCATTCTGAACATACGGTATTGCACCCAAAAATGTGTACTCGAGCTATTTAAGGTGGGCCACCGGGAACTCCTGAACACAGTAAAACATTTGACAACAACAGAGAATAGTAATTAAATGAGGTTTGTAACTTATAATTAAACAATTGTTTTGGATCATGGAGCTGACTCAGCTTATACAAAGTAGATTTATAGTGGATGACAATCAGACTACACCAGTAGAGCTTGTTCCACAACCAACTGCATAAGTTATACCTCCTGTAGGTACGTATATGTATTATATGTGGCATGCATTGTTATTGGGGGTCCATAATGCATCCTGAAAATGCAGATGTGCGGTGAAACATTGAATATACCTCTCCTCCGGTTCCACAATGTTGCCCTATTCTGACAGCCACTGCCCTAGCTTCGTCATACACAGACTTCACTTCAAAATTCTTGAACTTATTTAAAAAGCACTGGGCAATGTGGCTCCACCATTACCTCTGTAATCCCCAAGGACACCCCTGAGACATACCCTTTGCTCTGCACAAGCTCCCCCTCTGCTCCTTACTATCTGTTCACACTCTCACATCCAGGACTTTTCTGGAAAAAAACCTCTGGAATTGTTTCCCTTAGAATTACACTTTTTCTTTAACCCCTTTAATGTGGCCACACATGGGCCAGTAAAAGCTAATTTGGCAGGTGATGGACAACATATTGGGTCCTCCAGAGGGCCTGGCTTACAGACATCTAGGCTAAATCTTTAAGGAGTCTATAGGGCCTGTTTGAAATGTTTGTCAGGCAAGGACTGAATTGGTATGCTGATATGGTCTCCGTACAACAGATGAGTCAGTGCAGGCCTCCAGTATGATCTGATCTTTTACCCAGGGCCAATCATTAGATCAGCTCAATTTGCCCTACTGTATTATTCAAGCAGATGTAAGGCCAGTTTTATTCTTTCTACCATAAAAACTATGGTTACCTATTTTCATTACAGACTTACCACTATCTTTACTGATAAGACTACAACAATCTGAATGGGCACCCCAACCTCATGTCTCACTCCCCCTCTCTCTGTCAGACTAAAAGCTCCAGAAGGCAAGGTCCCCCATTGTCTCTTAACTAGGGATGCACCGAACCTACTATTTTGGATTGAGCAGAATCCCTCACGAACGATTTGGCCGAATAACAAGCCCGAATCCTCATTTGCATATGCAAATTATGGACAGGAAGGGAAAAAGTATAATTAATTTTTTTACATCCTTTTTTTGTGACAAAAAGTTACGTGATTTTCCTTCCCACCACTAATATGCATATGCAAATTAGGATTTGGATTCAGCTCAACCAGGCATAAGGATTCGGCCGAATACTGCTGAAAAACACAGAATCTTAACTGAATCCCGAACCGAATCCTGGATTCGGTGCATCCCTTCTCTTAACCATACACAACTGTACCAATTCACAATGGAATTTCAGTATGTGCAAACTCTTATAAAACTGAGGTCTCTTACAAACAAGCCTTTACTCATTCTGCATGTTGTCTCTACTGTGTTTGGTGGTTCAGAGCACCTATAAATACAAAAACCTACCTGTGGCACAGTTTCCTTGGTAGGTACTTAGCATCTTCTTAAAATAATACAAAGAATGGAAGCAAGAAAACCTTTTTCATTCTGTTAAATTGATAATTTGATAATACTAGGCCAATTTCTAGATCAATTCTGCTCTTAGCATGAAGTTATTTTATATTTCAGATCTGGTCTGGTTTGACCTTCAGTTCTGATAATGTATCTCACTGCCTGTTAAGTAAGACATTGATTGGCTTGACTATTATTATTATTATTATTATTAATAATAACAGTAGCATTTTCATTATTATTTATAATAATAACTATTTATTTGGTACTACATGGTAGAGAAATTCCACTCCCTACTGAATTAAATTACCTCCAACCTGTAAATCCTTACCCACAGTTTATTATTAAGAAACCAGAACGGCCTAACGAGCCATTGGGTATGGTCACAGGAATGGGGCTGTAAATGGAACTTTCCATAGCAGGGGAAACTCCTTATGCTTACTGATACCCTGTTACAGGATACCATCAACCTTCATAGTACTAATACTAAGTTAGCATAGCTATTCCCCTGTTATAAGTACATTTTTCCTGGAAATGTTGAGTACTGTGGCCATTTAATACATGCATTCTCTATGTGATGACCATATCTAACATGCTTTAGAGTGCCCCACATGCATACAACACATTATTTAAACCTGGGGGGGGGGGGGGATTAACAACTGCCTGTTTCTTTCTTGAGTGGTAATGACGTTCAAAGCTCTTGAAAACAAATACAGGTATAGGATCACTTCTCCCAACCCTTTATCCTGAGAGTTCCAAATTGCAGGTAGGCCATCTTCCATAGCTTCAATTTTAAGCAAATAATTCTAATTTGTGCTAATGCTTTATTTTTTTCACTGTCATAATAAAACTGTACTTGATGGTAACTAAGCTGCATAAATACACATTGGAAAACAGTTTGGAACAATTAGGCTTACCTTGCATCAAAATTAACACAGTGTTTGCATTTCTTTCAGGGACACAACAAATCAGTAGGGATTTTATAATTTACTCTAACATCCTATAGAAAAGAATAGCATTCAACAGTTGAATAAATTCTGCCAAACTGGCTCAAAAATTGTTTGGAAATTTAAATGTGTCAGTTTGTTAAAACATTGCTGTGACTTTCATAATTCAAACTGCTGCTCCTTCAAACTTCCCAGTTTATTTAAATAAAAAATAGTGAACCATATTGCATACCAGTCACACATCTAATCTCCAGTCCAAAATAGATTTTTCTGGATTATTGAAATTAGGGTATCACATACCTTTATCTGTACATGTCAAGCTGCCATATCGTTTACCTTTGATATACTTTAAATCAGTCACATCTGGTTCTTAATAGAGAATTTCTCACAAAACTATATGTCACAGACACAAGCAAACTGCATCTGCGATATATGTTTTTCCCTCAGGGAAATACAAATTACTTACAAAGTATTCATGCTATGGTCGCCTATCAAAATGTCTTGGATTTCAGGTAACGTTTCCTAAAAAGCCAAAAAAAAAGGCCACAAAAAAAAATCAACACTTGATCAATAAAACATAAGTAGGATGCTAAATAACTGTAAAAAGCATTTATCAAAGCATATTTCACACAACTTGCCTGGGATTCTACACCATATACACACCCACTGGAGGATTTAAATGGCATCAGCCTTGCCGCTTACAACCGAGATCATTCTCTAGGCCACTAGTAAACCAACACTTCAGTTGTTCCACTGCCCCATACCCAATGTGTGTGCCTTACAGACAGCCAGGAAGCTAGCTTTGCACCAAAACATAGAATGCAACCCTTCCAAAGTACAAAAAAAAAGGTCAACCGAAAACAGCAGAGACCCAAGCAGAATATGAATGATAACAGAAAAACTTTTCTTTCACTCATGGTTAGTGGTTGGCTGAAGCCATTTATTGTCAAACAACTGTGTTTGCTCTTTTTAAATCATAATCACTACACAAACTACCCAAATGACCCTGATCAAAAGTTTACATACCCGAGTTATTTGGCCTGATAACATGCACACAACTTGACACAAAAGGGTTAGAATGGCTATTAAATGTAACCATCTTCATCTGTGATCTGTTTGCTTGTAATTAGTGGGTGTGTATAAAAGGTCAATGACTTTCTGGACTCCTGACAGACCCTTGCATCTTTCATCCAGTGCTGCTCTGATGTTTTTTTGGATTCTAAGTCATGGGGAAAGCAAAAGAATTGTCAAAGGATCCGCGGGAAAAGGTAGTTGGACTCTATAAAACAGGAAAGGGATATAAGAAAATATCAAAGGAATTGAGAATGCCAATCAGCAGTGTTCAAACTCTAATTAAGAAGTGGAAAATGAGGGGTTCTGTTGAAACCAAACCAAATAAACCTAAACTTTCAGCCACAACTGCCAGATAAATTGTTCGGGATGCAAGGAAAAACCTACAAATAACTTCAGGGGAAATAGGACTCTCTAAAAAATGTGGTGTGGCTGTTTCAAGATGCAAGAAGAAATGATAAAGTCTGCCAGGGTATGTAAACTTATGAGCACAACTGTATACGATAACGATAGTGGCAAAGAATACAGTACTGTATTGACATTAATGAAAGCGAGGACCAGCTGTTTAGATTTCAAGTGTTCATTCGAGCCTCAGATCTAACTGCTGGATTTTCAGCTAATAATGCAATGAAATACAAAAGTAAAGAGCTGTTATATAAATGCTACGTGCTTGTTCCACCACTCATCTCAAACTCTACACAAAGGGGCAGATTTATCAAGGATCGAATATGCTGACTGTTCCACCTGGATAAATCTGCCCCTAAAAGGAGATGTTCACTTTTTGGAAATTCCTATCTTTGCAGCAGAAGCAGTTTTCTAAATATGTCATCATATCAAAAATCCACTATTTTCGACTCCAGAATCCTTTGTGAAAGATTCTGCCGAATCCTTGGCCTGACCGAACAGAATCCAAAGCCTAATTTGCGTAAAAAACAAAATGTTAAAAAAAAAAAGTCACGTGATTTCCCTTCCTGCCCCTAATTTGCATATAACAATTAGGATTCATTCAGCCAGGCAAAAGGATTCTGGAAAATCGCAGACAATTCCTGAACTGAATACTGGATTTGATGCATTCCTAGTAAGTAAGTAAATGCAAGGATCAGCAAATTACCACTTTGGTAGGACTTTGCAAAATGTAAACATCCCTTTAATGAAATGACAGGTAATGTTCAGCCAGGTGCATTGCAAATGCATTTAGCTTTCACAAACTTCAATAGAAAAGCTGTGATGAAGAAATGCAGGGGCACTACTTAAAGATCAATGAGCATACCTCCCAACATTTTGGAAAGAAAAAGAGGGACAAAAATATTTGCCCATGCCCATTTTTGTGGTCACACCCCCTAATTACCAAGTTCATTTTACAAAATTTGGCAAGTTATGAAAGTTTGAATCAAGCTTGAATATATTTATGTGATTTTTTTTACAGTTAAAGGGCAAGGAAAGTGTAAAATAGAATAAGGCTAGAAATGCTGTATTTTGTATACTAAAACATAAACATGAACTTACTGCACCACAAGCCTAATCAAACAAATGATTTATGCTTTCAGGCTGGGGACAGACAGGGAGATTCTGTCGCCTGGCGTTTTTTAGCAGGCGACAATCTCCCCGAATTACCTTCTCCCTGTCTGCCGCTAGTATACTGACAAAGCGCCAGCGCCTGTGCAGACGCGGCGCGGCGATTTCCGGAATCGCCCGAAGTTTCCTCACGTATTCATCAAAGGGTGAACTTTCACTTCACCCATTGATGAATACGCCTTGCAAAATCCCATAGAAATGAATTGAGAGCTGCGGAATTTCCCTCTAGTGGTGGAACTTCACTCTTTGATGAATCTATCCCTTTATGGGGCAAAAACTTAAATTTTTCATGAACAAAAATAAACGCAAATTTTTTGAACTGCCATTATCGTTCATTTACACCAATTTCACAGCTTATCTGCCGATGTATGGGTGCTTCCGACGGGTCTTTTGATCATTATCTGGCCATAATATTGATCAGGAAGGTTTGATTTTTCCCTGACTGACCCGTCGAAGCCCACTGCCCTCATTATAATCCGACTGCTCGCCCATAGGGCCGAATGTTTACATTACCCCCAACATAGCCCTGCAGTTAGTGGCATATATTTCCCCGATATGCCACTAACTGCAGGGCTATGTTGGGGCTAATCTAAACATTCGGCCCTATGGGCGAGCAGTCGGATTATAATGAGGGCAGTGGGCTTCGACGGGTCAGTCAGGGAAAAATCAAACCTTCCTGATCAATATTGTCAGTGACATCATATCCTGTCTGCCAGAAATTCAATAAAGTTGTAAAAAAACCCTGGCAACTTTTCTTTTTTTAAAGTGGGTTTGCCTTCAAAAGTCCAAACTATTAAAGATTTGTGTGTCAACATTGTTTTAAACTTTGAGGGGCATGCCACATTTATATAAGGGAGGGCTCATGTCTAGGGCTTTAGATTCATTGGACAAAAAAAAGCATTTGCACCAACATAACTAATAAAGACATCCATACAACTTTTGTGTACCTGCGGTATTCAAATTAACCTAAGTTTAAGAGTGCTACCAAAGTTTAGAAATGCTATGAAATGCTCGCCTAGCCAAAGTAAGGCTACCGAAAATCTGCCAGCATTCAGCTGCTGAGACGCAACTTCGTATTTTAGTGAATTAACGTAGTGGTAATTAATTTGTGCAAAGCAGTCACTGGTGAAAATTCACCTTTTAGTGAATTTTCCCCTTAGACAGGTTCTCGTGCACTATTTTCCTGAATTTTGCACCATTATTTTTACAGTTCATTATTTCCATTACAGACATATTTCTAAATATGCAAAATACTCTGTGGCATTAACAGCAAAATCTCTTTAGTCCATTTGAACACACATTGCAATATCACTAATCAAAAAGAGTGGTACACATCTAAATATGAGTCAATGCCAATACAATTGTGTAATAGCTGGTATAAAATAAACTGTATATTTTAAAACTCTGTTGCATACATGTATGGCAATGTCTGGTGTATTTCAATGACTTTTGTTTTTGCACTTTTCTAAACATTCTCCATGCCCCCCAGTGTGTAAGTAACTACAGCTAAAAAAGGTTTCATTCCTCTAAGTCATGAACATTTGACAGAGAGGCATTTATGAAAGAGTGCATTTTGTAACATTCCTATAGAGACATGCACGTTCCTGCTAAAAGAACCTTTGAGGGAGAGGATTCTTGTATTTATGCATATGCCCCACTTGTTTACAACATCCACATCAAACAGTGCCCACCTCGCTCTGTGCAAACATGGACTGAGACATACTGTCACGGTCGGCACCCAACACCAGAACAAATGCCAAGCACCCTGGTCTTGGCTAGTGCTTCACCAGTAGTGTGACCGCCTTTGGCTTCGGGAGGAGCCCTCAGCTACTCAGATGCCATCTGGACAAGTGGTACAGGGCAAGAGTTCTGGCCAGCAATGGGGCACGACTGCATTGAAAGTATTTAAGGCCGAAGGTCACGGTACAGGCAGGAGTAGGCAGATTCGTGGTCAGACAGGCTGGATCGAGGCAGGCGGATTTAAAGAATCGTCAGTCAGGCAAAGGTCAAAACCGGATAATCAATCAGATAGGATGAGGCAGAAGAGGTAGTCGGAATTCAGGCACGGGTAAGAGGAAGAGGAACAGCGCGGCGGGCATCCCTGCCGCACCACTAGACCACCAGGGTGAGAAATCCTCACACATACTTTATGCAACTTTTCAGATGAATGGTTACTTGTTACCCAAATCATTGCTGGGCATTTGTCTTAAAGAAATATAAACAATGTACATTTTAGAAGTAGAAAGGAGAGTGGTTTGAATGGTTGACTGTAACAAAGCCTGGAAATATGTGCACCTTGTCTGTTTCTTTTCTAGTCACCGCTGTGTGAAAGAGCAGCAAGACACAGTACTTATTTGTGGCAACACCTGTTAAACCAGATTAGCAGACCTAAAGTAGCACATTGTGACGTAGTGTAGTTTTACCAGTGCAATGTAACGCTATGTTATATTTTAATTACTGTAAATCACTTTCACTTTTTGGCGTTACTGTTCCTTTAAATGTTACACCTTGTCTTGTTATTTTTCAAGGAGTTTCACTAAAAAAAAAACTAACATTTTTCAGGATTAAAAAAAAAACTTCAATTGTTTGAGATGTATTGTATAATGCCCTGAAGCTGCTAAAAGGCCAAATCCAAAAATACTCCAGCTAAAACATGTCAAGGTCAAATAGATGGCAGAGGTCCCTTTAACCATTTGTTTTTTACCTTCATGATTTCAGTTTTGTTTTATACTGGTTTGTGTTCGAAAGCTCAATACATTAGAGGTATTCAAGGTTTTGAAACAGTAGCTTGTACTTGATCCAAACTTAAGGTGGCCATACACAGGGAGATCCGGTCAATTGGTCGATATTGCCAAACGAGTGTATCTCCCCCTGATGTGCCCACATTGAGTTGGGGAATATCGGTCTGATCCTATCATGGGCCCAGAATCAGAATGCATCCAATATGGGTGGTCGGTCCGACGGGATTTTTTAACCTACCCTATCGTGATCTGGCCGACATTCGGGAAAATGCCTGGCAAATTGAAACATTTTTATTGTGTGGCACCTGGTGACACATGAATATTGTGTGGGGAGGGAGAAGAATGTATTCTATGTATTACATTTGAGAAGCCACACAATAAAGAACTAAAGAGGTCAGCTATTATATCAAGACAATAAACCAAAGCATATCTCCATACCCACTCCCTAAAGAGATCCACATGCTCAGTGTTACTTGTTTTTTTGCAAATCTTACGCAAACTGTTCAGCAATCATATACAGGCACGGGACCGGATATCCAGAATTCCTGGGACCTGAGTTTCTCCTGATAAGGGATCTTTCCATAATTTGTGTCTCTATTCCTTAAGTCTACTAGAAAATCATGTAAACATTAAATAATCCCAATAGGCTGGTTTTGCTTCCAATAAGGATCCATTACATTTTAGTTTATCCCATACCAGTATTTTAATATTTGCAAAAAGGCAACCAACTCTTTCCTGTAATATCTAATATACAACTGCTTCACGGTGGGAATTCTAGAAATTCACAACTATCACTGTAAATACATTTTTGTACCTGAAGGTGAAACCTCCTTTCTTCCCATATCACACAATAATGTCCCATCTAAACATTATCATACAGTCCCCTAATAAATTGTGTGGTAGCATCTGCCTGGCAAATTCACCAAAATTCAACGTCAACTTCGCCGGCGTTCGCCGCACTTCGCCAGGCGAATTTTCGCCAGAGCTATGCAAATTCAATAAGATGAAAATTTGCGCTCAGAGCAGCAAACGGTAGCGAAGTAGGGCTACCTTTACTTCGCCAGGCAAATCGCATTTACGCTAGAGATGCCTAATTTGCATACGGTGCGAACTTAAGTGTATATTAGAGGTGTATGTTACAGCCACTACATTCCACTACACAAGCCCAGGAAACCTTTAATAAATAAAATAAAGTTGTCCTATTGCCCTAAACATGTGCCCCCTGTATAGTTGTGTTGCCATATGTTAGGAAATGTAGGGGGGGGAAGGAGGGTAACCCTAAAAAAAAGCTGTTTTTCAGACTATCACCCACAAAAGGTAAAAGACGCCAGCTTTTTTTTTTCAAACTCCTATCTATTGTATTGAACTTCGCCAGGTCTGACCTGGCGAAGTAACATCTAGCGTAAGAGGTAATGTTCAGAAAAATGTTCATCTTAGTGAATTAGCGTAGTTATGTCCCTTCATCAGTGCGCAACTTCGCCTGGTGTAAGGGTGCAAAATTGCACAAGTCTATATACTTCGCTAGCGAATTTTCACCAGGGACACTTGTTAGTGAATTGACATCACGCTGGCAAATTAGCGCTAGCGTTAGACGCTTTGCGCTTTAGTGAATTTGCACATATACATCCATAATGTAAATTCTGAGACGTCTAGAGGGCGATTTAACAAAAATAGAGTTTTCTGGGGTTTTTTAAAAAATGCAGTGAAAATTAGTATGAATATATTTGAGAATATTCTTTGCCATTTATTAAGAATAACAAGGAAAAGTTATCGGGAAAAATTAAAATTGAAAATGAATGGGAAAATTAGACTTTTTATTCTGCAAAAAGCATACGCGGGAATATTTTATCACGTTTTTCTTAAAGGGATACTTTCATAGGAAAACGTTTTTAGTGCTGCTCCAGTAGAATCAGCCCAATATCGCCCACCCTAAGATGGGTATATCAGGGAGAGATCCGCTCGTTTGCTGACATCCCTTAATGAGCAGATCTCTCCGTGTATGGCCACCTTAAGTCGCCAACACTAAAAGAGTGCTGGACAAAATACAGCCTACAGTAATGTGCCGTGTCGGACTGGGATGCCAGGGGCCACCAGAAAACCTTAGACCAGGGGCCCAACTTTCCAAACTATTATTCATTCTCACCTCACTTAACCTCTTTATTCTCCTATTCTTTTAGATCTACTTACTATACTCTATTCTCCCACTATTAAGCCTCTTTTTCCACATAAAGAAATAGGGAATGAACATGAAACAGGCTAAATTGTTAGAAGCAAGAGGCCCACTGACACCTGGGCCCATCGGAAGTTTTCCTGGTTTCCCTGTGGGGCAGTCCAACACTGGTAATGTGAATGAATGAGTACACCCCATGTCAATTCTTTTCTTTTTTAACATATGTGGGCATAGTAATTCTGATCTTCATTCAAACAGATAAAGATAAAGGCAATGTAATGGAACGTAAAATAAAGGAAAAATGGACTTTGCTATTATTTTGTTCAACCAAAACAAAAAAGTACATTTGCCATTTCCAACTGTGAAAAGAGCTCTTGGTTCTAATACCAGTAGTTTCCCCCTTTGGAAGAAACTAGGGATGCACTGAATCCACTATTTGGGATTCGGCTGAATCCCCGAATCCGTCATGAAAGAGTCGGCCGAATACCTAAATGTGAATTATAATTTGCATATGCAAATTTGTGACACGAAGGCAGAAAAAAAACTATTTTTACGTCCTCGTTTTGTGACAGAAAGTTACACAATTTCCCTTCCTGCAAACTGGACTCGGATTCGGTTCGGCCTAGCACAAGGATTCGGCCAAATACTAGCACAGTCCTGAATGGTCTTTGCCTAGGTGTCCATGGACAAACTTTAGTCTTGCCCTGATATTCTTTTAATGAATACCTTCCCATGTATAACAGAATTGTGGTGAGGGCTACCTGTAGGTGCCATAATGGATTTCTGGGGTGCTTAGACACTGCAGTTAAAATCTTGCGTTCTGCTTGCTGGCTGACCTTGATGGGATGGCCTGGCTAAGTTGTAAGTTGTTTGGAATCTTCTTTATTTGTAGATGACCTTCTGGGCACTGTAAAGATTGATGCCCAATTGTTTGGAATGTTTCTTAAATCTCTTCCAAGACTCATAAGCTTCTGTATAAAGGCCTCAGAGATTTCTTTCAATGTAGATATGGTAATACAGGTATAGGACCTGTTATCCAGAATGCTAGGAACATGGAGTTTTCCGGATAAGAGATTGTTCCATGATTTGGATCTTCAGACCTTAAGTCTACACAATAGGCTGGTTTTGCTTCCAATAAGGTTAATTGTATCTAAGTTTTGGATCAAGTACAGGGTACTATTTAAGTATTACAGAGAAAAGGGAAATCATTTAAAAAACTCCAGTCTTTCTGTACTTGGGTAACAGGTTTCCATATAACGAATCCCAGACCTGTAGCGCACACTTCACCAACAAAGAGCAGACCAGATTAACCCTTTCACTGCCAGCCATTTTGTCCAAAACGGAACATCTACTGCCCAGCAGTTTT
>CM044441.1:50284901-50309216 GCA_024363595.1 Xenopus borealis | reverse complement strand
AAGTTCAGGGCCAAAGCACGTAGCGGATACGTGCTTGGCGCTCTGAACTTTTCACTGCCAGCACGTAGCCACTACGTGCTTGGCAGTGAAAGGGTTAAGGGGCATATTTCTTACACTGTGTAAAACAATAACACCAGAAAAAAGTGTAAAAATCTGTATAAAATAAATGGTGAATATATTAAAGTGTGTGTTTTATTTTTCGCCCGCCAAACACTAGATTTTACCCAGTTATATTACACCACTTCACCGCTATTTTTTTACCACTCCAGACCTTCTGTAATCCATTCAACCAAGTAATTTCCAAACCAAAGTAAAAAACACAATAGATGAATGTCATATTTTCCCCATAGCATTTTTCTAATGATTGCTTTGTTTACACTGGATTTTTACACAGAGGTACATAGCTGCTGAAAATCAACACACAGCAAATGTCTCATTGCTACATTTCTGGGTTAAATGTTACCCTATGGGAATTGCACGTTACCTAGCAATTTATATATAAGCAACTATAACAACTACAGAATTTACAGCCACATTGCTTAAATAGCAGGTCGGATTATTCACTTAATCGCAGATTACAATTATCACAGGGATCCCCAACCTGAATATTTTTAGTTATCTATGAAGTTTTTTTTTTTTAAACATGCTTTTCTTGTCAAACAACTAAATACCAAAATAGATGCAACGGTCAGAGCTAAAGAGAATAACGAGTAATGGCTGCTCTCATTTAAGCAGCTCACTCATGGCTAGGGTTGCCACCTTTTCTTGAAAAAAATACCAGCCTTCCTACATGTTTATCTTTTTTCCTATTAATAACATTGGGCTCAACCATCACAAATACCAGCCAGGCAGGTAAAATACCGGCCAGGTGGCAACCTTACTCATGGCTTACAGTTTTCCAAAAATGTAGCATTAAATATGGCTGTTTTGACTGTACCACCTGGATCCAACCCTAGTGGAGCTTACAATTTAAGATAACTTGCAATTATGTGCCACTGAACATTAAAGGGATACTGTTGTGGGAAAACATATTTTTTTCAAGATGCGTCAATAGTTCTGCTCCAGGAGAATTCCGCATTGAAATCCATTAATCAAAAGAGAAAACAGATTTTCTTTTATTCAATTTTTTTTTGGTTTTTATTTAATTTTGAAATCTGACATGGGGCTAGACATATTGTCAGTTTCCTAGCTGTACCCAGTCATGTATGTGCTCTGATAAACTTCAATCACTCTTTACTGCTGTACTGCAAGTTGGTGTGATATCACCCCCTCTCTATCCCCAGCAGCTTAACAAAAGAACAATGATAACCAGATAGCAGCTCCCTAACACAAGATAACAGTAGATCTAAGAAAAACACTCAATAGTAAAAGCCGAGTCCCACTGAGACACATTCAGTTACATTAGGTAGGTGAAACAACAGCCTGCCAGAAAGTAGTTCCATCCTAAAGTGCTGGCACAAGTCACATGACTGGGGCAGCTGGGAAACTGACAATATGTCTAGCCCCATGTCAGATTTCAAAATTGAATATAAAAAAAACTGTGCAGTGCAGAATTCTGCTTAAGCAGCACTATTAACTGAGTTGTTTTGAAAAAAAAAAAATTTTTTTCCTATGACAGTATCCCTTTAACGACACATAAAAAGCACAATGAGGCGACAAGCGATGACAGTAGCGAAATAAAACACTGTTATGGTCATCTACAGTAATCAAATTCTGGCAACACTTTATATGTTAGTCATATTATGCATAGTGCTGCTGCCAAATCATCACTACTGTAATTTGCACTTGCTATACAGGATCCTGCTTTCAACAGATTAATCTAAAGGGTTGTGGAATAAGTGCAAGGTTCAACCAACTAAAATATAAATGTAGGGTTTGGTACAGGTTTAGTCACAATAAGTCTGTTTGGTGATATAGGCAGTCACCTAAACATACCTTGTTGTATGTAAAGTCTCTGGAGCTGGAATTCACCAGATAAGCTGTGAAATGTTTTCCAGTCATTTACTAGAACAAAAAGTCATTTTTAGACTTCCCTATAACTAGTAAATATACATTTACAATACTGGCATACTGTAGATTTTACAATCCGTGCGCACGAGAGAAAAAGTATTCTGTTGCCAGACAGCCAGAGAAAAAACCCTGCATGTAGTGCTATGATCAATGAGCAATTTCCTCCTATCCGTATCATAGTAACATAGTAAGTTAGGCTGAAAAAAAGACAAACGTCCATCAAGTTTTTTTTATTTTAACTGCCTAACTGCTATTTGATCCACAGGAAGACAAAAAACTGCATCCTAAGCCTCTCCAATTTGCCTCAGAGGGGGAAAAAATTCCTTCCTGACTCCAAAAAGGCAATCGGACTAGTCCCTGGATCAACTTGTATAATGAACTATCTTCCATAACCCTGTATTCCCTCACTTGCTAAAAAGCCATCCAACCCCTTCTTAAAGCTATCTAATGTATCAGCCAGTACAACAGTTTCAGGGAGAGAATTCCACATCTTCACAGCTCTCATTGTAAAAAACCCCTTCTGAAAATTTAGATGGAACCTTGTGTCATCTGGAAAGACCTACTTGTGAATAAAACATTAGAGAGATTATTATATGACCCCCTTATATATTTATGCATAGTTATCATATCACCCCTTAAGCGCCTCTTCTCCAGCTTGAACATCCCCAATTTGGCCAGTCTTTCCTCATAGTTAAGATTTTCCATACCTTTTACCAGCTTAGTTGCCCTTCTCTGTACCCTCTCTAATACAATAATGTCCTGTTTGAGTGATGGAGACCAACACTGTACGGCATATTCTAGATGTGGCCTTACCAGTGCTCTATAAAATGGAAGAATGACCCCCTCCTCCCGTGACTCTATGCCCCTTTTAAAGTGGACCTGTCACCCAGACACAAAAATCTGTATAATAAAAGTCCTTTTCAAATTAAACATGAAATCCAGTTTCTATTTTTTATTAAAGCATTCATAGCTGCCTTAGTTATTTGTTATCCACTGTTTAACCTGTGTAATTTTTTCAATTTCCTCCATTTTTACAAAAGCAACTTGTTTATATGAACCATAGTAGTGTTTCTGAAGCAAACAGATCAAGTACAGAGCAACAGCACATGATATTTCCATTACTTTAAAAACTTTTTCGGTGTTACTGTTACTTTAAAGCACAAACAAAACCAATTGAATGTGTAAAGAAATAGTTGAAGTGTTTTATAGAGTATCCAAGAGCAAAGTAATTTTGTCAACACTTCATAATCTCCTTCAGCGCAGGCAATAAAATGTTAGTTTCAAAGTGAATCATTAGAGGTAATATATTTAAATCACTTAAGCACCAAAAAATCTGAGCAATATATAAGCACTTGTGTGATTCAAATGTTTTACCACCAGCGATACACCCAGATACCAATGTAAAGGTATTTACCTGCTGAGGAAGTACAGGTGACAAAACATACTTGTGCCGTTGTCCTTAAGGTGCCAGTGTCACTTTTCAAAACTACAGATTTTAAAGACTTCAAGATTAAAGGGACCCTCCACCCAGAAACAATTTTTTTAATGATAAGAAAATGTAATTTTAAGCAATACATTTATTAACCCTTTTCAGTGGTTTTAACATTATTTATAAATGTAATTGTAGTTGAAAGCAGTGTTTAGGTGGCCATACACCTTTAGATTTACTCATTTGGGGAGGTCACCAAATGAGCAGATCTTTGCCCACTTTGTGATGGCAGAAACAGCAGGCTGATAACGCTCCTCACCCAAATTGATTTTTATACCTGTCTGAGATATTTGCCTGATTTTTGATCAGTGAAGTATTACAAATAACAATAAAACCAACAACATTATTTAAAGAATTTATATTGGAAAGTTTTTTAAAACTATATTTTCTTTCACTATGAGAAATATATTTTTTTGGGTGGAGGACCCCTTTAAGTTTTTTTTGTCCAGGATTCCAAGGAGTTGCCACAGGAATTTAAGCCTTGATCTCTAGCTTGAGATCCATCATTACAGGCACATCACTTACAGAAGTGGTTCACCTTTAATATAACTTTTAGTATCTATAGAATGGTCAGTTCTAATCAATTTTTCAATTGGTCTTCATTATTTATTTTCTAAAGTTGTTTAATTATTTGCTGCCTTCTTCTGATACTTCCCAGCTTTCAAATAGGGTTTCACCCCATCTAGAAAAGTTCTGTAAAGCTACACATGTACTGTTATTGCTATTTTTTATTACTGATCTTTCTTTTCAGGCCCTCTCCTATTCATATTCCAGTCTCTCATTCAAATCAATGCATGGTTGCTAGGGTCATTTGGACCATAGCAACAAGCTTGCTGAGACAAACTGTGCAAACTGGAGAGCTGCTGAATAAAAAGCTAAACATCTTTTAAAAAAAAAAGCAATTGCAAATATCACTCTCTACAAACATCATAATAAAAGTTAACCCAAAGATGAACAACCCTTTTAAATGCATAATTAAAGAATACATTTCAGTTATTTGTAAATATAGTCTATCTGGCTTGGCATACCAACTCATAAAACAATGTAGCAGAAGTCAGATGATTAACGTGCCTGGATCCGTAAACTACAATGTTTCAAGAACTAAAGCCAAAAACAAAGCGTTCATTCACTTTAACAAATAACTTTAAACAATATCATTATTCAATTAACTTGTAATTACTGAATATTGAAAAATATTATATTATGCAATAATACAGTTTTGAGAAATTTGCTTTTAATGCTGAAATCTCAAGCCAGAGAGCCCACACTATATTTCTATGACAACTGCCCCTCCTGGAAGTCAAGGAGTATTATAGGGTGCCCCTTAGTATTCATTCCCTTTTGACTTTCCCCACCCCCCTACGTATGCAATTTGCTGCCTGGAATCAGTGACGTGTGACCTGCACACAATTTTACTCCTCGTCCCTAATTTGTATATGCAAATTCGGATTCCGTTCCGCCAGGCAGAAGGATTCAGGCAAATACTGCTGAAAAAGGCTGAATCCCAAACCAAAACCTGGGTAAGTATATAGACTTTGGGGCAGATTTATCAAGGGTCGAATTGAAAATTTTTTAAAGGTCAAAACGGTTGAATTCAACTAGGGAGTTATTCAAATTCAATTTGAGTTTTTAAAAAAATTTTAATTAGATTTTTGAGATTTATTATACTGCGGGCCCTTTAATAACTCAACTATTCACCACCTAAAACCTGCCGAATTGCAGTTAAAGTCAATGGGAGAGGTTTGCTGCCTCCTCCAGTTTATTACAGTTATTGGGTCGATTCTATTCATCCGAGTTTTAAAAAATTCGATTTTATTAATACATCTCGATTGGTCGAACTTCAAGTTTATGGGAGTTTTAAAAAAAAAAACTCACATGAATTCGAAATTTGATCCTGGATAAATGTGCCTCTAATTATTGGAAGCACATTTACCTTTGTTTCTGTTTTTTTTTGTGTATCAGAGAATGCAAAATGAAACAGTTTTCTTGTTCAAGGTTCATGCTGGTTCAGACCAACAAACTGCAAAGTTGTGCTCAAATATTTTGTAATGTTTCTTCAGGACAGAGCCTTCACTCTGATAAAGATGATTTGGCATTGGTACTTACAAATTGCCTGCCAGTGAATTGGGTTAGTATAATACAATTAAGGTGGAAGCTATTCCTGGAATAGTTTCCTTGGTTCTCTCTGGACAAGCTAGCAGTAAAAGCATACTTAACCCTGCTCTTGCAAGAGACAGGATCAGCTGTAAAAGATTTTGAAAGCAACTATACAAAAAATATCCACTCGCCTGGTAAGATTGACAAACAAGCAGAACTTTGCCTGATTTGGACAATGATTGGATCATAAGGAGGACCTGTAGAGGCCTGATAGCATAGGATAGCATTACCTTGTTGATGCCTTGCACAATGGGATTTTCATACCTGGGGAGGCAATAGAAGAGAACCTATATATGGGGGCCAAATCAATAGATTAAATCTGCTGTGTATGGGCAGCCTAAAGGTGACCATAAACCAGCAGATTTAAGTTGTCGATCTGGTTCCTTCAGACAGAATTGGCAGCTTTTCTGCCCATGTATGCCCCCCCCCCCCTAGTTTATCTTTGAGATAACTTTTAGTATGATGTAGAGTGATATTCTTGAACAATGTGTTTTTTGAGTTATTTAGCTTTTTATTCAGCAGCTCTCCAGTTTGTTATGTCATCAGTCTGATTGTTAGGCTCCAAATTACCCTAGCAACCATGCATTGACTGGAATATGAACAGGAGAGGGCCTGAATTGAAAGATCAGTAATACAAAGTAGCAATTACAATACATTTGTAGTCTTAGGGAGCATTTGTTTTTAGATGTGGTCACTGACCCCCATCTGAAAGTTGGAAAGAGAAGAAGGCAAATAATTAAAAAACTATGAAAAACAAAAAATGAAGACCAATTTAAAAGTTGCTTAGAATTAGCTATCGATAACATACTAAAAGTTATCTAAACGGTGAACCACCCCCTTTAAGGCATCCTTGCCAAACGAGTGGATACAGGCGGTCGGATCACGGGATTTATAATCCTGCCTGATTGACATCTGGCTGACCTTCGGCCAGATATGGATCGGGGAAACCCATCAGAGGTCCCCATTACACGGACCGATAAGCTGCTGACTCAGTCTGTCGGTAGCTTTTATCGGCCCGTGTATGGCCCACCTTTAAGGAAAAGTAATTGGAAAATCTAATATGCCAAATATAAATGAATTTACTTGTGGCAGTAAGGTCTGAGTTTAGCAAAAAGGGTATGTTCAGAGACTATCCATTTCAGAATCTGTATTTAGAGTTCTCATTTATGCAAATATCATCTTGCATGCTATGATGAACGTGTGTGGTCTGTGAGCATCCCATTTACAGGATAATGAAATGGATGTCTGACTGAAGATGATGTTACCTTTGGTAACCATAGCAAGATTGAATATGTTAGATGGAAACGCAGAGTTTCTTCTCCATATGGAGGAAGTACTACATTGTTCTGCATTGTTTTCAGCAGGATTCAGATTTGGGCGAATCCTTCTGCCGGGCTGAAGCAAATCCTAATTTGCATATGGGCAGGGAGGGAAATTATGTGACTTTTTGTCACAAAACAAGGTAGTAAAAATGTTTTCCCCTTCCCATTCCAAATTTACATATACAAATTTCTAATTTGCATATGCAATTTAGTATTTGGTTTGGCATTCGGACAAATCTGTCAGCCGAATCCAAGTTTGTGGATCCCTAGCTCAAATAGTGGGAAACCTTTGTATACAATTTTGTAGATGTATTTCAAGGTCACCACCACCATAATGCTAAATACTGTTCATTGTTGCCAGAATCTTCAACACTTAAGTGAATTTGATGGCTGTTCATTTTCTCATTCCTCAGAGTGGCTTATTCTCGTCAGAAAATGTTTGCCAGTCAAATCCTATGAGCACAAATTTTACAAGGCTACACAGAATTCTATCGGTGGACCAACACTGCATTCATTTCTAAGCAATGAAAAATTTAGCAATTTTATGCATCAATAAAATATTTACCATTTTATTTTGAGAACGCTGGAAAGGATTTGTAAGTCTGAAACTAATTATGCTTCTTTTCCTACTGGTAGCCACTAAAAAAAAAAAAAAAATGATCCTTTGCAAATCCACCCCTTAATCTTGTAAATGCTATGTCTAGAAGTGTGCTTTATTTCTTTCCAAGCCACGTGCCCTTTCATTTGTTCATGAGCCCCACAGATATCAACAGCAGGTGGTTACACTTATAACTGGTATAAACTTTAGCAGTAATAATTTTGCACTTACAGATACCACTATTATCAGAACACTGAGTTTTGCATGCACTACTTTCTTTGTCTGCTGCGGTCACTCAGACAGGAATGTGTCAATATCACTTCAAAAAAAATGTGGCAGTAATCAAATGTGTTAATATCTCAATGTCCTTAGCCCTGGCTGGCACAATAACATGTACGCTTAGAGCCGCCAGTATTAGTTATACGTTTGCTCATGTTGGGCACATGACTGTTGGGCCTAGTCACTAGTCACCTAGTAACTTTGTTACAAGCCACAGAAAGTGATAAAACAACTCGTTAAAGGGGGTTGTTCACATTTGAACTTTTGGTATGAGAACATTTTAGAAAATTATGATAGTTGGTTTTCATTTATTATTTTTGGCCATTTAGCTTTTTATTCAGCAGCTCTCAGGTTTCAATTTACCCCTGAAACCATGCATTGATTTGAAAGAGACTGGAACATGAATGCCTCTTCTTCTGGGTGACAATCTCCCTGAACTGCCTTCCTATCAGCTAGAATGAAAAATCGCCAGCAAGCTGGCACTTGCGGAGCTTCATTTTCCGAAGTCAACAGAAGTTTGCTCATGAGGCCATCCCGCTGTCAATTTTTCATACTAGCTGACGGAATGGCAGTCACGCGACTAAATCTCCCCGAATCTTGCAGTGCGCCCTTACCCTTAAAGAGCTTTTGTTTTTCATATGGGGTTGGTGACCCATATTTGAAAGCTGGAAAGAGTCTGAAGAAGGTAAACAATTCAAAAACTATAAAATAAAAACAAGTCATTTTACAACATACTAGAAGATAACTTATAGGTGAACCATCCCTTTAAAACAATTTACCACAGTAATTTGTGTCAATTTTAGGCACTGCAATCACACAGCTACAATGTTACAAAAGAACGTAAAAAGCAAGGCATTGCACATAGGAGACATTATATGGGAAACCCCATACAACCCCTTCTGGGTCAATGTCATACAGGGTGTCTTTTTCAGCTAGGATAGAGAACTGCAATCCACTCTGATCCACACCTTGTTTAGTAGCATTGACAGGAATGGAATTTGCTTATTATTGCTTGCATGTGACAGATTTCAGCCCAAGAATGTGCTCAAATGTTTTGGCACCATGAGATCACTGCCATGGGAATTGACATTTTCTTGGCCAGCAGAGAAAACCCAAAGTGTAGGAGAAATAGTGTGCAAAAGAATGGAAAGCAGTAAAGATAATTGCCAAAAAAAAAAAAAAACATGCAAACTTGCTACATGTTAGAAATGTAAAAAAAAAGGGATATTTCTTAAAAGAACAAATATGTTTGGCACAAGCACTATTCATTGAGAAAACACTGAAAAGGAGTATACTGTCCCTTTAATGAAATCTGTTATTATTACTTCCCTCAGACAAATATGGCAAAGAACTAAACATAAACAAATTGGTGCAACTGAGAGCAAAATCAGGATTTTTCTACAGTAAGTTTTGAGAAAATCTGCCTTGTGAGGCAACTTTGGAAAACCAAGGGGCAGATTTACTAAATTCACATGAAATTCACATGAAGAATCGAAGTTCGATCGAATTTGTATTAAATTTGAATATGCAAATTAGGCAAATTCAAGCATCGAATATTTGAATTCGAATGATTCGAATAAAATGTTATTCGAATATTCGATGGTCGAATACTTCCCCTTTAAATTGTAATTCGACCACCTGCTTTGCCAGATCAAAGCTACCGAATTGGGCATCATTATCTTTGATCGAATATAAAAAAATTTGATCGATCACTTAAAATCGTTCGAATATTCGATTAGAATCTTTTATATTCGATCGTTCGATCGAATTGCGGTAAAATCTTCCCCACTATAGTAAATCTGCCCCCAAGAGTTCCAAATGCCATCCAATGACTAATCTCCCCAAGTAGCTTTGTGTGCCCCTGCCCTAAAATTGGTGTGTTTGTTTCAGAAACTCTACTATTGTTTATATAAATAAGCTGCTGTGTAGCAATGGAGTCAGCCATTCAAAAGAGAAAAGTCTCAGGTTACACAGCTGATAGCAGATACACTCTGTAGAACATAATGGTGTTATCGGTTATCCACTATTTAACCTATGCCATAGAGCTATAGTAGTGTTTTTGTAGCAACCAGATCAGTTTTACCAGTGCAGGGCAACAGTACATGATATTTCATTACTTTAAAACACTTTCATTTTTTGGTGTTACTTTTCTTTTAACCCACAAAATGTGTGTGGGTGTTGGGACGGCCAGCACATCACTTATGGGCTTCCCCTGGCATCCCACTAGCTTGCATGTTATTCAGGACATGCAAGTCAGATTTGCCAGGAATCTGCAAAAAGTACAGCAGCACCGACCATGTGTAGTGATACAAACTGTAAGTGCATGGTCGTAAAGGGGCACAAGTTTGTGACTGTTCCCATACTAGTGCTTGGGCCTCTGCTCATAGTAAGTGAGCCTGAATATCTTTTTGTATCATGTATGCAGATTATACTAGCTGCATTTCTATAAACACAGCAAACAAGATACAAAAATAGCAGGCTGCTACTCTGTCAAAAATGTATACCAAACTCCTATACATCAATGCTCACAGCACACCTTGGGAGAAAAAATATATAATTATCACCTAAATCCACCACAACTTAATTTCTGAAGAAAACCCAAAAATACAAATTACACCCAATTTGTGAACACAACCCCACATATGACAGATCATTTTGGGCATTGCAGTAAGACATTTTAAATTAAGGAGCAAATGTATTCATTTTAAAAATTGGGATTTTGTTGCAATAAATGTGAATCACAATAAGGTTTGTTTTTTTTATATTTAGGGACAGATTTTTATTCCCAGAAATGTTTTTTATTCTTGGGTTCTTTCCCCGCAATCGCACAACAAAAACGTAAATCTCAGCATGTTTAAGGTTGGCAAGATTGTTTATTCCTTTAAAAATATTGCAACCACAAATAAAAAAAAAAAATGTAAAAAAATGTGCCCCAAGTGTCAAAAAGTCATCAGGGCCCTTGGCAACACAATTAAATGATAATCCTCTACTTCAGTGATTTTCAACCTTGTGCCTCCAGCTGTTACGAAACTACAAGTCCCACAATGCATTTGCCTGACTGTGGCTGTCAGACTCCTTCATTGCATTGTGGGACTTGTAGTTCCTTAACAGCTGGAGGCACAAGGTTGAAAATCACTGCTCTACTTATCCAGAAACAACAACTATGTTGTCATTGTGTGACATCACACCCTCATACTCTCTGCTTTTTCATCTCTTGCATTATTTTCTATATGCTAATTAGTCTATAGCAAACTTTGCACCTTTTATTACATTACCCCTATGATGCCTTTAGAACCAAATCAGGGAGAAAAGGGTAATTTATGCAATAATGTGAACTGGTATGTGTTAAACATGCCAATTTTAATCTTTTTGGAAACAATTGAATAGATCAGCCATATGCTTTGTTTCACATAAATCCAACAAGACAAATATATTTCAATAGCTTCCTTTTAGGTAGCAATTTGTATCACTTAGTTTATGCCTCACAAAATGAATTATTGTTTCAAAAAAAGCAGAAGCCCATAAACTGCTAGGTTTTCACTGACAAACAGGGATACCTTTTTGTCGTCATTTGTCTCAAAGGAAAAACTGCAGCGATTCATCATTGTGTCATTAGCCTTAAAGAAGTTAGTAATGCCAAGGAAAATCTGATTAAGCCTAACTATCTCATTATGTCCATAAAGGCATTGGGAAAGGTGAATATATTTTAGAAACGGTTTTATTGGACCAATCAAGAGTACAATAAACTGCCAGGGCAGACTAAACCTGTTCCCTCTGCTCCTATTTTACACACAGCAAAGGGGTGGGAGCATAAAAGTTTCCCAGTAAAAATATTTTATATGACATTTTTATTACCAATTAAAGAAATATGCAACACATACCTGCATCATTTGTTCCAAGATTTCATTTTAAATCACAGAATTAAAAAAAATGTTCTATGATAAGAAAGTCATCAAGCCAAGTGAATTATATTTGCAACAAAAGGAAAGGTAAAATATTAACCTACCCATGGTAACCAGTCTGATAGGTTAAGGACTAACAGTAATTCAAATGTGAAATTTGTACCGACATAAAACCTTAAAAATGTACTTTTATTGAAACTGAATGGCACTGCAGATATCACATTTGCTTACTTCTCCACTCCCCTTGCTGTAAAAGAAGCATGGTGATATTATGCAGCCAACCTTTTCTAATAGAAACTCTGCAACGGCAGAAAAATCAATATCAACATGGTTGGTTGTTTGGAATTTGCTGTAATTAGGCTGTAAATGACAGTTATTGATTTGGGGAGACAAGTGTTCCCTTAGTAATTTGATCCTGCTGTGAACACTGCAGGATCCATCTCCACATGAAATGATGCCATTATTATACCACCACACTCTTGGCATAACCCATTGAAGTCACAAATGAAGACACAAATTCCTTTTAATAATGGGATAATAGGAACAGATTCGTAACCAATCTGTTGGTAATGAAGGCGATTGACCAATTGAAAAAAAGATCAAGGACCACCTTCTTTTGAAACCTAATATCTACCGGTGTAAACATAATTCAAGCCCACATATATTAACCCAACTGTGTCTCTTTTTAACTTTTCTTTAAAAATCATGAATGTCAAGCCTATGCAGCACCAGATGCTGTGAATTATAACTCCCACAATCTTAAAGGGGTTGTTCACCTTCAAATTAACTTTTAGTATGATGTAGAGAGTGAATTCTGAGACAATTTGCAAGCAGATACCACCTTGGAGAAATACTTGCAAACCTCATTAAACCCCTATCCCACTCTTACACTATTCAGGGACAAACCACCCACAACCCACTTGCTAAAGCCCTAAGGAAATGGAAAAGGGACATCTCAAACTTAAAGGAGGCTCTGTGTGAGGAAGCCCTAGAACAGATACCGGACTTAACTATATCTATCAAAGACAGATACCGTCAACTGAAATTCCTAAACTGAGTATAACTCACCCCATACAGCATTTCCAAAGTATACCCACAGGCACCGGATTCTTGCATAAAATGCGAAGGGGACATTGGTTCTTACATGCATGTATTTTGGCATTGCCCACTAATACAGTGCTTCTGGAGAGACATCTCTGATGTTCTAGATAACCAAGAATAATGTCATCTCTGATGTGCCTGCTTGGAGTAGAGAAAGATGCTAGGGGCTGCCCACAAAAATTCGATGCAGTCTGGGGTATGTTCTAGGAGTTCTATGACCTATATAAAACCGCTTGGCCTGAGACCTTGTGTTTTTTTTTTTAAGTTTTTTTTTTTGCATTTTAATTTTTAGGGGGAAGGAATTAACAGTAAATATGTAAATTTATCCTTGCATACATCCCATGGGGTTTGGGTTTTTTTTGTTATGGAAAGATGCCCAAGTACTTAAGGCTATGAGTGGTGGGAATCACCGACTGAAACATTTTTGGGGGATAATCCCTACCTTCATCTGACAGAGGAGAGGTCATCCCTTCTAAATGCCTACTGCAACATATAAATGGGTAAAGCACTTTGCATGATTTATTGTGTGTGCGACTCCTGCTTTCCATCCTAAATTACTTGTTGATACGTCGCTTGGAAAAATCTTGGGAGCACCATCTAGCTACATGTTATTACGTGTGTCGGAAATTTCATCTTTGTACATACTGAGAGTTGCCATGGCAAACAATTTCTGCAACTGCACATTTTAAACGCAGAAAGAAATTTCATCCAGAGGATAGTTACAACATCTCACATCTTGAACCCAGCTTCAGATGGTCATTTACATGTCCCATTACCAATGGATTCTGGAGGATTCAACTGCTGCAGATTTAAAAATCCCAACATCCTCCAGCAACCAACAGCAAAGGCAGTTCAACAATAGCTAGAGTGCCTTTTAGCCACAGAATACAGTAACAGAATAAATTCATAGTTTTTCATATTTAGTATTCATGACAGTGCAGAGATCCTTGTTTAACCATTAGCAATATACACAGTAAAGGTTTCCATACATGGACCGATAAAAGCTGCCAACAGACGGTGCATGGAGCCCTCCAACTGGCTTCCCCGTTCTCTATCTGGAACGAAAGTCGGGCAGATGTCGATCGGACAGGACTAAAAATCTAATTATAATGATAAGGTTGAATCCCAAAAAGGCTTGATATCCCACTATTTCAGCAAGTCGTAGACTCTCCCCAGTCTCAGATCAGTCGGAAATTATATAGTTGTGATTGCTGTATTCCTCTTGAGACAATGTCTCTCGAGGAGGGGAAAACAGAGAATAACTTATATAGTGTAGTATTTCAACAATTTTTTGCACCCTCACACCTTTTTGTGATCAAGTTTCCTTATTCACCCGGTGACTTTAATATAACTCAAAACGTGGATTTTAACAAATTACACCTAAAACAAGTGTGCACATCACTATAATATATACTGAAAAAAATGTAATAAACAGTGAAGGATGGGTTCAAATCCAATTGCGAAGGGGTATAGTCCAAGGGGTTAATCCAAAGGTTAAGACAAATAAAGGGGAATAATAGTGTAGCTTGATATACGCGTTTCGCCGAAATGGCTTCACCGCTCTAGGAAAAAGCCATTTCGGCGAAACGCGTTAGCGAGAACACTCTCAAACAAAAGACTTTGAAATTCGTTTCCCCACCAAATACGCGGAACTCAGAGGGACGCCAACGAGCTCCAGCGCACTTTGAGGGACATTACATACGGATTGAAATGCGATAAAAGGAACTCCACTTGTGAGTGTATTTTATATATTTTTATTAAAAGAATATTACTTTTCCACACATGCTGTTCCCATTTTCTTCTCCCTTGCAAGCGATGGAAGAAACTTTCCCAGAAGATTGATTTATTACCTGCTTATATCAGCTCACATCTTGTGAGTATATCGGCACACAGGGTCACGTGGAATTAACGGTGTCTTGCAAATCACAATTGAGCATATCAAGCTACACTATTATTCCCCTTTATTTGTCTTAACCTTTGGATTAACCCCTTGGACTATACCCCTTCGCAATTGGATTTGAACCCATCCTTCACTGTTTATTACATTTTTTTCAGTATATATTATAGTGATGTGCACACTTGTTTTAGGTGTAATTTGTTAAAATCCACGTTTTGAGTTATATTAAAGTCACCAGGTGAATAAGGAAACTTGATCACAAAAAGGTGTGAGGGTGCAAAAAATTGTTGAAATACTACACTATATAAGTTATTCTCTGTTTTCCCCTCCTCGAGAGACATTGTCTCAAGAGGAATACAGGACTAAAAATCTGTTCATTGATGCGGCCCCGCAATCCGACCACCCATTCCCCTTCGTTATAATCCGATTGTTGGGCCCTAGGGCCCACAATCAGATCAGCCTGATATCGCCCACCTCAAGGTGGGCATATTGGGGAGAGATTTGCTTTGTTTGGCAAATCGCCAAACGAGTGGATCTCCCCCTGTATGGCCACCATAAACTGAGAAAAGCATATGCACTCCCATGACTCATTACATAAATTCCACAGTCAAGAATGGAATGTGCCATGTCACAAATTCATTTGAATGGAATTCCAGTAGCTATTGATCTTTTGATGAACAAAGGCTTCAAGTATCATCACATGATTTGTCAAAAGTATGCCTCCAGAAGTACTATAAAATCTAAATGCCTAACAAACATTTATACAAAATCAACAGTGAAAATATATAAGTTTTAAGAGAACAGAATAAAAAAAATACATTATGTTCACTTTTTCAGAAAAAGCAAAAAAAAGGAAACATTCCCAATGCCTTTTATTAGAACCCTAATGCTGGGACATTAATTGCCCCCCCGTGTTCAAAAGGCCAATCAGTACCTTCCGTATCTATTATTTTACATTGCATTTCTATTATGATATGAGTGCAACACCCACTCCCTATAAATATATAAAACAAGAATGATAAAATTACCTGTTACCAAGATTTTACTGTTAATTACAATTATAGGTCATGAAGCTTGGATTAATGGATAATAATACATTCAGTTCTGCACACCCAAAACATCCTTGCATGCAAAATAAGAAAAAAACTACTGAACATTCCTGTGCCACATATTCACATAAATGTATTAACCAACATACCACACAAGTTGTAAATGGACCATTAAACTAATTGTGGTGATGGGTATAAAAGCTGCCCCTCTATTATTTTGCCTTACTTATATATTGGAAGGACCAGAAGGCAAGAGTCACAAGGTAAAAAAAATGGAGCCATGGTATGTCCAGTGGTTTTTAGACATTTTCAGATTAAGCCCCCTTTAAGACCCAACATTTGCCAGGCCCCACTTACGTCAAAAATAAGTAAACATCACTCTATGATTAATGGACAAGTAACGTGATTTTTTTTGTTTTTAAATTTGTTTGCATTTATCAAAAGAAAAAACAACAAGACATATTTAACTTTAAAAATTGCAAAGTCTTTATTAACAAATAACTAAACGATACTCCGCTTGCACTGCTCTTCAGAAAACGTGATCCATCATGTGGTTCTTGATTTCTCTTCTCTTCCTTAGAGCGATGCACGATGGATGGTCGCCCTGACGCCTTTTCTGAAGAGGATCGCAAGTGGGGTTTGGGTAACTTATTAATTAATAAAGACTTTGCAATTTTAAAGTTAGATTTGTCTTGGTGGGTTTTTTTTATTGTTTAAAAAAAAATTGTTGTTACTGGTCCTTTAATGTAACTGACCATCAAGCTAGGCTTTCAGGAATATATAATTCGATCCTTTGAAATTATTACAACCATAATATAGTGAATAAAGTACCCCCTCTTGTAAAATATAAGGATATTATAAAATACCGAGGAGTTTCATGACCATATAAAAACACGAGGCCGAAGGTGAGTGCCAGTGTGTGGCGGTTCTGTACTACAGATCTCAGGTATGTCAGTACTTAGTAGTAAAACTATCTAACACCATTTTAAGCACGAATACATAAGCACCAATGCACAAGTAACAATTGAATGAATCAACTATGTTTTTCCAATGATGATACACAATTGAAGATTTGGGGAATGTTCACAATGGCATTGAGAGGATTCTGTATAAAAGACTTGCACACACTGTGAATATAATATATCACTGAGAATTTAAGGGGTTAAAAATTGTGATGATATCATTTTATAGGAGGAGTTTTTTGATCCTCTACCCCTCCCTTTAATTTGTTCACTTCTTTAAATACTGCCTCACGAGTACATGTGTACTGACCAGGCTTGATAAAGGACCCGGAGGGGCCCGAAACGTTGCCTTTTTTTGTGAATGCATATGGGCAAATAAATCACCTTTTTTCACTTCAAGCAAAAACTTTTGGTGTGCTTCCTGATTGTTTGATTGGATTTTTCATGTCCCCGAGCAAGGAGGGGGACTTGCAGTTGAGCACCCACCACTCACAAAGTGGTAAGTTTGTAGGTTGAGCACTCCACTATCGTGCATCATATAAAAACACGAGGCCGAAGGCCTACAGGTTATGGAACTCCGAGGTAACTCCGAGGTAACTTCTAATATCCTCATATTTTGCAACTGGGGGTACTTTATTTATTATAATACACAAGTTTCAGTGAGTCATGTGACTGAAATGACATTAGAACTCACCGTTTATAACTGATGACATCAGAACTCACCGTTTATAAGGATATAATTTACAAGATATTCACAGCTTTTGTGTATTATATAGTGAATAAAGTACCCCCTCTTGTAAAATATAAGGATATTATAAGTTACCGAGGAGTTTCATGACCATATAAAAACACGAGGCCGAAGGCCGAGTGTTTTTATACAGGTCATGGAACTCCGAGGTAACTTCTAATATCCTCATATTTTGCAACTGGGGGTACTTTATTTATTATAATACACAACTTTCAGGGAGTCATGTGACAGAAATGACATCAGAACTCACCGTTTATAACTGATGACATCAGATCTCACCGTTTCTAAGGATATAATTTACAAGATATTCACAGCTTTTGTGTATTATAATAATATATACATGTATAAAGCACCAATATATATATTTATTCTGCAGCACTGTAAAATTAGATCTCTCCTAAATGGTTTGCACTTCCTTGCACTTCCTTGTTGTGGTCCACCGTTTGGCTTAAAGTGGACCCATCACCCCAAAAAAATATTCAAAATCATATTTTATCACATTAGTCAAGCAAAATGAACATTAATTACACTATATAAATTATTTTAATCTTGTTTTCTTCAGTCTGGGAATTCATAATTATAGCAAGCAGGCAGGAGCCATTTTGTGGACACTGTTTTTAAGGCAAGCCTTGTATCATCTCAGAATCTTGTTTGTGCACCAGAATGGGGGACCCGATGTCTATCCCCATGTCCTGGCTACACAATTAAATGGTTAAGAGAACTGGGGGAATGTGTGGGGAGCAGTGACATCTAGGAAGTGCTGAATGGAAAGTGAAAGTAATTATTTGCCCCACCTCTATGCCTAAGACATAGAGGAGTGGAAGACAATATTTGATTGACAGCTGAGATTTTAAAATGAGCTTAAAACAGCTATGAATGGTTTAGTAAAAATGTGAAATTGGATTTCATATTTAATTTGAAAAGGACTTTTATTATACATATTTTTGTGTCTGGGTGACGGGTCCACTTTAAATGGTTAGTTGACCTTTAAGAAGTTATAGACTGTCCTAGTCTTAGCAAGCTTTTTGCAACATTTTTAACAGCCACAAAATGGTTGCTCTCTAGGGCTAAAATCATTTTAAAATATTTTTTACAGGCTCTGTTCTATTTATATTTCAGTCGCTCATACAAGCCACTGCATGGTTGCTAGGGTGATTTTGCATGCAACCTAACTGTAGATCCAATGAAATTCTTTGTAGAAAAGTGAGGCAAATTCTCCAGCAGTCTTTTAACCTTTGCATTCGACTCCCGTCCAATGAAGTAAATTCGCAAGTAAATGTAAATGAATGAAAGGTAAACGCAGGACTTTTGCTGCAACTTTCAAGTGCTTTATTAGGAACACGACATGTTTCGAGCTGTGCTCTTTTTCACTTGAAAAAGAGCACAGCTCGAAACATGTCGTGTTGCTAATAAAGCACTTGAAAGTTGCAGCGAAAGTCCTGCGTTTACCTTTCATTCATTTACATTTACTTGTAGATCCAATGAAGTGGCTGCCTTTACAGAACACATTACCTCAGGGAACAATAACATCAAGTTCACAAGGGAAGAGGTCCATGAGAACAAACTTGCCATTTTCGACTGTTTGATATGCATCCAAGAGGGGGGTAACTTGAAAACAGAAGTATACAGAAAACCTACTCATACGGATCAATATCTGTTGTTCGATTCCCACCATCCACTGGAACACAAACTGGGTGTCAGAACTCTGCACCACAGAACTCTGCACTGATACAGAGTACAAAGACAAAGAGCAAAAACATCTCAGAGGAGCGTTGAAAGCATGTGGCTAACCAGACTGGGCCTGTCAAAACAGCAGCAACCAAGCCCAACAGGAACACCAAAAGAAGTAATCGCCCAGAGACACATAGTAGGCGAAACATAGTCATCCCATATGTAGCTGGAGTGTCAGAGAATCTCAGGAGGATTTTCAACAAACACCACATCTCTGTGTTTTTCAAACCTAGCAACACACGGAGACAAAAACTGATACACACAAAGGATCCAATACCAAGTGTAGCGAGGAGTGCACAGATCTATACATTGGGGAGACAAAACAACTGCTCACCAAGCGAATGTCTCAGCATAGATGGGGGAACTCTACAGGGCAAGACTCAGCTGTCTTTCTACATCTCAAAGACAAGGGACACTCCTTTGAAGATAGCAAGGTCCAAATCTTGGATAAAGAAGACCGCTGGTTTGAAAGGGGCATGAAAGAAGCGATTCATGTCAAGGTAGAAAAACCATCCCTGAATAGAGGTGGAGGCCTTCGACACTCACTATCTGTCAGCTAAATACAATGCTGTTCTCACATCAGTACCCAAGCGGTTTCAGAACACTTCACACATCCATTCATGCAACTCACACAAGTAACACCTAGTAATCCCCATCAAAGTAACTACACAGAATCAAATTCAGATGTCACCTCTTTGAAGAGTTACAATGTGCCATTGTGATTGGATTAGTGGAAGAGTTTATATGCCGAGAACTTCCCATACCAGTCAGTTGAACCGAAGAAGCTGCTCGGATGAGTAGTGAAATGTCTTCAATGATTACTCAGCAAGTCCAGTTGTTTTAGCATTACTTATATCAGATATACTAACTGCTGGTGAAATTCCAAACTGGAGAGCATCTGAACAAAAAGCTAGAAAAAACTGAAATAACACAAAATAATAATAAATGCATACACATTAAGATGGCCATACATTGGCAGATAAAGCTGCTGATATTGGTCGTTTAGACCAATTTGACAGCTTATCTGCCCATGTATGGGGGCTTCCGACGGGTCTTCCCAATCAATATCTGGCCATAATATCGATCAGGAAGGTCGGATTTTCTTCCAACCGACCCATCGGAAGTCCTTTCCATATCGGGGAAAGATCCGCTCGTTTGGGGACATGCATCTATGGCCAGCTTTACAAAGTGTCTCAGAATATCATGATCTGCATCATATAAAGCTATATAAAAGTGCTTGGGTTGAAAAAAGTCCACGCTTTAAAGGAACAGTAACACCAAAAAATTTAAGTGTTTTAAGAAAATATTATGTAGTGTTGCCCTGCACTGTTAAAACTGATCTGTTTACTTCAGAAAGACTACTATAGTTGATATAAACAAGCTGCTAAGTAGCAATGGCAGAAATTGAAAAAAAGCATATATGGCACAGGTTAAATAGTGGATAACAGACGCTCGAATGCACACGAGCAGTGCCGCTTGTGCGCACCAAATTGCTGACAGAGGAGCACGGCCTGTCTAGGGGTAGGCAATAGGAGGAAGAGGCAGCTGCCCAGCGCCCCCCAGTCGTTGAGCCCTAGACAGCTGCCTCTTCTGCCTACCCCTAGTTCCGGCCCTGATAACAGATAACACCATTAATGGGAATTGGCAATTGAAATTTCTGAACCAATGTGGTTGTGGTTGGGCAGCATGCCGCCCCCTAAAATCCTGCCTCCCTAGGCCCAGGCCTAGGTGGCCTCTCCACAAATCTGGGCCTCTCCATATAGATCTTATACCATTATTACACCTAAAGACTGTACTGTGTCAATGCAAACCTGGGTCTGCCAACAGGCTTCAGTTATTGCCATATCTATGTACATGCTATTCTTTCCTTATTAGCAATAAACATTGATTGAAAATGACATTATATCACTCCAAATCTATCGTCTTTGCTTGGTTGCAACTGTAGTTGGTATTGGTGCTTATAGAGAATTGAAAGAAAAGAGAGAAGTATCATATAGATTGCTCATAGATGCAAATTTTACACCTGTGTCTAATTTCTGTAGAATATTAAATAATTATATTGTCTGTGGAGATTCCTTGCTGTCTGCTTTACCATTTGTTTCGTGGGCTATTCCGGTTAGCTCATTCCATTATAAATTTCACAGACACCAACACAACAACAATCTGCGATCGCTTACTACTAACGTAGCAAAAACAAAACCAGCAGACAGACCACGTTTGCAATCACAGCATTTTGCCATGTCTCTCTACCGCCGAGTTGTTAATGAATGTCTCCTCACGTGGTTATCTGGTTGTCAGAGGACGCTGGGACTTACAGCTCCAAACAGCTAAGGAAGCACAGACACCCTTCCTACTCATGCAATCCTCAATGGATCAGCAAGTGGAAGAAGAGCATCCACGTTACTCCCGAGATGTCACGTGATGTCAGCATACTCACCGCCAAAGAGGTGTGGGGAGAGGTGAGCCGGTAACGATCCGATCAGTAACCTAGATTCACGCCCCGCAGGTGCCCTGCCATCTCGGGGTCCTTCCTCGGGCGTGCTGCTGCCAGAGTCCCGAGCTGCACCGGGGATACTAAGCGGGGCCTGGCTCCGAATCCCCCCAACGGAGCGGCTCCTGGAACCCAGTGCTGCCGGCTGAGCCCTGTCCGTGCCACTCGCCCCTCTCCCAGCAGCCCCCGCTGTCGCCTGCCCACTTGAAACATACGAGTACCTTGCGAGAGGGGACGAGGAGGAAGAGGCGACCCCAGAAGGGCCCCTGTAAGGCCCCCGGGCAGTGTTAGTAGGGATATCCGATCCAGAATAAGCCCTTGTGCGACCATCCGCTGCCGGACTGCTGCTCTGCCGCCCACCCATCCCCGACACACAGCCGCTTGCTTCGGCACGCATCCACCGGGGCTGAGGGAGGAAGTGTCCTTGTGCTTAGTCCGGAGTTCAGTGGCGGTCAGAGGCTAGTGTCTTCTCCACACTGTTGCCTCATTCCCCGTACGTGAGCCAGTCACACAGCGGCGAGACTAATACACGTATTGGCTGTCCCTGTCTCCCACTCTGGGCATATCATATAGCCACTATCAGGCACAGAGGACATGCTTTCAGGCACGCTTAGCTGCTCCCCGGCAGGTACAGGTGTGTACAGCGCTTAGTCAGCTCAACAGCCCAGTAGTGTAGTACACAATGCCCCTCCGCCTGTCACATTGTACATTCCTCACAGGCCGGTCCCAGAGGTGTCCTTCCGCCTGTCACATGCTCCTTTGCTCCCCGCTCAACACGGAATCCATAGAGAGCCCGCCTATTCCCAATGCCCAGGTGTGTGTGTGCGACCGCAGCGCAGCGGGGCTACAAACTTCCCACCGGCAGTGTCCGGCCTCACATGCCCGTGCCGCAGTGTCGGGAAGGTTACCCGTGTGCGCACTGACAGGAATGCACGGTGTGTAGTAGGCAGGGACGCGTGGAGTCTGAGCTACCCCTCCTGTCAGCTAGACGCCAGTCCTCTTCCTTGTTATGAAAGACTTGCGCTCTGTTATTATTCTTTCCTCAAGTACAAAGCTCCTTGGTTTCCCTCCTATCTCAGCGTGTCATTCGCCCTCCCTGCTGTCTGTCACAAGTACATCCCACCCCCTTGTGTCTCTTCACAAAGCTCCGTGTCCTCTACTATCCGCGTGTTTTCATTCATTATTTCTCTGCCTACTTTGCTGCTGTTTCTTTTCTGTGCTCTTGCTTCACCTTCACCTTTCTCTCTACATGTAATTTCCTTTATCTCCCTTACAAAGAATTGTAGCTTCTAGGTCGCCTTCCACCTCACTGAACAGTCACTGTCTGAGGAAAGATACAGAGGACATTTGTACACGGCTCGCAGAGCGCAGGGGCCTTTTTTGAAAATATTGTACTACAACTCCCAGCACCCATTGTCAAAAGAATTGCGATAGATCAGCTAAGCTGCAGGGGAGACGGTACATGGTGGAATTGCATTGCCTTTGGTTCCAGACCCCAAGCCTTTGTCTAATGCCTGGCACCCTTTAACTTCAGCTCTGTTGCCAAGCAACCCGCAGTAACACACTTGTCGAGCCTCAGTAATGGGAATCCCCAGAGCAAATGGTGAGTCGCAATTGGACTAGTGGCTTCTTTTATTCCGTACACAGTCTCCTTACTATTTATACTCATTATTTGATTGTCCCGCCCTTCCAGGCAGAAGGGAAGGCGGGGAAAGAAAGGTGACCGTATAGTCAAAAGTGGGGATCTGTGGTGAAAAAGGAGGGTCAGGGAAGGGAGGTGACCGTGCAGTCAAAAGTGGGGAGCTGTGCTGTGAAATGAATGGGGAAGACACAGGCCTGAGAAGCAGATGGAAGTGGTCCCTTGTGAGGGTGTAAAAGAGGGCAGTACGTGTTTAAAATAAAAAGATTGATGCATTTATTTTTAATACTTTACATTTACTTGACTTTAACACATATTTTACATGTTTACAGTTTTTGCATACTTTTTCCCCAGTCCCCTGAAAAACTGTACTACTGCTATTTTGCATATAACACTGTGAACATATGTGATTTTGCAAAGAATACAAAACTCAAACATATCACTCATGTAAGTCATAGTTCAAGTCTTCCCTTTTTTTCACAACAATATCCACACAGCTGTCAACTTTGAAAATATATTTTTTGGAAGATTTGCGGCATGTGGAAGTGACGTCAGTGGAAGTAGGGTTCCTACCCAGCCACCATTAAAAAATGATGGCTATATATTTACCACTAAATTTGTAATGGTGGCAACCCTACCTATAAATCCATCCCTTCAGTCCACCTATCCTGCCTCTGCACAGCCCATTCTGAAGCTAAAGATTCTGTACTGTGCATGAGCACATCTCTACTGATATCTCTAAGCATGCACGCAGGTTTTCACCTGCAAACTATAGGAAAGCACAGAAAAATGTCAGGAATAATTGGGGGAATGCAGAAGAGTGATGGGAGTCCAGAGGAAGGAGCCCAAAATCTGCCAACTCCCAAAAATGAGGAGGGGGTGTCACAAAAACGCTTCACTCCACCACACTTAACTCTTGGGTTTGGCTACAAGGGGTTAC
>CM044441.1:50258007-50282305 GCA_024363595.1 Xenopus borealis | reverse complement strand
CCCTGGTGAGATATACAATCAAGGGTCTCTGTGTGAGACTTTGACCAAATGTTTTGCTATTTTAACTATTGATGCCAGAGCAATGCTGCCTTGGCATGACAGGGGGGTTGACCACTCTGTATCCAGCAATTATATACAGTAGGGATGCACCGAATCCAAGATTCTGTCTTTTTCAGCAGGATTAGTTTGAATCCTTCTGCCTGGCCGAACCAAATCCTAATTTGCATATGCAAATTAGGACAAGGGAGGGAAATCACATTACTTTTTGGCACAAAACAAGGAAGTAAAAAATGTTTTCCTCTTCCCACCCATAATTTGCATATGCAAAGTAGAGTTCTGATACAGTTCGGTATTTGGCCAAATCTTTAGTGAAGGATTCGGCTGAATCCAAAATAGTGGATTCGGTGCATCCCTAATATACAGTTTTACGTTTTTCAGGGGACCAGAAAATATTTAAAATCAGGGTAATGTATTATGCATAATATATAGGTGGGGCCACAAAACAACAATGTAAAATGATGGAAAACTTAAAATCAGGGGATGTACAATTGAGGTTCTACTGTATGAAATTAATCACCTCTCATTTTTGCACCTACAGGCCTACACATTTTACCCTTTGCCTCACGGCTCCAAATGCTGGCCAGAGGTTAAGATGTATGACTTGAATCAGGCCCGGACTGGCAATCTGTGGGTTCTGGCAAATGCCAGAGGGGCTGCTATAAGGTGCCATAGAAAGGCAGTATTTAGGGGGCTGTTGGGCCTCTTTGTGGGCTGATTGGGCCTCTGTGAACTGGAAATGCCAGGGCCTATTTTGATTCTCAGTCCAGACCTGCTTGAATACAGTAGGAGAGATCTCTAGAGACCCTATTATTAAAAGTGTTATTAAAAGTTTTAAACTTCCATCAAAGTTTATTAAGTGTTCAGACTGAATAATTATGCGTATTAAAGATATAGTAGAAGTACTGGATTACTTTAATCACAAGCGTATAGCTCTAACAATATGGGAGCAGATTTACTAACCAGATTTTTTAGCCAACGTGTTTTATTTGTTTTATTGGTCTCCAGCCAGTAAAAGATGCCTCAAGGTAGGAGGTCAGTTTGTAGCACAAATAGGTTGGTCAGGAGGTACTTTCATATAAGGGGAGGGAGAAAAAACCAGGACCACAGTATCTTTGGCATAGACTTTGTGACTTTTATTGTGAAAATAAAAATGTAACTCAGAAATGCAATTGCCTGGAGTATGATTTGGCAACTAATCATCTTGTCTGAACAGCAGAGTATAAAAAATACCTAAACTAAATCAGGGCTTTAAAAGTGGCTGTCAAGATACTGACATCTAAAATATTGGCTTTGAAAGCTACTTCTAACTTTGCTCTGATCCCCCATGTTCCTGTATGAGGGGGCTGCCATTTTTGTGCAGCAGGAGTCCGTTAGTAACTGTAACTAAAAGGATGGGACAGTCAGGTTGGCAATGACAGAGTGTCAGGCTTAGGAACTTGAACTAACAATTATATACAAAAACAAACCTCTCTGGAAAAATAATCAACATGACCTATAGGTTACATTTAGGGGCAGATTTACCAAATTCACATGAAGGATTGGGTACTTGGACCATCGAATTTAAAAAATCAATTCGAATAAAAATGTATTTGAACATTCGATGGTTGAAGTACTTACCTTTGAAAAATAAATTAGATAGGCCAGTTCGCCAGACTGAACCTACCGAATTGCTGTAAAATCCTATGGGAAGCTCCTGTAGGTGTTTTAAAGCATTTTTAGATCGAAATTTAAAAAAAATTATTTCGAGGGGTTAAAATCGTTCAATCAAATTTTTCAAATTCGATCTGTCGAATTGCGCTAACCCTTCAAATTCGACCATTCAAATCTGAAGGGTTAAATTCGAAAAAGAAATTAGGTAAAAATTCGAATGGTCGAATTTGAGGGTTAATTAACCCTCGAATTCCACCAATAGTAAATCTGCTCCTTAAAGGAAAACTATACCCCAAAAATGAATTTTTGAGCAACAGATAGTTTATATCAAATCAAGTGACATATTAAAGAATCTTATCAATCTGGAATATATATTTCAGTAAATATTGCCCTTTTACATCTCTTGCCTTGAACCTCCATTTCGTGATGGTCTGTGTGCTGCCTCAGAGATCACCTGACCAGAAATATTTCAACTCTAACTGTAAAGGGAAGAAGTGTTGAAGCAAAAGACACAACTCTGTCTGTTAATTGGCTCATGTGACCTAACTTTATAGTTTGTTTGGTATGTTTGTGTGCACTGTTGGATCCTAGGATCCCAGGAGGCTGTCCTTATTTTTTAAAATGGCAATTTTCTATTTAGGATTACCCAATGGCACATGCTACTAAAAAAGTATATTATTATGAAAATGGTTTATTTACATGAAGCAGGGTTTTATATAGGAGTTGTTTTATGCAATATCTTTTTATAGAGACCTACATAGTTCGGGGGTTAATGTGCATTCATATGTTAAAATAATTTTTTTAGTGTCAGTATCACTTTAACATGATGAGGTGATTTAGAACGAAAGCCAAATGTTTTCTATGCTGTTCAAAAGTCTTTCAGGAATGCTACCGGTTGTACACTACCTCAAAACAAAGTACATGGTGCATTGTGTACTCTTTCATTCTGAACATCTGGGCAGATTTTGCGAAGGTCAAGTTTTCTTCCAAATAAATTTGTGCAAACGTGGAATTTTCCTACTTCAATACTTTTTTTTTCCATTTCTGAAAAGACAAGTTACCTGGGAAGATTTTTTTATTTTTCCATTTTAGTGGCAGAATGGTGGTTAGTATTGCTGTCCAGCAGCTCTGAGCACCTAGGACTGATTATGGCCAAAGCTTTATTATGACCATGTTTCCCATGGTTATTGCCCAGGTACTCTGGTTTTCTTCCACATAGCAAAGAAATAGGTTAATGCATTAAGAGATACAGTAGCAATGATAAAAATGTTTAATTGGCTCCTAATACATTTGACCAGTGTCAACTGTATATGGAAATTTAATAAGATTTTAATTTTAAAAAGTTCACATATTGAGAGTGAAAGAAAAGGAAGACATCCTCAGTACCTCTTGGAATACTGATCCCCAGCCAATGGCTCACAAGCAACATGGTGCTCACCAACACCTTGGATGTTGTTCTCAGTGGCCTCAAAGCAGATGCTTATTTTTGAACTGCAGGCTTGGACTCTGAGACAACATTTGGTTGCATAAATAGGTATAGGATCCATTATCCGGAAACCTGTTATCCACCCACAAGTGATTTTAGTGACTTACCAAAAACCCAGGGCCGCTGCTCCTATCAGAGTGAGCACCACAGAGACAGCTACTTCCATCTTCACGCAACTGCACGTGTATTAGAACGAAAAGCCAAACTTTAACTTTAAAGTCGGCTTTTTCGTTCAAATGCGTCTCTATGGTGCTCACTCCTATAACCCGGGCTCGGGGCAGATTTCTCCTGATAGGAGCACCGGCCCTGGTAGTATTATTTATTTATATAATTTGACTGCCCCACTCTTCCAATCATTTCAAATTGTCACCTTCTATAACCTCAGTATATTCCACATCTAATACCCTCCATACACACACACACTGCATATCTTTATTGTATATTATACATTGCTAGGCAGAATTATTTTAGTGCCAGTGCATAATTTAGCTTATTGTGTTGCTTGCCTTATTCTGTTATTTTGCCCATCCCTTTTTATCATCGCTATTGTATGTCTTCATGCATTCCAGTTCAAGCCTGCAACCGTAGAGATGCGATGGGCAGCACAAAAGGGCAGGTGTGAATTATGCTTTCATAGTTACCATCCAGACAACAGTCATCTCTTAGCCAATCGCAATAGACAAGGAAGCATTCATTAATTTTTATTCCCCAAGGAGATGCGAATCCATTCAAGTGTTTTGTAGCAGAATTCTGAGTCATAGTATGGTTTTCTCTGTGAGATGCCAGTAACCATCTCAGTGAAGCAGGCAGAGGAAGGAAAGCACTCACAGCCCTGATGTCTAGATGTACACTAACATAGCTATGGCCAGGTCCTGCAAAATGAAATTTGCTATATTCTGCATTTTGTATATAACACAAACAATACATAAAATATAAATACAAACATGTCGTTGAATACAATTAACCATTCAGATTAAATAAAGTAGTTAAAATAAAAAACCAGACAATGTTCTGGCTATTCATTGGCAGACAGCGATTGTGCGAAAGTTATGTTGACAAATAGTCGTGACAGTCTCCCGTTGATATTGTCAGATAAGCAATACACTAAGAGATTTTATCATGATCCACACACAGTATGAAAATGAGTTGCTTGGTACGACTTTATCTTTGAGTCTATGACCAGCTCAAGACCTCATGTTTATCAAGTCCTTTTACCCTTTACTTTTTGTTCCATAAGCTGGCCAGTGACCTGTTTTTATATTCTGTACTGAGGTCTGACTTCAATACAGGAGAAGAGATCTCTTAAACCTATTATGAAAAGTGTTAGATTTCTATCAAAGGGAGAGGTGCTGCCACTACACGGAAGATTGTTAGGTGTCTTTATTAAGAAATAGTTTACAGATACTGCACTTCTGCTCCTCTTCAGAAATGGCAATCTGGCAACGATCCATCGTGCAGCGATCGATTTCTCCACCCTGCCTTCTGTAAGAGATAGCCAGGGAGGAGAAATCAAGCACCACACAATGGATTGTCGCCGGATCACCTATTCTGAAGAGAAGTGGAAGCGCAGTATCGGTAAGTTATTTCTTAATAAAGACTTTGCAAATTTAACCCTTGGGGGTTGATTTACTATGAGTCGAAGTGAAAATTTGAATAAAATTAAAAAAATTAAAATTTGAATTTCGAAGTAATGTTGAGCTACTTGGACTATCGAATAACCCAAAATTCAATTTGAATTGAAAAAATTTGAATTTCGAAGTACTGTCCCTTTAAAAATAATTCGACTTCGACTATTCAGCAGTTTAAAGCTGCCAAATTGCCATTTTGGCCAAAAATTACCCCCCAAAAATATTCAGTGGTTGAATTTCGTTGTTTTTTCACTTCGAAATTCAACCCCTTAATGTGTCTTTTTCATTTTTCTTTTTTCATTCAGTAAAAACTATTTTTTTTTTTTAATTTTATGATACTGGCATTTAATGACAAATGACATTAAATGGCATTTAATGACAAAGTTATGGCTCCATATGTCACAATATGTCATTTACTTTGGCATAGATATTGTGACTTTTATCGTGAAACTCAGATCTGCTATTGCCTGGTGTATGGTTATTTAAAATGCTTTTTGCCACTAATCATCTTATCTGAACAGCAAAGTGTGTGTAAAAAAAATAGTCACCAATGATAATAAATGAAAAGTGAAAGATTTAGCAAAATGTGAAACATTGGTGTTCATAAATAAGCCCTTACCATACAGTATTGTTGTGTCCCTCTCCCAGTTACTTTTGTGGTGAGCCCCTGTGTTTACTGCGGTATTTAGCCATTCTAGATGCTCAGTAAATTATTCCGGCAACAATCCGGAGGGCGGAGGCTGTGTGCGCAAGCATAGATATTTAAGCATTTTGGCAGAGCCTAAGCTACATTACCATGTCCAACACACACATCATCTCAATCATCAGTGGATCTATTATACTGGTTATGGATTGGATTATGTTAAAATGACATCATACAGAGAAATCTCTGGACCTTTTTTTTTATTTAGTTGTGGACCATAATTTAAATTTGCAGTAGTAGTCAGCCCTGAAGCCTACAGATGGACAACCATGAGCTTGAAAGCTAGTCTAAATGGGTTTCTTCATGATCTAAATGTATAAGGAGGGTGTTTATACAGCTATCTATATGAGGAATGCACAGGCCTAGATTTGTGGTGACGCCACATAGGCCCGGGCCTAGGCCGGCAAGTTGGTAGGGGCGGCATGATGCCCAGCCGCTTGCTAAGGAGCACCGAGGACAGGCAGCTCCCCAGTGCTCCGGCGCGACTGCTCTCGCTAGAACGGTGCTGGAATCTTGCCCTGGAGATGCACATAATCCAGGATTTGTTTTGGGATTTGGCCAAGATTTGATCTTTTTCAGGGAGATCTATATTCAGAATCTTTCATAAAGGATTAGGAAAATAGTGGATTCGGTGCATCTGTAATTGATATATTGTATTTATTAATAAAATAAAACATAAGGGGTCTTTTATAATACATAACAAAAGGGGGTTTACTTCTTGAGGGCAGTGTACAAAGTGTAAAAAAAAACAGCCACAATCAGTCATTTTTGTCTTGTTTTCATTAATTGGTGCAGGTCTCCAGAACGCAGATCTGCAGCTGCCCCAAAGTAATATAGAGCTGCATGTGTTGGTCAATATTCTATTCATAAGGGGCATTGTATTCACGAGGACAGGAGAAACTAAGGGGTGGCACTCAAGCACATCCCAACTCTGTAAATGTTCCCTATAGAAGGGCTTGTAAAAAGTGCAAAACCGTATTACTAAACAAAGTTTATTACTCTTCACTGAAAAATGAATTAACATGAATAACTGAGATGACACAAATCATGTGCAGTCACACATGCTTTACTAGGGAGTGAATTTGCGCCTTTTGACAGAATGCTTGTTGCTAGAAAAAATTGTTGTGGGCAGAACAGTTCCAACTGCTGCAACAGCTGAATTTTGGACATTTTTCAGCAACAGGTTAAAGAAAGTGCCATTTCCTTGCCAGAGAGATATATCACTGTGATAAATGTTCTGTAAAAGACTGACACAATAAACTAGTTGATATGATGCTACATCCTGTAGGCTTATGGATTTTATGCAAAGCTTCGGGTAATGTGAGGCCTCAAAATAAGAAAATCACTTGGACTGGGATTCAGATTGTTACTAATTCAAATCAATACGCACTATTCTATGTGTTGTGACTGAATAATTGGTCAAAGGTCTTGTGGTATGTGACTCAGCAGGAGATAAGTTATAATAGTTAACTTGTTGTTCTGACACAATTTTAAATGACCAGCCAAGACTAAATTATTTCAAGCAATAATCGGTTTATTCTTCCATTCATACAAACCATAAAAAAACAAAATTAAGCTCTTATGCCCACTAACATCTTTGCTATCATTCTGATATGACTGCTTGCTGTACAATTAGCTGGTCAACCTAACTGCATCCTCACCTGCTCGTATAGGGATCCCCTAACATTTTTTACCCATAAGTCACATTCAAATGTAAATAAAAAGTTGGAGAGCAAATGTTGTATAGGGACCCGGAAGCCTCTATTTGCACAAACTATAACTCCTCACAAACGTTTAAGTTACACAGGGGGACTAGACAGGGGTGTCCTCTCTCCCTCCTGCTCTTTGCAGTGGCCATGGAACCCCTGGCTTGCATGATACGGCAATCAACTAGGATAGAGGGGCTTAAAATGGGAAGTATAACAGAAAAAATATCCATGTTTGCAGATGACACGCTACTTTACCTAGCCAATCCAGACCAGGATCTAGGGACTGCACTGGATATCATAAATTAACATACCGCATACTCAGGCCTAAAGGTAAACTGGAATAAGTCTGCACTTTTCCCAATAGACCCCCTACCAGAGCCTCCCCCGATACTACCAGAAGGCTTAAGTTGGACAGACAAGTTCAAATATTTGGGCATTAACATCCCTAAGGACCTAGGTAAATTTGTGGAGCTTAACTTAAAGCCCCTGATACAGGCTTTGGAACATAAAATTAAAATATGGTCCTGCCTACCCCTATCCCTGATAGGGCTCATAAATTTATTCAAAATGGTGATGCAACCCAAGTTTACCTACATATTTAGGCAATCCCCCGTAAGGGTTACAAACACTTTCTTTAAGAAACTAAGATGCCTTCTCATTCAACTATACTGGCATCCCTCTACACCAAAAATAGCCATGGCAAAACTACAACTCCCAACGCAAGCAGGGGGACTGGCAGCTCCAAACACATTCTTGTACTACATAGCAGCGAAACTGGTTATAGCAAAATGGTGGATGACCCCATCCCTAGATAATCCGGCCACATGCTTAGAGGCCCAAACTATAGGGTCATATGAGGAACTTAAAAGCCTCCTCTATAGAGGCTGCAAATACACAACCAATGCAACTCCACTTATGAGAGAAGTAGTATGGGCATGGAACACAGCACAGGGTCTCCTTCCTAAACCAAATGAGCACTGCTCAGGGTTCACTCCAATCTGGGGCAACCCTAAACTACCACATATGAGAACCATACCTGACCCCCAAGTCTGGGCCAAATATAGAATAGAGTACATCCAAGATATAATGACAGAAGGTAAGCTAATGGATTTCCAAAACCTTAAAGAGAAATATGATTTACCAAATAAAATGTATTTGAGGAATATTCAGCTCAGACATGCCATACAATCCCAATTTAAAGGTGAGACAGTGGCTACCCTACCAACCCAAATTGAAGAAAGGGCTTTAGCCAGCACACACACCAAAAGCATGTCAAGCTTCCATGCCATTCTAATAACCACAGGGAAATCCCCACTGGTCAAATTATTTGAAAAATGGCGAAATTATATACCGGAGTTGGAGACAGAAACCTGGAAAGAGGTTCTCAACTCAATCTTTGACCATATAGTTGCATCCAGAGACAAAATGGTACAATACAAATTCTTGCACAGAGCATTACTCACCCCATATGTACTGGCAAAAATGTCCCCAACCCAGGTAGATGAATGTCCCAGATGCCACCTATCCCCAGCAAATTTTAACCACATGGTTTGGTCTTGTATTAAGATACAAAGGTTTTGGAGCGAAATAGCTCAGTATATTTCTGACATGATGGATATTCCAATTATGGTAGAGCCGCGGGGAATGCTTTTGAATCAAGTAGCTGACCTAGCCCCAACGGTAGCGGATAAAGCATTGATCTCCATAGGGTTGCCACCTGTCTGGTTTTGAACCGGACAGCCCGGTATTTTGAAGGGCTGCCCGGTTCAATGCTTCCTGCCCGGTTTTCCATATAAGGAAAACCGGGCGGGATTAGCTTGATTGACGCCGCGATCGGCCAATCGGCGATCGTGGCGTCATAGCTCCGCCCCGTGACGTCACGGGACCGCCCACTGACGCCACGGGACCGCCCACTGACATCACGGGACCGCCCAGTGACGTCACGGGACCACCCCCCTGTCCGGCTTGAGCCACAGGGAAAGGTGGCAACCCTAGATCTCCATAATGTTTGCTTATGCCCGTAAATCTATCACCATGAAATGGAAAGCACAAGTAGCCCCAAGTATTCAATTCTGGGAAACCCAAATCATACATGCAGCTCCGTTGTATAAACTTCTCTATACAAGAAGGGGTTCCCTGGAAATTTTTTATAAAATATGGTCCCCATGGGTAGACACACACACTGGTCCCAACTAGAGCCAAGGCAGTAAACCCTAAAATGATGGAAGGAAGCAAACATCAGTTCCTCTTATAACCTTCACTAATGCAGGAAGAGTGTAGCACAAAAACAAAGAAGTTAAGTTAAATTTATTAAAGTTCCACCAAAAGGTAACAAAAGAAGTAAATTAAAGAATAACAGTACATACATGGAATAAAGTCATAGAATCTGGATATAAACTGTGATTATTAAAGGGGAAACTGACTGATTTTTTTTAAGAATATGCTGTGTAAACTTGTATATCACACATGTCACTGTACTTTATTGAAATAAAGTTTTGTTAAAAAAAAAAGTTGGAGAGCAACACAAACATGCTAAATTCCTTGGGGTGCAAAATAAGGTCTGTGATTGGCTATTTGGTAGCCCCTATGTGGACTGGTAGCCTATTGGAGACTCTGTTTGGCAATACATATGTTTTTTCTGCAACCAAACCTTCAAGCCTGGAATTCAAAAATAAGCATTTGTTTTGAGGCCACTGGAAACAACATACAGGGGGTTGGGGAGAATTATTTTGCTCATGAGCCACTGGTTTAGAACCACTGTGCTTGTACATATGTATAAGGATTACACTGGTTCTTGCAACAAATGTGCAACACAGACACTATAATAACTAATTTTATATCTGGCCATGTTCTAGTTAAGTCAGAAACAACAAATAAAATGTATATGAAATATATGCTCTGTTGTAGCAAACTAGAAACTTGCCATGTTACTGGACATTGATATACAGGTATAGGATCAGTTTTCCAGAAACCCGTTATTCAGAAAGCTCAGAATTCCAGGAAGGCCATCACCCATAGACTTTAAGAAAATAATTCTAAATTTTAAAAGTGATTTCCTGTAACATAAGATTCCTATAATAAGATATAATGAATCCTTATCTGAGGCAAAACAATCCTATTGTGTTTATTTAACGTTGAAAGGATAAGTAAACCTTAAAAATAAGTGAATGTAAAATTGATGAGGGTACTATTCTAAGCACTTTTGCAATGTACATTAATTATTTATTTGTTTTAATACCAAGATATTAAAGGATACATTCACTGTTAATATAAATGAATTTTTTTTTTTACAACAGCGCCACCTGCTGGTCATTTTCCGACCAGTCAAGGAAGTTGCCATGAGAAAGAAAGAAGACTGCTTTGATTCTTTTGCTTGGGAACGATTTGAGAGAGGTTTCTAATTAATCTAATTAATCGATCCTTTAATGACTTGGAATTAAAAAAAAAAAAAATGTACATTGCAAAAGTGCTTAGAAGAGCACCCTCATAAATTTTACATTTGCTTATTTTTAAGCTTAAGTTATCCTGGGGTGGTTTGCCTTTAAATTAACTTAGTATGTTATAGAATTGCCAAAGCTAAGCCACATTTCTATTGGTCCTCATTATTTATTTATTTATTTTCTACAGTTTTTTTTTTTTTTTTTAGTTATTTGCCGCCTTCTGATTCTTTCTGTCTTTCAGATGTGGGTCACTGACCCCATCCAAAAATCAAATGCTCTGTAAGGCTACACATTTATTGATAGTGCTACTTTTTATTACCTTGCTCATCTTTCTATTCAGGCCCTTTACTATTCATATTCCAGTCTTTAATTCAAATCAGTGCATTGTTTGCTAGAGTAATCTGTAATCTAGCAAACCATGCACTGATTTGAATTAAAGACTGGAATATGAATAGTAAAGGGCTTGAATAGAAAGTTGAGCAAGGTAATAAAAAGTAGCTATATCAATAAATGTGAAAATGCAAATTGGAGAGCTGCTGAATAAAAAGCTAGATAATTAAAAAACCACAAATAATAAAAAATAGAAACAATTGCAAATGGTCTCAGGATATCACTCTCTACATTATACGAAAAGTTAATTTAAAGGTGAACAACCCCTTTAAATGTTTGTTAGCAGACTAGGGTGGTCCAAATTATGAAAGATCTTTTACCCGGAAAACCCCAGGTTCCAAGCATTCTAGATAATAGATCCTATACCTGTATATTGACACTGCTCCATATCACATTAATTTACATGTATTTATATTGACCTTCTTTCCTTTACATGTTAAAGCAATTGTTCAGTATAAAAATAAAATCTGGGTAAAATAAAAAAAAAATTCTAAAATAGTTAGCCAAAAATATAATGTATAAAGGCTGGAGGGAATGGAGGTCTAACATAATAGCCAAAATCCAACATACTGCTTTTCAGCACTTTTGTTTTCCACTGACTGGTTTCCCTGGTGACCAGGCAGTAACCAATCAGTGACTTGAGGGGGCCACACGAGCCATAACTGTTGCTTTTGAATCTTAGCTGATTGCTGACGATCAATTGCAAACTCACTGAACAGTTATGTCCCATGTGGTCCCCCTTCAAGTCGCTGACTAACTTAAAATTAAAGAGCTGAAAAACAGGAAGTTGGATTCTGGCTATTATATTAGACATCCAGTCACTCTAGATTTTATACATTAGATTTTTGGCTAAATAACTATATTAGAAACATGTTTTATTTTGAACAGCCTATCTATTTATACAGTTTTTATTTTTACACTGAACTGTTCCTTTAAGTAAAGAATTTTAAAAATGCAGTTAATTCAATCATTAAACAGTTTTCTGTATTTTTTTTTAATGGTCACAGATATGTTGGAAGTTGCACTGGGGCAAGGACTGTTGAGAATGATGAATCCCTGTATACATTGATTAGCATGTTGGCACTATTTAAATAAAGGATAAAAAGTCTGTTGTTGCTGGATTGAGTAGACCTTTAAGTACATGCCACAAGGCATAGGGATTACAGAATTGCAAAAGTATGACAAACAATGACAAACATATACAAATTCAAAAGTTACTGCAAAGTGGTTAAAATGTTTAAATTATGAGCAGACTATTCTTAGGTTTAGATGGCAATTGATGGAATGTGTGAATGTTGTGCTGAGTTTTCCAGGGGGAGACTTAATGGTGCTATAAGCTTTGCTTGTATTAATATATGTTGACACTGCTTAAACTAATATGACATGCATACATGCAATATTTATGTTCTATTCTTTACATGCTAACTAAAGAATGTCAGTGATGTAATTCATTCTGTCTTTAAACATAGTGACAGGACTTCTGTATTGTTTAAATGGTCACTTGTTTAATTTCTGCTTGTTCATTGCAGTATGTGCTAACTAAGGGTTAATAAACATGGAACCTGTAAAAAGGTACAGACAGCACATTTCAAGAGAAAGCCCACAGAAGACATTGGGATGGGTGATAAAAAAAATTGAAACAAGGACGATTGTTGCGGTTCTGACTATAATAGTGTCGTTCATTTGAAGGTTAATAAAAATGTGTACTGACAGCCAGTAAATGTGAAGAGCTGCAAAAAGGGGTATGAACTGCACATTGGAGGGTGGTGCAAGGAAACTGCCTTATTTTAAAATTGATCCTTATTCCCAATTGATGCATATCTTCATGATAAAAATGGTGTTGCTTAATATGCACACATTCATCTGAGAATTAACATGAAGCAGTTCACCCGTCTGAAATGAGTGTCAATATATGTGGTTCCAGCAGATGCATGACATGCTCGCATGTTATAAGAACAAGGTTTGATTTATATTTACAACAGTACAAGATACAATATTGTTCCAACTTCAAATGTGAATTGTGCATTGAAGCGTGACTATTTTACAAGTCATACGTTTTTCATAGTTGTAGAGAGGAATCAGTGAGCAGTAGAGGAGATATATATTATATTATAATACATTAATATGTTAATACAGAAAGAGGGAACTAATCAGTGCAATGGTGGCTTTTTGTGGTTTCCATTGCAGAAGAAGTTTACTTGGTGGTGTAACAACAGTGTAACTACAGATGGCCTGGGACACTGCACCTTCCATCCCACCCACCTGTCGGCACCCTCCCCACTCCACACCTGCCCACTCCCCACCCGGCACTGGAGCAGCCTTCATCCCCCTTCCCCAGCCAAAGGTAAGAAAACAAGAGAGCAGCTGAGAAAGGGGGGGGGGGCTGGGGGGTCTGCTTCTGCTTACAATGGAAAGTTTCGCCCTGACCAACAGACACTGGTGAATTTTCACTAGCATTACTTTGGCGATGCGAGCAAATCAAAGCAAATATGCGCTATCATTCAATTCTGCCTAGTGCAAATTTATCAGAGGTCTAGTGCTCAGGCTAATTTGCATACGGTGGGAAATTTAAAGTTGAATGCACCTCTTTATGTTACGTGGTGCATCTAATACATTACATTTACACTGTCCAGGGAACCTTAATAAAGTCAATAGAGTTGTTATAATGCCCTACACGAGTCCACTGTAAAATAATGTTCCATATGTTAGAAAATGTATGGGGGGGAAACCGGTTACCCAAAAAAAAAGGTTTACATTTTTTGCAGCCTATCACCCTGAAAAAAAGAAAAGAATTCAGCGTTTTTTGAACTTAGAAGTTTATTTCACTCAGAATATGATGTAAGTAACTGAAGATTGAGAATGTTCTATGCACTCCATTGCACTTTGCCTGGTGTGAGCTGGAGAATGCAAGTCTGGCGAAAGAGGTAACGTTCAGTAAAATCCGCATTTTAATTCATTTGCGTAGTAACGTCCATTCGCCACAGCAAACAGTCGCCGGGCAAAAGAGTGCTAATCACCTCTAGCGTCTATCTCTTTCCTTAGCGAAGTGACGCCTACTCCCTTTAGTAAATTGCCAAAGTCCCTGCGTGCAGTAACGATGGCGAATCGTCACCAGCCCTTTAGTAAATCTGCCCCTTTGAGTGCAGAAATCCAAAGTGATTGTGTTAAAATGGCTTCTTTTAGAAATGGCAATTCCAATCGATGCCAGCAGGCAGGTGTTTTGGGGGGAATTTGTTACCTGTGGGCCATTTGCCCATGTGTCATGGCCCTAAGAAACAAGGGAGGAAGTAGTTCCCTTGCCCTGTAGAGCTTACATACTAAGGGGCACATATACTAAAGGTTGAAGTGAATATTCAAATCAAATTCGAATTAAAAAAATTAAACTTTCTAAGTAATTTTGGGCTACTTCGACTATCAAATAGCCCAAAATTCTAATATTCCAATATACTAGCCCTATTAAATCCTTCGACTTTGACACTTCGCCACGTTAAAGCTGCCGATTTGCCATTTTAGCTTATGGGGGACCTCATAGGACCTGTCCTGAAACATTTTCCAAGAATTCGAAGGATTTTGTGGAGAATTGTTCTAATCATTCGACCCGGTTTTTAATTCGATCGAAATAGGTCCATTTTCGATTGAAAACCCCGTTAAAAATATTTCAAGGGTTGAATTTCAAACCTTTTTCACTTTAAAAATTCAGCCCTTAGTAAAATCTGCCAAACCCCGAGTTTGCATGCATTTGGTAAGAAGTTTTCCTTTTTATTTACATGAAATATGCATCTGCAATTTTTTGTAGAGGGAGAACTATCCCTTTAATGATGATTGTTGAGATTTATATTAGAAGACTGAGAGGACTGTGAATATGTTTTTTTAATGTGTATGTACTTGGAACAACAGATGGTATAGTGAGAGAAGGAGGTATGGGGCTGGGGTTGAAATGAACAGGAAGAGATGGAGCAGAATAGCAACATGTATGGCTATCCAACTCTTCTGAATTATTTAACAAAAATATACTTTTTTAATATAGACTTCCTTTTCTTTAGCATCTTTTTTTTAGTTTATTGTTTGCCTTGCATTTTGTTGATTATAGATTAAACATTCAACATTCAAATCGAATTTTGGGCTATTCTATAGTCGAAGTAGCCCAAATTTACTTTGAAATTTGAATTCTTGAAAATGAATTTTATTAAAATTTTCCTTCGACCCTTAGTAAATCAGCCCATAAAAGTTACCTATAGGTCATGTTGATTGTTTTTTGCTGAGAGGTTTATTTTTGTACGTAATTGTTTGTTGAAGTTTCTAAACCTGACTGTTTTGCCAACCTGACTGTCCCATCTAAGCCTGCCAGTAAGGGCCCTTACACACGGGAGTTTTTACCTGCGCTCTCCTGCGTTCCATTTTGCTGCGTTCAGCCACAGGGGAGCAGGTATAGACGCACTCAATTATTTTCAATGGGGCTGTACTTACACCAACGCATGTAGGCAGGACTGGCTGTACCCAGTGCGGGGCCCAATTGGAACCATTTTGGTGGGGCCCCCTAGAAGGAACTTTGCTGTCTGCGCAGGGTCACAAGAGCTGGATGGGCAAAGTGATGCTTTCCCCTCTGTCCAAGTGATGGCTGTCAGTTGGGGTTGGGGGTAGGCTGGGCAACTGGGGAATTAAGGGAATAGGAATCAGAGCTTGCACTGGAGCAGGGCCCCCATAAGTGCGGGGCCCAATTGGGCCAAATTGGTCCAATGTGCTTAAAACCGGCACTGCATGTAGGCGCCAAACGCAGGAGAAATGCAGCATGTTGCGTCTGAACCTGCGCTTGGCGCTTACACGCGTCTAGTGGGTAGAACCGCATTGAAAAGAATGAGGTGCGTCTAGACCTGCCCTCCCCTGCGGCTGAACGCAGCCAAACGCAACGCAAGAGCAGGTCCAAAACACCCGTGTGTAAGGACCCTTAGAGTTTCTAATACTAACAGACTCCTGCTGCACAAATATGGCAGCCCCCTCATACAGGAACATGGGGCATCAGACAAGTAATGTAAAAGCAACATGCAAATACTTTATGGTAAAGTTATAAGTAGCTTTCAAAGGCAATATAATAAGCTTATCAGCTCCTGTCTAACAACAAATTGTATGGGGTAGGCCCTGCATTTTTCTGCCTATCTGTTGCTGCCTCTATTCTTTACATGAAACTGTCAGTGTGAGGTGGGCCCATGTCTTGTAAACAGCCCAGAGCCGAACATTAATTAATCAGCATCTGTTGAATATTCCACTATAATATTTTAAAGGTATTTTTAAGTAAACCTTAAACATAAGCAAATGTGAAATTGATGAGGATGCTATTCTAAACACTGTTTCAATGTATATTCATAATTTTTTCTTAATTCCAAAAATATTAAAGGCTACATGTACAGTTAAAGGGGTGGTTCACCTTTAAGGTAACTTTAAGTATGTTATAGAACAGTCAGTTCTAAGCAACTTTTCATTTGGTTTTCATTACTTATTTTTATAGTTTTATAGTTATTTGCATCTTTCTTCTGACCGTTTGCAGCTTTCAAATGGGCGTCACTGACCCCTACTAAAAACAAATGCTCTGTAAGGCTACATATGTATTGTTATTGTTACTTTTTATTACTGATCCTTCTATTCAGGCCTCTCCTATTCATATTCCAGTCTCATATTCAAATCAATGTATGGTTGCTAGGGTAATTTGGGCCCTAGTTTCCAGATGGCTTAAGATGCAAATTGAAGAGCAACTGAATAAAAAGCTAAATGACTCAAAAACCTTCAATAATAAAAAATGAAACCAGTTGCAAATTGTTTCAGAATATCACTTTCAACAGCATACTAACAGTTATTTTAAAGGTGAACAACCCATTTAATGAACAGGGAGCTCCACTTCCACAGTTTTACTACTTAATCAGCTTTATGTTTTCTCTGAGTTGCTTCTCTTGGCTCTGCCTTACTGGCAATCTGCCACAAGCACAGACAAGGTCACAGGGACTTTCTGTTCATTGCCCATGTTTTAGTGATCTTACTTGCTTCTCTGAGATCAGTGGAGTGCTAATTGGCCATTTCTACAGTGATTATACTGGAACAGGTAGGGTTAATATGCAAATTATCAATTTTTTTGTAGTAAATGCAGTATACTGTCAGGTCTACTCTGATTGTCCATTGAATACTGGCGTGTTTTGTTAAATGGGTGTAGGATTTGGGGGTGTGACCAAAAAGTGGGTGTGGTTTCATTTTAGGCATGCTACACATGCCAGGGTGGGGGCCCACTTCTTGGCTCTTTGCCCAAGGCTCACCAAGGCCTTAAAACAGCCCTGCTTAAAGGAGAACTAAGCCCTAAAAATTTATATGGTTTATTTTTTATACTGAATTTACTGCACCAGCCTAAAGTTTGAGATTGTCAATAGCAGCAATGATCCAGGACTTCAAACTTCACAGGGGGTCATCATCTTGGAAAGTGTCTGCGACACTCACACGCTCAGTGGGCTCTGAGAAGCTGTTGAGATGCTAAGCTTAGGGGTCTCAAATTATCCAGCAGAAAAATTAGGTTTATATGTAACATAGGCTGATGCTACAGGTCTGATTATTAAATTCTGATGCTAGTTGCACTGGTTTCTTTGCTGCCATATTGTAATTATCTGTATTAATTACTAATCAGCCTTATATGGTGGCATCTATAGTCTATGTGTACTGTATATTGTGAGTGGGTCCCTAAGCTCAGTAAGTGACAGCAGCACAGAGCATGTGAATCAGTGAATCAGCAGAAAAGAAGATGGGGAGCTACTGGGGCATCTTTGGAGACACCGATCTTTACTGATAAAGGACTGTGGTTGCCTTGGGCTGGCACAGAAGCACAAAAAATAATGTACAATATTTTAGCCTACTTCTTTAGTTAGTCTTTAGTTTGCCTTTAAGCATAAAATCAGACCAATCGGATCTGGTCCAGCATGGGTGGCCAGATCTTCTAAGGATCCACTCATGTGCCAACCTTACCAAATGAGTGGATCTTAAAGTGATACTGACACTAAAAACTACTTATTAATGTACATTAAAAGTTATCTATAGGTTTTGGTATTGTTGTTAATCTCTGGACATGCTTTTATATAACTATTGACCTCTAATGTTACATTTTCCATGATATCTGTATGATTTTAGCCAGCTATTATGCAAAATTTGGAATGTTCAGTCACATAGAGTAATGTATGCAATTCTGTCTTTCTGCATCACAATGAGGAATTGTGTGTCCCAATACCAGTATGAATTAAACACCAAAAGCAAAAACATAAATGAAAGTACAATTAAATATTCTAAATCTTAGAAAAAATGTTATGCAGAAATTTTTTTAATGCATTGAGCATTTAAGGATTAATAGTATTACAGCTTTTCTTAGCAAATACTTCTTAGGAATCATTCACATTTTGGAAGGCAGGAAGCAAAGTGCAAAAAAGGGTGCAGTCAACCATTTATTTGGACATTGCAACCAGTCTTCCATTTTATTTTCTGCCCTTTGTTTTATGGATACAGGGCTGTCTGTGTTTTGCAGTGCTGTATTCACGAGGGAGAGAAGGGCAGCAAGTAGAGAAATAGGCCTGCCTCCCACCTCTTACCTGTCCACTTGTGCACCTTATTTTAATTTTCACCCCTCATGAGTAGGAAAAGGTCTAAACAAAATCATTTTGTGGAGTCTGTATATTACATTATGAATACCATACATTGCATTAGCACTGGATCAACTTGTGCGGCAGAATTATCTGTATAATCTTGTCATTTCCAAGCAATGCACATTTAAGCTTATTACTGGTTTTGAATCTCTGTTTGGCTCTACTGTTGTTAATGTGCCTTACCTATTAATGTTTCTCTAACAACCTTAGTGAGGGCATGTGACAAAAGAATCAAGTTGGGATGTCTTCCATGGATTTACTTAATCAATGACAGCACATAAAGAGTTAAGAGGAAAGGCTTTTGGATAATTTGTTTTGTCCCAGTTGGGAAGGGGATATGGGAGAGCCCAAAGCCAAAAGAAGCAGAATGGAAGCAAGGTTATAGTGGAGTGGAGTTGCTGCTGCAGAGAAAGCAAGAACAGTATCTCAACCGGCTGAGTGGAGTACCCAGGGTCTGGCCTGGTTAGACTGGTGCTCAAGCCAACCTGTCCTCAAACATGTGTATCCTCGCTCCCTCCCATGCGTATGTGTTCATAAGTGGGGGGGGGGGGTCAGAGAGTGCAAATAATAAACTGCATTTGAGATCCTCCAGGACTTTGAACTAGGGGAACACAGGCAGAAACGGTACATGCCTAGCACCCGACAGTCCTGCACCCTAAGCACACTCCTCTTCTGCCTACCTCTAGTTCTGGTCCTGGGGATACCTCCAATCCAATACCTAAATAATAAGCACCGGTAGTGACAAAAAATGTAACTGGATTTTGGGTAAATTATGCTCTTAAAGTGGGTGACTGTTGGTAATAAAAATTAATATCATACAATATTGTTAACGTTTAATGTCTTCCCTTTCAGTTCATACAGGATTTAATGTAATACAATGAAAGTAATTAATTTACTTTATGTGTTACAAGAGTTTCTACAGAAGCAGTGCCCCCCCTTCCTTGTGGCCCCTATGCAGTTGCATACATTATACATGCCAAAGGCCAGTCCTGAAAATGAAAATGCCCAAGAGAGGAAACGTGGGCTTAGTGGCTGCACAGAAAATAAACAAAGACAGCTGGAAGTAACACAACTTTGCAGAGGCTGTTAAGGAGCATATAAATTCCAGTTTCTGTAGCAACCACTTGAGAGTGACTGGTGGAGAATGCCTGGCTATACCACAGTTGGCAGTCCTTTCTTTACAGGCATATCAATGGCTTGTTGTAACATGGAGTGACTGGGTTGAAGAAAAGAAGAATCATCTTTATAAGTCCCGACTAATGAATTGGTATTGACTGCCATTCCCCCCATCCAAGGTTAATAGCAATGCCATTTGTAGGCCCCACCCACCCCCACACCACAGTAAAAAGGCCACACAGACATTAGTAAAAAAAACATTGTTGGTAAAAGCCCCCTGTACATTTTAAAAAAACAACAACATTGGTTGCCAGGGTCCCCCCCTGCAAGTAGGGTTGCCACCTTTTCTTGAAAAAAATACTGGCCTTCCTATATATTTGTCTTTTTTCCTAATCATAACATTGGGCTCAACCATCAAAATACCGACCAGGCCGGTAAAATACCAGCCATGTGGCAACCCTACCTGCAAGTAAAAAAAAAACATTGGTAAACAGCACCCCCCACAGGTTAAAAAAAACATTGTTGGGCAGGCCTCCCACCTATATATGAACTGACAAATATTTTTGATGTTTTTCATACTGTAATAGGCAAGTCTTACATTAAGGCCTACCTTCTTAAGGGATAAGAAAGGCAAAAAATCAATTTAAGGGTCCTGCATCAGTACTTCTCCCCAGTGTTTCCTCACCACATTCAGTATAAATTTATTAAAGGACCTAATTACAAAGTTCCCTTATTCCTCTTGGAAAAGTTACTGGAAGATGATCTGATTATAAGCAGAACTTACCACATCACCTGTATAGCTCTACTCCGTTAACATCTCTTGTTCGAAAAACCTTCTTGTGTAGAAGAAATTAGTTGTAATGTAAACCTATAAACTGATTTATGAAATATCCCTGGGCTGGGTTGACATGGGTTGGCTTTTGGAAACAGAGAATTGTATTGTTATAGGTTTTCTATATAAGAAAGATTTTTACTGGTAGCTACAATCACATGCAAACATGCAACCTCAGTGATATTACACTTTTATGTAAACTAAATATTGTATATTTTACTACAGGTATGGGAGCTGTTATCCAGAATGCTCGGGACCTTGGCTTTTCCATATAATGGATCTTTAAGTAATTTGGATCTTCAGTCTACTAGTAATAATACCATGCTTTGGATTAAGTACAAGGTACTGCTTTTAAATTACAGATAAAAATGAAATCATTGGATTATTTGGATAAATTGGAAAATTACCTTTCCGTAATTAGGAGCTTTCTGGATAATGGATTTCCAGATAATAGATCCCATGTCTGTATTAAAATATGAATTAAAAGAAATATCATGCCAAGTGAAGATTCCTTTGAAGTCATTAAAGGAAACCTGTCATGATTGAGTTAACACTAGGAAGAAAATAAAACTTTTAAAACAAACCACATACCCCTATTTATTATGCTCAAATCTCACTAATTCTCAATTTATAACTACTTTTCAAAATGTGCATGAGACACTAACTGAAGCCTGACTTTCCAGAAAGTCAGGAGAGCAAAGCATCATGGGTAGAATCAGTCCTGCAGACCTCTCACAATATCACCAGTTTGTGCAGTTGTTAGTGGCTGGAGTAGCCCACACAATCTGAATAGAACAGTAGAAGGTGTTTCAGATAATTCCCATAGAATATCAAGTCCTGGTGTGACATGAGTTATACAGAGCCTGTCTATCATAGAGTATACTCTGACTAAGCATGAATGAGATTTGGCAGTTTGGCACAGCCCACACACGGAAAACAAAAGGGGTGTTTAAACATGGCAGCACCTATGAAGCACTTTTTACATGAAGGATATTTTCTAATCCATTTCAGATATAGACAAAAACAGCTGACTAAAGGGTTTAACTAAGGATGGAAAATAAATATTTTACTCATGTCTCAAGGTGACAGGTCCTCTTTAAGGGACTACCAAAATCTTGAAAAACGTGACAGTTTGGAGGAATGCACTACTCTTTCTCCCCCTGTGATGTCTGCTCTGCCCTTCACCAGGCTGGGTCGAGGGCAGGTAAAGGTAATAAATACAGTGTCCTATGTCTAGTATATCACAGAGTATATCACTAGTATATCACTTCATTTAGCTATAGTGTTGCACAGATAATAAATGGAATATTACAGAGGCAGGATATCTGGCACATCCATCTTTCTGAGGTAAAGTCAAAACTTATGATTATTTGGGTGTAACTCAAGGATCTTCTCTGGAGTGAACCCTGCACTCTTTACATTGTGAGTGGCTTTGTAAACAGACAAAGGGTTGGGCCAGCAAAGTATATGAATGAAAAGGTAATCTAGCTCCCTGCCTATCACCTCCTTAAATTAAAAAGGGTATATAAAAAAAGAAATGAAATTTGTATTAGACATGAAAAATGAACATCTGCAGTTCTGAAACCACAGGTTACATGAAACGTTCCCCTGTAATTACTGCAACTATCTCTGCTCAATAATTATTTTACAAAGCATGTCATTTGGAGATTGTTTGATAAAAAGATCAATAATATGAGTAAAGGTCAGAGATTATTGCAGTTGCTGTATTTGCATTAACTAATTTCTCCAATATAAAAAACACACTTCCCCTTTTTACATATCATGATTGAAAGGACAAAGGAAGGCTAATACACATAAGGGTACCAATTCTTTTCCTGGGCATTTTTCTTAAAAAGAAATGCAACAGTCTGGGGATTTTTCTATTAAGCAATATTCCAGTAGGATTTCTCAAGTCTCTTGTGTACCAAGCTAGTTTTGTAAATAATCAGGATAGTAAAAATATTGGAAATATTTACTATAGTGCAAGTCTAGAAATCTGAAGAGAGAGAACAGTACTTAGTCACAGAATTAGCACCCCTGTTTATTATGCTGTTTTTGTCCTTTACAAATAAATATGTGGACCCTTGCTTCATCAACTGACCAAATGAATTCAAGAAATACAACTAAGAAGGAAATCAGGTTTATTTTTGCCTCTCGATAATCATAATTTCCAGATATTTATGGCTCAAGCATTTGATGCTGAATACTGCTGAATACTGTATTGCGTTAGGAACCCAGACCACAACACTACCATTACCTGGATACATATATCTGTGTGCGTCTGTCCCCTTCTCTTAATGTTTTGTTCTTCTGCCATACTGGTAAGGGACTTGTTATTGAGAATACTCAGGGACCTGGGATTTATTTGTTATTTGGATCTGCATCCAAAGACATTAAATAAACCCAATAGGCTGGTTCCAATTTCCAGCGGAGTTGCACACAGCCATCTTCTGTGATCTCTGTAAGCTGACTGGGAGATCGGCAATTTCAGTTTAATTTTGTGCATGCTCAGTTCTTTTTTACATTCTGGAAGTCATTTTATATAATGAACAGGCATCAATGCATTTTCCTGCCTGCCAGCACTGTGCCTGGGAGATTTTATTAGATGCCCAGTTCATCATATATAATGTTCCATTGAGATGAGTGAATTTGCTTTATTTAGCTTTGGCTAAAAGCTTCACTTGACTAATTGGAAGTCATTTCCCATGTTCTCTTATACTAACAGCTTTCTTCCTGCATCATTAAACATGCCATTATTTATGAAATGTCCACCAAGAATGCAACTAGCAAAAATCAATGAAATTCTATTATATTTTCTAATTTAATTTTACTTCTACATAGGAAATGTTTTCTGTTTTAACCACTTCAATGTCATGAAATCAGGGTATTTAGACTACTGCCAAAAGGACCACTGATACACTGAACACTGTATCTAAAAAATTAAAGAGAAGTTATGGTCTTTCTATCAGTGGAGAAACCACAAATTTGGCCTCAGTATACATTTGCATTGACAGGACAGGACGCCAGTAATTTATTTACAAGCCCAAATTTTGCATAAAGCAATTCTAAGCAACTTCCCATGATACATGAATTAATCATTTTGAATGGTTTTAAAGTTATCTGCAACTGTAATTGCTATTTAAACCTATATTTTCCTGTCTTCTCCTGGATTGGATACTGTAGCAATCAGTTCTCTATCAGGCATGTCTAGTCTGTTAATAAGTTGACTTCTGCTACACTGGGGCGTATTTATGAAAAAGTGACACTAGAACTGGCCTCAGAATTCCACAGCTCCTTATTTATGTCTATTGGATATTTAAATGCATATTTATGGAACGTTGAACTCTTACTTTCACCCATTGATAAACAGGCTTCCAAAAATCTCACAGAAATATACAGATGGTGGAACTGTGGTGAGCTCTAGCTTCAGTCTTTGATAAAGACGGCCCATTGAACCAACAAGGCAGATAATTGAATGGGTGAAGAGTTCCAGTGGAGGAAGGAATATATTCTACACAGAACAATTTAAGTACAGAAAAAAAGAAAAACAATGTAGAGTTTGAATTTTGGCATACCTGAAGTTTCATATGGTGAAGAGAGAATTATATATATATATATAT
>CM044441.1:50227277-50253836 GCA_024363595.1 Xenopus borealis | reverse complement strand
AAAAAAAAAAAAAAACATCAAGAGTTGTGTTCACCTCTAAACAAATGTAAACCATTGGGGGGGGATGCAGGTGTGACCACAAAATTCATATACAAAAAGGCAAGAAATCCATTATAAATAGTATAAGGACTTTTAAGACATTTGGAGCATTAAGCTACTAAAAATGCCTTTGAAAGAAAACAGATGCATATATTGCAATATATTTAAGATGGCCAACTACATGAATGTACGTGCAAGTTTATTGCTAGGACAACTTCAATTCACTGGGGGTTGCTAATCACCCCTGTGAACACTTAGAACACTTAAGCGGTTATTTGCTAAAATCCAAATTTATTTAACTTTATAGAAGCCATAGTGATCCTACAGGTCCCTACATATATATATATATATTTAGAGAGAGAGAGAGCGAGAGAGCAACAAACGCTTTGCACTCTAAGCCAGTCTTGGTTCACTTCAGGTGCTGATTCAAATAAGATATATAGAAGCTTCCAAAGGACCCGCTCCAGTTTCAGTGAAATATTAACTTTTATTCATGCTTGTGCATCCAACATTTTGGCTCTTGTTAGGGCCTTGATAAAGGCGATTTTAGATAAATATTTTATGTTGCCAAAAAAATTTATGATCATGTGATGATACTATGCAAGCACTGTAAGTATCCTTACTATATACAAGCATACCATAATGTTTGGCTTTTTACTGTACATGCCATGGTCTGTAGCCTATGTTGTGCATATTTACATACAACATGAAATAAAGTAATATATTTCTACCACCAAGGCCCTGTGAAGCATTTGACTGTTTTGATTTAATATGAGAAAATAAGAGAATGAAGACGGGAAGCTGTCTCTTCTTAGTTCCTAACAGCTAACACTTGAGCTGAGCATTATGATCCTATGTAGTTACATGACTGCAGTGACTGAAGCTGTCAGTTAAGATTGTTCCTATGGATTTTTGGCAAGAGCCTGGCAAATAAACAGAAGCTCACATTCTGCATGTCAATTGCCAGCAAGCTGCCAGGGAGGCAATCTGCTGAAAGCGTCTATGGAATGTGTCAGATAACAGCACAGTTTCTATTTCTTTCACATTTAGTTATGTCAACATTTTCAGGAGCACAGGCAAATACATGTCAGTATGAGACAGCTTGTCTTTATAGGAGACCTAAGTACTGCTGTTGTCAATTACTAGGTCCTATGGGGCAAATTCACTAAAGCGTCTAACGCTAGAGCTTATTCGCCAGTGTGATGTCATTTCGCAACTTCGCCAATTCACTAACAGCGAAGCAGATAGACTAGCGCAACTTCGCACCCTTACGTCAGGCGAAGTTGCGCACTGATGAAGGGACATAATTACGCTAATTCACTAAGATGACCATTTTACTGAACATTACCTCTTGTTCTAGACTTTACTTGGCCAGGTCAGACCTCAAGTTCAATACAATAGATAGGAGTTTGCAGGGGCGTAACTATAGAGGAAGCAGACCCTGCGGCTGCAGGGGGGGCCAGGAGCTATAGGGGCCCCATGAGGCCCTAATTCATATACAATTACAATAAATATTGGTAAAACAGGTCAACCACTGGACATTTTTGGGGCCTGAAAAATAATTTGCTGTGGGGCGCAGTAAGATCTAGTTTTGCCACTGGGATTTTGAAAAAAAAAAACTTGAAATTTTTTCCAAAAGAAGCTGGTGTGTTTTACTTTTTCCAGGGTGATAGTCTGAAAAATAGCGTAATTTTTTGGGGAGTTACCCTTCTTCCCCCCCTACATTTCCTAACATATGGAAACTCTACCATACAGGGGGCACATGTTTAGGGCAATAGGACAACCTTATTTTATTTACTAAAGGTTTCCTGGGCTTGTGTAGTGTAATGTAGTGCCGTATGCAAATTAGGCATCGCTAGCATAAATGGGATTTGCCTGGCTAAGTAACGGTAGCGTGACTTCACTACCGTTCAACCTTCCTGAGCACAACGTCTCATTTTAGTGAATTAGCGGGGGGCTGGTGAAAATTCGCAAGGCGAAGTGCGGCAAATTTTGGCGAAGCGCATTTTCGCTGCTTAGTGAATTTGCCCCTATGAGAGGTAAGCTGCTAAACTTATATGGACTCCAAAATTTTCTTATTACCAGAATAAGGGTTTCAGTCAACTGTAAGAAAGAAGTGAAAGAGTAGATATTCCACCTAAGTATTTCATCCACTTCTATAAGCAAGATAAAGTAAGAGGCTAGAAGTGAGTGGCATGTTGCTAGTAATAACATGGGCCACAGTTGGCCCATGGCCTTCTGGGTCCAGAATAGAAGAACTAGAAGGATATCTGGGGCTCTGTTAAAGGTTTAAGGCACTCAAACAGAATTCTAGCACTGGCCCCTTCTGGCTTTCCTTATAAAACAGAATAAAAACAGAATCAAGGGCCCATTGGCAAAGTGTATGATATAAATTTTAGTTAAGTTAAATGTTAGTAAATCAGGTTATATAGTGCCATAGTGTTTTGGAGGCTGTGAAGAGAAATTACTATAGGATAAAGCATTCCCATGCCTACTCAGATTGGAATGGAACTCCAAGACACAATGAGACAAATTCACTAAGATCCGAAAATTCGCTAGTGTTAGGTCCGCTAGCGTTCGCCGCACTTCGCCAGGCGAATTTTCGCCAGCTCTACGCAAATTCACTAAAGTACGAATTTATGCTCAGGTCAGCGAACGGTAGCGTAGTTGCGCTAGTGTTACTTCACTAGGCAGAGCGCAGTTACGCTAGCGAAGCCTAATTTGCATACGGCGGGAACTCTAACTTAGAATAGAAGTATATGTTATAGCCACTACATTCCACTACACAAGCCCAGGAAACCTTTAATCCTATATAATAAAGTCCAAGTGTCTCTGCGTCCAGTCCCTGTGTCCGTGGAAATGCGCTACTGCGCATGTGCGGCACGGACCACAAGAAAGTAATGGGACGCTCCAGAGGCAGCAGCTCGGGGGAATACATGATCCAGCAGGAGAGGCGGGAGACAGCGCAGGCTGGGGCATCAGACGCATGGAGACAGAATGCAGTTAGTGCTGCAGGATGAGCCACCCCCCCTCTACGGAACGCATATTAGGACATCCTTACGAAAAACCGCTGTCCTACATGCGCCTTCGTAAGCCTGTTGAATGCGGTGTCCTATTTCTTTCTACTCACCCGTCCTAAGAATCTTCAGTAAAGGATCGTTCCTCGCTCCTCCGTCTTGCGTCGTCAGCCCTCCCACCTCCTAACTCAGCCATCCCAACTCAGCCTTCCCTCCTCCTTACTCAGCCCTCCCACCTCCTAACTCAGCCATCTGAACTCAGCCCTCCCTCCTCCTTACTCAGCCCTCCCTCCTCCTTACTCAGGTTCCACTTAGGGCAAAGGCTGAAACCTGGTGTGTACCTTTCCGCATTCAAAGCTCATCTACTGCTGACATGACACCTTGCCTGAAAGGATCCAGCCCATGTGTGGTGCTGTGAGTATATGCTCCTTTATGCTGTTTGCTCTGTACTTATGCCGTACAAATGTATAAGCATGCTCTTTACTCCAATGTGGTGATTGTTCTATTGCTCTACTGTTCAATAAATGCTGTTTTGGTTAAGCATAAAGAATCACTGGCGCCCAACTTATTGTGCTGATTGCACCTGGTTACAGTTCAACTATATCCTTCCTCCACCCCAGCTGCGAGGGCTCATCCCTGAGAAAGAGAGTTTCATTTGTAGTGTAATACCATTTGAAAGTAGCTAAAACTGATCTCTGTCACAGCTGTTTACTATAGCGCTACAATTTGGTGCCCAACGTGGGGCCCTTAAAGAACAAGTAAACCTTTTTTTTTCTATCTGTAAATTTGCTCTAAACAGCCCCCCAGATTAATGTACCTTAGTCCCTGCTGCAAGTCTGCTCTGGTTTCTGTGTTATCAGCAGCTTGTTTCCCCTTCTTCCTGGTGCAGAGTGAAGCCCCGCCCCTTAGTTTACTGAGCTGACCTTATCTCTTGGACTAGTCCCGGAGATCATTTGCATAATATGACATAGCAGAGACCAGTGTGTTTAGCACCTTTTGCTTGGGGAAACTAGCTTACTAATGCACACACTGGCTCCCTCTTCCTCTCTATTGTGGAACAGCAGCAAATGGACTGCTCAGTAAACTAAGGGGCTGGGCTTCACTCTGCACCAGGAAGAAGGGGAAACAAGCTGCTGATAACACAGAAACCAGAGCAGACTTGCAGCAGGGACTAAGGTACATTAATCTGGGGGGCTGTTTAGAGCAAATTTACAGAAAGAAAAAGAAAAACATTTACTTTTCCTTTAAGGTTTTGTAGGCCTGTAAGGTTTTGTAGGCCTGTGAGGAATGTAGCCTCGTAACATTTTGTAGCCCTGTAAGGCCTGTATGGTTTGAACTGTAACACTGCACGCAGCCTAGTGTGACAGGCGCTGCGTGTGCTGACTCAATAGGAAAAAGGACACATTGGCAGGGAAAGTCTGTGATTCTTATTCCCTTAGCGGTGTGTCTATTGTTAATACTGTGAGCGTGTATTTCCTTCACACGGACCAATCACGGATGACATGGCTCCTCTGTCTCCCGTTGCACTGTGGGACTGGCCTTGTAAAATAGGATTGGATCCCGACTACACATTTGTAGTAGATGGCATTCCGCATTCAATCCCTAGAGATTTAGCAAAATTAGCTTTAATGGTTTACGAGATATTTGATGATTAGGAGTATGTTACACAAGAGCCTTCTGATGAAGAAGGGATGGTCCGGTTCTTGTATTGTGTTCCTTAGAAACCCAATAGGAAGACATGGCCTTCTAAGGTTTATCCGGCCTATGCACCTCAGGACGGATGTCCGTGCCTGTACCAAACTCTGTTTGAACCTCTTCCACTTAAAATTCTTCTCCAGTCCACTATGATAAATCAAACTTCTGCTTATGGAAGTATGGGGGAAAGTGAATTCTTCCATAGCGATAGTATCCAGGATTTAGATGACCCTAAAGTTAAAGTCTCTACACCTGGGCTAAACCCATTCCTGGATAATGATATGGACTCTGATGAAACTTTATTGGAAGAGTCATGGTACAGTAAGGCTCTAGAAAGAATTTCTCTAGAGGATAGCGGCTCTATAACTCCACCGCCAATACCCCCTCGTGTAGGAAATGTTGTGGTTAAGAAAAATTGTACTGCGCCATCAACCTTGCCCCTGTCTGGTCCTGCATGTGTTAAGAAAAGAAGCGTGCGAAAGAGACGAAGGGGGCGTGCCAAAGTAACTAACGCAGGTGTGTCCCGAGATATGGCGAGATGTCCTAATCTAGAAGTTAGCACTGCCGCCATCTTGAGTGTAGCTTCAACTTTGCTGGAGTTAGCTGAGAAGGAGAAGCGTGTTAGTACACCTGTTGCTGTACCGGAGGTTTTGCCAAGTAAAATGGAGCCAGTGTCCCGCACTATTGCTCGCAGGGAGCCCGAGCACCAGTACGTCTATCAGGGGACGTTTGATTCTTGTGCCCAAGGAGGGATGGTTCCGTTAAGTGGCCTACGTAAGATGGAAGCATCCGATGCCTTAGCGGGTCCGGCTGGATCTTGCTCGCAATGCGGTGCCCGATTATGGATGGGTCCCTTTCACCACCATGATCAGCTTCCACTGGTGGCCGAGATACAGGATAAGGTGAGCAACAAACCTATCCTAGTTTACTGGGAATTAGAAGAGGCCCCGGGGGTGTCAGCGGCTGCGGCCCCTGCAACCAAATCTATCTCTGCTGTTGCCTTTAAAGATGAGGGCCCCGAAGCCGAACCTATCACCGATGTTGCATTTACAGATGAAGCTCCAGTAACCGCGGCTGCGGTTAGCGAAGCAGCACTGTCCGGCTGGACAGAAGAAAAAGGTGCTACCATTATTCCGCTACAGCCTGAAAACCAGACTGACCTTTTGGCGGGGCCAACGCCTTTAATTTTGGCTATGTTTAAGTATGTGCAAGAGACTATTGACATGGATCCCGGCACTTGAAGTTCTTTCAACCCTCTCACCTAGTGAGGCTGGTTCTACTACCGAATGTGCTTTTCCCTCCGTAGTTGTTCCACTTGGAGACATTACTCCTGCTACCTCGGCTGCGGTCGATAAAACTCTATATTTCGGCGAAACGGCTAATATGGACGCTATTCCTGGTAGCTAAAACTGATCCCTGTCACAGCAGTTTACTATAGCGCTACATAAGTATAGATGGAAACGTTTCAGTGACAGTGTAAAAAAGCAGAAACATTGGAGCTTATAGAAAGAATTACAAAGGCTAGTAGATAAGTAGATCACTTATTGAACCAGTCAGCAGAGAGCCCATAAAGAATAAGTCAAGTAATAAGGTCTTGTTATGGTCTTGACCAATCAATGAGGTGTCACTTACACCATTACAAATGGACAATTTTCAGGTGAAACTTGGCCTTCTTCCTAGCAAATAGACTGTTTTGCATACAAATGAGAAGGGAACATAAATGTGCTGCTTATGCTACAACACTTCTCTGGCTTGACATGCGCTGGAGCAAAAAACATTCATTAGCCCCAACAAGTAGCTGAACTTTGATTGGTACTTACACTAGCACTGATTAAAGATAATCTAACACAGGTTAAGAGAGAGAGCTGCAGTTTTAGGTTATTCTATAACAAATGTACATTTTGTTGCAAAAATTGGACTTGACTTGTCAGGATTTCTACTGATTTGCATTTAAAAGAGGTGGGGTTCTCTTTCTTATAAACATACTATTCTTGATACACTGCACTGTGTGTCATTAACTGCTTGGCACAATATTTCTAAATTATTGTGCAGGTCATAAATAAAATGTAGTAAATATTACAGATGACCAAAACATTACTTTGCTGCTTCAAAGAAAATATGAGCCTCAACTATAAATGCCAGAGCTGGGTGCAAAGTTGAAAAAAAAAGCAAGCCAGTGATCTGCACTGTCATGTCCTATTATCATTGCCTGTGAGCACAGGTCTTGTACTCTGTCAGGTATATCCATATAACCTACTGTTTGTATAAGGTGGCTATACACAGAGCAATAAGGTAGGGTATTCTACCTGATTTTGACAGAATTGAATGACCCCAGTGACACACATTTGCCCCTTGCCTTGAGGGTTATTTTGGCAGACCTACTCATCATCTACTCATTCTGTTCAAATATAGGGATCACCCCTGCCAGCGTCTGCTAAGCTGGACCATTGGAAGGTATGTCCCCATCAATGGCAGCCTTAAATGATAGAACAAATGTAATTTCTCTACCGCACACCTTCCTTCCACTGACCTGCAGTAATGGTGCTGGTTCACCATCGACCAGGCCGGGTCCCTTACCCCTTTTATTTATGTCACCATAACATCAACGTTTCGGGGGGTAATACCTCCCTTCCTGATGAAGGGAGGTATTACCCCCCGAAACGTTGATGTTATGGTGGCATAAATAAAGGGAGGTATTACCCCCCGAAAAGTTGATGTTATGGTGGCATAAATAAAAGAGGTACATTCCCTGACTGCTAAAAATTGTGTTTGCGGACCGTCTTTACAGTTGTACAGCCTTAAATGATAGGCATATCACTTCCTGAGGCCACAATGTCTACAACAGATTTCTTGGTTCAAAGAGACCACCTATGTGCATGACGGTGGTCACACCACTTGGGAATTGGGTAATAAAGCAACAAGAATACATTGGTATAAGTGGAATTTACCTTGAAATTATCATGCCACCCAAAAAACAGGCCAACGCATGCAATGAAATAGCAAAACATGACTGAAGCCTAGGAAAGGTATTTGTTGTTTTAGAGTTTCTGCCATAATGATAATGGCTGCATGGCTGGTAACAGTATCTGTGCTGAACACTCTCAAGTACATTTTGCAGTGGCAAACACCAGATCATTAGAGCATTCAGTGTCGGACTGGGGGGCTCAGGCCATCTGCTACTTACATGGCCCCCAACCCCAGGCACAACACCACTGCATACCTCCCCCTGCCTGCGATTACCTACTTATTTCTTCATGTGGTCACGATCAAGGCAGGGGGAGGTGTAGCCCAGGTAGCCATGTGGATCAGGTGCGGGCCAGTGAAGTCCACAAGGGCAGGGTCACACCAGTTTTTTCCCTAGTGTCCGCCGGCCCAGTCCAACCCTGAGAGCACTGAGAGGCTTACACTGGCTGTGCTGATGAGAGTTAATCTAAAAAGATCCTACTGGGACAGGTTTATGGAAAATGAAGTCTTTCCATTTGTTGATATGGATCAATGTAGTAGAGGTCCTTAGAAATCACTGTGTGCATAGAGGTTTGCTTCTTTAGTAAATTATCTAATAAGCATTTCATGCCTGAAGAAAATCTTTCCTTTGAAATTGAAAATATATTCACATTCATATTTCCCCTTTATTATTTGGCCCCTGATGGCACTGCACCATCACAGCCAATAGAAGATGTTTGGTTCTTGCATTCCAAAGGAGCAGTAGTATGGTTACCATTCACACTAGAGAGAAATTCCGCCGCTCTCCATTAATTTCTATGGGATTTTGAAAGGCGTATTATTTATCAATGAGTGAAGTGAAAGTTCACCCTTTGATAAATACGTCTTTAAAAATCTCATAGAAATTAATGGAGAGCGGCGGAATTTCACTATAGTGGCGAAACTTCACTCTTAACTTCACTCATTGATAAATGTACCCCTAAATACCCATTTATGCACCATAGCATATCTACCCCCGGCACCAGGTGGAATTAATGTGCTCCTTCCTCTAATACTTACTATAGACAGGAACTAGTCACCCACTCCTGTCCTTATGGACAAACATTCCTTCCCCAGGCATAGGTTACAGTTTTCAGGACTCCCTGGGTCAGTAAAAGAATTAACCCCGTGAGTCCCCTAACAGTATCTTCTCTTCGGAAGAAAGCTGCAGATTGTGAATTGTTGGGAGGATTTAGAAGTGAAACAATTGAACTATTTTAATCATATTAAGACTACAGGACTACAGTGTGAACTGCTGTTCGTAATCTACAGACTGTTTTGCTGACTATTAGCAACTAGCAACTATTAGCTGACTATTAGTAACTGTATATCAAAATAATAGCAAGAAAATAAGTAGCACTCTCTAGGGCACTCTACTGGCCAAGCAGAGGAACTGTGGTTTTAACTTTTGGTCAGTTTCATTTATTTTATGATTAAAGTTTGTTCATACACACTTACATATATACTTACTTCAGCCTGGTGGAACTTAGAAATGAGAAGCCATAAATTATGTTTTTATTCCCTGATGCAGATTCATCCTCCTGTGACTCAAGGAATGGTAGCTTCCCATTATATGTCTGGAACGGCTTTGCCAATGGCTGCATTAAAGGGGGAAAATAATTTAAATCAACAGTACGACATATCTACTATGAGCGAGGAAATAGTTACTGTATTTGCTTTACGAGGTCCAAATGAAGGATTCTGATTTTGTAAAAATGTCAGTTTGTGTTTCATGTATTTATCATATTTGCCATGTATTTCTCATCACTATAAAATGAAGATTACAATTGAAATACAATGTTTAAAAAAAGTGCCAATTTGTTTGTCTTTGCAGAGATATGGTCCACAGATGCCAATCCCACAGCACCCCTAGTGGTTATACATGTTTAGCGGTTTTCTTTTGCATGAAAAATAGCAAAATGTACTTGGTGACATTTTGGAGCAGATGTTTTGCAAATCAAACTGGGGAATCCAAAAGGTTTGGCGGTTTCAATAATCTCATTACCTGCCCCCATTCACCATTCCTTGTGCCTTGTATTTATTGGTTTTCACAAATCATGTACTCTCGGCTGGAAAGGGGGTTGTGTTCTTTCCTCTCCCAGCTTCACCCAATCAATTGATTCCTAGAATGGGTGCCATGTGATGTTTTCTTGCACTCCATGGTGTTGTTTGGCTTCTTCTATAGTAGCTAAAGGATCAATGTGCAATTATTTGAATGTCAGCTATTTAGCAGAAATGAGACGTAGTAGATTTGTGAATGTTACTATACTTGTATGTGTGCACCATTTTATTTATATAGTGCTACTTATACACAGCACAATAAATGAATAGAACAAATGGGGGTCTACAATAAAAAAATAAATAAATACAAAGAAAATATACATTTAAGATTATGTCCTTAGTTTAAAGGAGGTCTCTGCCCCATTATAATCTATACTTCTGTATCACTGTTGCTACCCAACTTTCCCAGAAAAATGTTCAGCTTGCCAACCAACCACTCAGGTATCTTGGGCTCATGATTGGTGATCAAATGAATGAGCTCCTCAGCATCATCGTTGTTAAATAGGACCTTTCCAGTGGTAATTTTGCAGATGGTGATGCCAAATGATCACCAGTCTACTGCTGTATTGTATTGTTTGTCTTCTTGAATCTTAAAAAAACAAAGAAAAAGTGATCTACCAAATTGCAAAATGGTACCTGAGTGTATGGATTGCAATGAGAAATGCATGTGACCAGTTGGTTTCTCTAGTTTGGATCACAACAGTCAAATTTGATGTACGCAAATAAGAGCTTTATTATATCCATATCCGGCAAATGGAATGGAATGTTCTGAATGAAGCTGAGTTAGTAAAAGCAATGTTTGTTATGTAAAGTAAAGCCATTTTTTTGGCCTGTAATAAAAAAATCCTGTGAAAGTGCTGTCATATTCCTGTATACAAAAAAGTATCAATTATTAATGTATAATAAGGCATCAGCTAAAAAAAGTTACCATGCTCTAGTCTTGGGCACTATCTCCGATAGGTATGGCGTTTATTGGGTTTCTACTATAATAATACTGTATTCTTGTTTCTTACCTCCGGAGCCATATATTGTTCTGGCCCAGCTACTGGTAGTATCGTCTAGGAAAATTCTGCTTTGCCAGGCCAAGTCACAGACTTTAACATGGCCTTCACGGTCCAGTAAAATGTTCGCTGGTTTGATGTCACTGTAATATAGAGATTAAAGGAATAAGAGAAAAGAAGTCCCATTGATTGGCAACCTGTGTTCTTCCTCTTTGTTGATAATCCCCTTGTCGTGTAGGAATTGCAGGCCACATATCATCTCGACAGAATGGCACCTTTTAAACAGATCCGCACACACACACAATTATTTGCAGTTGGGCAGTTTCCCCTTTTATTATGCTACCAACAGAATCAACATTCATTCAGATTTCCTGGTAACTTGGATTTCTGGTTTGCAAAATTGGGCTTATCTAGCGCAGAGAGAGCAACTTTGCTTGTGTCGTGGACATCTCTTCATCTCTCTTTACACAGTCACATGACATCAGCCTTGCTGTTTCTGCATTGCCTAAGGGCTGAACTTGATGGCGAGATGAGGACCAATTCGTCGCCAGGGGATGACATGCATGTGACGTGTCAGAGTTGCAGAATGTATTGGGACTGATTGAGAAATCTCAGGTACAACCTTAATGTATAATGAAAACTCAACGTGCAGCGTTCATATCCAACAATCGGATACATGTAGATTGTAGCTGCGACTTCTCGATCAGTCCCATTACATTCTGCACAACCGAAACACTGCATGCGTGTCATCACCTGGCAACAAATAGGTCCTAATCACACCGTGGAGTTCAGCCCTAAGACTGCAATCTACAGGCTGGAAGTGACCTTTGACCGGTCCCCATTTGTCTGCCTATTACAATACTATAATGATCAAACACACAAGTGGCATTTGCACCCATGGGCTCTGCAACAAAATCATGTTTCAAATGCTAGTTTTTACTTAAAAAAATAAGAAATTGTATCAGAAAAGCAAACAATCACAAGAAAAAGAGAACTGTAATGGTAAAGATTGTAAATACATACATGGTCATCTAGAGCATCTGCCCAGGACACACTGATTTTGGGGGCCTGCTGTTCTTTTATAAACTATCATCCAAAATTTCTTTTTGACCAGTGTCTCTTGTGATTGCCCCCGCAACCAACCTTTCCCCCTAACCCCTACCATCTCCTGATTGCATAACATCTCCCTGGTGCAGTGGTCGTCCACACTCACCACTGCACTACGGAGGAATGCGCACAATGATTCAGCAATGCCCCTGAATGCTGATTGAGTAGTCCAATAGGGTGAAAGCAGGCACTTTTTTCAGAGGGTGACAAATTGTGATTTGTCACCTGTCCTTACCCAATGGCTGCCTGAGTAGTCCTTCTGTGTTTGTCCTGGAAATGTGCAGACAGAAAGAAGCAGAGCAGTACAGATAAATGGCTGCTTCCTCTACTCCTCCTGACCCAGCAGGCTGTAATGGGCCATTACCCTGTCAGAACCGCCTCTTAGCTCCACCTGTTATCAATGTTAACTTATCCGCAGTAAAGTTACACAGCGTTTTTTTAATTAAATTAGAACTCATAATACCATTACGGCCTCAATCTTATACCAGTGATCCCCAATCAGTAGCTTGTGAGCAACATGTTGCTCTTGGTGGCCTAGATGAGGTGTTTATTTTTTAATTCCTGGTTCGGAGGCAAGTTTTAGATTCTTAAAAACGGGTTTACTGCCACAGTCTTCATAGTGGCTACCAATAGCCAATCACAGTTCTTATTTGGCACCCCAGGGATTTTTTTCATGCTTGTGTTGCTCTCCAACTCTTTTTACATTTTAATGTGGCTCAAGGGTAAAAAGGGTTGGAGATCCCTGTCTTATCCCCTTCCTGAACCGCAGGCTCCAACATGAGAATGTAAGCGTAAAGGGGCTTACTTTATATTGGTAATGTATTATTTATAGCGCTTTACAAAATTAGATTAAGTAATAGTGAAAGGGTTCCTTAACCCATGATACTATACACAAATAAGACAAACCCAAGTAAAATCATATATTTGGGAAGGGGTTCATAAAAAAACTAAGTAAAAATCAATATGGCCAAAAAGCAAAATCCTTTTTGCAGGTTAATATGTTTGACAAAATGTTCTTACAAGTGGCAAAACTAGATATTAGTGGGCCCCACAGCAAATTCAATTTAGTGCCCCAAAACAATAATAAGTTGACCTATTCTACCCAAAAAATTGCTCATTAATTAGAACCTCACTGGGCCCTCTCTACTCCTGCCCCCGGTCCTTACATTTCCCATATGTCCGACAGAACCACTCCATCGAAGTACAGGTTGTTCTGCAGTCATTTAAACTTGCAGATTCCATGTGTTATTGATGTGATTTATTAATTGAACATCTATATCGATCTCATGTGTAGAGAGATGATCTAACAATGGCGGTTTCAATTTTTGATTTGCAGTGATTAGTGGTCATTTCAGCCCGCAAGTGCAGTGGGCTATGTACAATTTTGAGCATGAGCATATTTTTTTTTTTTTGATGCAGGCCTCTTTGGGAACCCAAGAACTACTGCCTGGTTTTGAGGTGCTGGTAGCCCGATGAGAACAGGAGAAAGGCAGTGGAAGCATGTTGACACAAGTACATAATGAATGAGGTCTTTCATGCAACTGACTGCCCCACAACTGCACTTGTAGCCATAAATGACCCATATTGAATTCTATTTTGAACATTCTATGAAACTCCTTTTCTTGCAGTACTGCAGCATTTGGCAAACAAGTGTGTCATGCACCAGTGTGGGCACATACCTTGGATTACAGTGTGCATCTTATCATTTCCAAGAACTTTTAGATGCATTTAATATTTTTTGGGCCATTCTGAATCTTAAGAAGAGCAATAGTGATACACAGATGTCCAGTAGCTGACAAATAACAAACTGCCCCACTATTAAATGTATCAAAGACAAAGAGCCTACATATATTTGAACAAATTATAGTTCACTTTATATTAAATGAGCAAGAGCTATGTTTTCTGCATAAGAAATAATAATAAAGGACAGTCTTTGTCTATACATTGGAATTACTATCTCCACTACTGCTAACTAGGGCTGACCAAATAAAAGTTACAATTTAATTTAAAGGAAAAGTAAATGTTTTTCTTTTTCTTTCTGTAAATTTGCTCTAAACAGCCCCCCAGATTAATGTACCCTAGTCCCTGCTGCAAGTCTGCTCTGGTTTCTGTGTTCTCAGCAGCTTGTTTCCCCTTCTTCCTGGTGCAGAGTGAAGCCCAGCCCCTCAGTTTACTGAGCAGTCCATTTGCTGCTGTTCCACAATAGAGAGGAAGAGGGAGCCAGTGTGTGCATTAGTAAGCTAGTTTCCCCAAGCAAAAGGTGCTAAACACACTGGTCTCTGCTATGTCATAGTATGCAAATGATCTCCAGGACTAGTCACAGAGATAAGGTCAGCTCAGTAAGCTAAGGGGCGGGGCTTCACTCTGCACCAGGAAGAAGGGGAAACAAGCTGCTGATAACACAGAAACCAGAGCAGACTTGCAGCAGGGACTAAGGTACATTAATCTGGGGGGCTGTTTAGAGCAAATTTACAGATAGAAAAAAAAAGGTTTACTTGTTCTTTAAGCAACTTTCCACCTTTAACATTGTAACTTATCTTACCATATCTGTTTATTCCTCATTGGGTGGACACTAGTAGCTTAATAACTACAAGAACCACAGCTCTTAAAGAGAATACCCACTGAAAAGCTGCAAACAAGCTTAGCACACTAGTGATGGGCGAATCTATCCTATTTCGCCGAAAAATTAGCGAAACGTGTCGCGTCTCCATTTTTGACACATCACGTCATTTTCGGCGAGCATCGCATAATTTTCAACGTCTCTTTTTTTTTACGCCAGCAAATTTTCGTCAGGTGAATTTTTGCTGGTGTTTCGCTAATTTATTCACCGCCTGTGAATTGTGGGAATTTGCTCCTGGCGAATAAATTCACCCATCACTATTGCACACTGAAGTCAGCATTTTAAAAGAATGAATTGGTTTTATTTACAGACTCGACAGACCCTGGAACAATGAGAAATGAGTAGATAATATGACAAGTGTTTTTTTGTTAATATTGTATTATGTGTATTATATTTCCTATGAAAAGGGTTAACAAGTGGGTGTAGCCTTTTCCTTCATACGGACATTAGGTAATACTATTAAGTTGTTGGCTTAAAGAGGGTAAGGGGCATGACGCTCTGAAACACTGCCATTTTCTATTTCAGGTATTGAACCTGTTATCCAGAATGCTCAGAACCTGGGGTTTTTTCGTGTAATCTTTATACCTTAAGTCTACTAGAAAATAAGGTAAACATTAAATTAACCCAATAGGCTGGTTGTGCTTCCAGTAATGATTAATTATATCTAGTTTGCAACAAGTTCAAGTTACTTATTATTTATATGGAGAAAAATGGAAAAAAAAAATTGCATTATTTAGATAAAATGGGATCTATGGGAGACAGTCTTTCCATAATTCTGAGCTTTCCTGATAATGGTGTTTGCAGATAACGGCTTCCATATTGTATACTACGTTCAGAGAAGACATTTTAGTTGGTGTATATTTATGCCTGCAGCAACAAGCTAGGCTATATTGCTCTAGAACAGGGGTCCCCAACCTTTTTAACCCATGAGCCACATTCAAATGTAAAAAGAGTTGGGGAGCAACACAAGCATTAAAAAGTCCCTTGCTGTGCCAAATAAGGGCTGTGATTGGCCATTTGGTGGCCCCTATGTGGACTAAATCTTTTCAAACAGCACCATCAAACTTTTCTTCAGATTAAAAAGCCTTTATTTGTGCTTAAGTGGGCATCGACGTTTCAGGCCATGCGGCCTTTTATCAAGCTTACTGACATTTGCTCTAAACAAACATTTTATAGTCTCCAACACCATCTAGTGGTCAAAAGTATGTGTATATTACTTACAAAACAAACAAGACCAATATAAACAAAGTTATTAATTATACAAAAAAACCAATATAAGCAAAGTTATAAATCAGTATTATCAATTAGTGTTATATACCAATATTGCAAACAAGATCGTGCACAATTATAGGTGAATTACTTGGATAAGATGTCAATCATACAGTGTATCTGAAAGAACAATAAAACGCAGTGATCAGAATTAAAAACTATTAGAAAATTCACTAAAACATTTATCTAAAAATGGGACAAATCATATTCTTTATTTAAACACACTGGTTCCAGAGTTTCCAATTTTCTTATCCAAAATGCTTCCCGGTATAGTAAATGCTTTTGTTTATTACCTCCCCATGATTTTGTTTCTATAGTTTTGATCATTTGAAATTTTAATTGGTTTACTCTATGTGAATGCTTAATAAAATGGCCAGCGACCGCTTAGTCTCGTTTTCCAGTATTTATTTTTGATTTGTGTTCCCTAATTCATTCACGAACCATCTTTTTTGTCTGGCCTCTGTATGCAAGCCCACACGGACATTTTATCATGTATATGGCACAGGAAGAACTTCAAGACTATCGATCTTTGATTCTAATGGGATATCCTTTTCTAAGATGGAAAATACATTCTCCCTGTTGAACATTTGAACAGCATCACAGTTATAGCAGGGAAAAGTCCCCACTTTTCTTTTCCGGTCTCTCTTAAAGCATTTGCTTTGTCTTATGTCTGAATGGACCAACATAGAGCCAAAAGAAATGATATAATGGGTGGTCTAGTAAATGCTTTTACTTCAGGTAAATTATCCTTTAGAAGCAGACACTGATGGCGCAAGATATTAGCAATCTGTTTGCTTAATGTGTTATATTGTGTCACAAAAGTGACATTACTTTCATGCTTTTTTGGTTTGCCCTTTAGCATATCAGTTCTATTTTGTTTTTGAATTTTCGCCAGTTGTGTCTTTAGTAAACCATCAGGGTATGCCCTTTTCAAAAAACTTGTTGCACATTTCCTCCAATCACACCTCCACTATGGGGTAAATGTATCAAAGAGTGAAGTTCCGCCACTAGGGTGAAATTCCACAGCTCTCAATTCATTTCTATGGGATTTTGAAAGGCGTATTTATCAATGGGTGAAAGTGAAATTAACGTTAAGCTAAGGTACTACTGTCCCATCCCAACATGCCAAGCAGGCCCAGGACATGAGAAACCCAGGTCTCAGGGAATGCCCCCACAGCTGTACCTGAGTAACTGAAGAATAAGGAGCCACTCAGCTGTCTGAGCCCCCCCCCCCCGGGCTATGCAGTGTTCCTGTAGGCAGCAGCGGTTGGCAGTTTGCTCACAAGAGCCAATTGCAGCCCCGGCTCCCCCTCCCTTACTGCCAGTCACTCGCCATGCTGAGCACCATTGGGCAGCTGCCGCCTCTCCATGCACACTCAACTGGCTGACCTGCTCCTGAATCAGGAACTGGCAGCAGAATAATGTCCAGGGTGGGCAACCAGCTCCAAGAGCGTTACATCTGTACTAGCCCAAGGCAACCACAGCCCTTTAGCAGTAAATATATGTCTCCAAAGATGCCCCAGTAGCTCCTCATCTTCTTTTCTGCTGATTCACTGATTCACATGCTCTGTGCTGCTGTCACTTACTGAGCTTAGGGACCCACTCACAATATACAGTACATATAGAATAGAAATGTCACAGTATAAGGCTAAGTAATTAACACAGCACAGAAACCAGTGCAACTAGCATCAGCATTTAATCAGCCTTGTAGCATTAGCTTATATTACAGGCCAACCTCATTTCCTGCTTGCTAATTTGCGATGACCCCTAAGCTTAACTTCTCAACAGCTGCTCAGAGCCCACTGAGCATGTGAGTGTCACAGACACTTTCCAAGATGGTGACCCCCTTGTGACAAGTTTGAAATCCTGGATCATTGCTGCTATTGATAAGTTGAAACTTTAGGCTGGTGCAAGAAGTTTAGTATATAAAACATGGCATTTGTAGCTGTATTGATTTTAAGGATTTAGTTGTCTTTTAAAGGTGAACAACCCGGTTAACCATTTGATTTTTGCACATGGTTCTGGTCGTTGACCTTAGGCCATGTTTGTCTTCAAGCACAAAATCTAACAAGGTTTATGGTCAAGGACTTGTTCAGGTGTATCCTGTACAGGCCTTGGGTCACTTAGTTCTGCAGTTCTTACACAACACAAAATACAATCAGGCATTACAGGCAAGCTACTGCATTTACTCCGTACAAAATAGAAATAAAGACTTTTATTCAATGTTTTTTTTTTTTTTTTTTTAAATAATGTTGATGATTTATTAACCAAGACCCAAAATTCACAGAGAAGCAAACATCTTTTACATGCAATGCCACCACAAACCTTTGTCTACATGAAGTACATACAATTAGCGGAAAGGACATTAGTCAAAAAGCAGAAGAAAAAAAAAACACGAAAAAAAAATAACACTCGATTACGTTTAAACAGCAAAATATTCGGTGAATGGAAGCAATTCCAGAAATGGTGCCTGTTTGAATATGAACTTCAGCTCTGGATAACACAGGCCTTTTCTTCATTTGCAAGTATAATAATGGATATTGACCTCTTCAGTGCTGGAATCCTTCCGAGGGCTGAAGGGGTTAAACAAGCATATACACGTATTTATAGAATAAAAAGTATATTCAAAAATAAATAAGGATCAGCATAGGATTACATTCTCTCTCTATAGATACACGGCAGTGCATCTCCCCCGCTATGTTTTCCCCAGACTTAAGCAATGCGAGTTCTTAGCCTTTATGTCAGTATTATTTTCCAATTCTAGATCCACCATAGGCAAGAGCCGCAAAGAAAGTTTTTTCTGCAATCACAATGGAAGATCTTCTGAATGAAACAAGTGGTCCCTGTGGCAGGATTCCCATTGTCGACTGATATGAGCAAACAAGGTTTTCAGAACGCCTGGTGCAGTATACGGCTCCTTCAGTAGCAGGGGTGAGCAGACAAAAATAAAAAGAACTGCCCATACTGTGTCAATGGGGAGGGAAAAAGGTCTCTTAATTACAATTACTAAATGATGGTTACATATACATAAGCAGCTTTGAGGGATTGTCTGCCTGGCAAAAATCGCATAAATTAGTATGGGTTACTACTCTGCTCTTCCCAGGATGCATTTAAATGGACTGCAGTGTTAATACTCTGCATTGGTAAAGCCCATACATTGTACCTATATATAATTCCAACTCTATACTTTTATACATGCCAGAAAAACAGAAGACTGCTTGATTCTAAGTTCCACAAAATAATTGCAAAAGGATTATGGCTAATAAGAGAAAAACACTACAGATGATTTATTTAGTAAAATGCAGTGGAAGGAGCACTCAGGGCAAAGACACATTTGAATGATATGCAGGTTTATAGTAGTTGGAAGTATACAGAATGACTTGCCCTGCCAGCCCTAAGAGTACACAAGTGTCCTGGCTATGACTGCATGCTATATTGGCACACTTAGAGCAATGAGCTTGTTGATACGATAAAAGATCAAGCTTAGTTATGTTCTTTAATAAATACGTCTCACTATATATTTTTTTCATACTGAACTCCAGTTCAACCAATAAAGTGCATGATATAAATAAGAAGGCTGAAACTCAGGCCCATCTGTGAAGAATAAGGGTGTCTGGCTCAGCAAGTAGAAAAATTCTATTTTCTAATAAGCATTTTCCCTGGTCTCTACACAGCAAGGGTGCCCAAAAGGTAGATAGGGATCTACCAGTAAACCTTTAGCTGGTGATCAGTAGATCTCAAGACTCTGTCAACAGCTTGTCTAAAACACCCTCCTGTTTTCCATTCAGATATTTATTACGTTAAGGTAACCTAAGAAATCGTTGTTTGGTAACCATAGCAATATAATGTACATTCTCTCATCACTCAAAAAAAATGTAAGTAATATTTTCCATGGAACAGTATGCTAACAATGCTTTTCTGTAGCTCATAATGGGACAACATGACTAAAAGTAGACCTCGCATTAGTAAAGTGTGGGCACTCCTGCTATACAGCATCATCTGAGGACATCTAGCATGCTCTATGCTATGTTCAGTATCAAACATGCTATAGAGGCCACAGACACTTTATCTAATGGGCTATACTGCGTGTGTAATTGGCAGTGATAATATTACATGGTTTATTCATGTTTAAAACTGATTTTAAGGATAAAGTGACACTGGACATCACAGCTACCAGAGGCACCAGTGAAACTCAAATGAAAGCTACAGTCTGATTTTAACTAGATTAACTCTCCTATACCTTATTACAGGGCTGGCCAACACTGCTGCTGTCAGACTATACCACACAAGAGAGGAAGGCTTGGGGATTGTAGCAGGAAAATTAAGACTGTACAGTCCAGGCTTTTCCCTGCTTAGAATTTTGCTTTACTGCATATTAAAGTTATGCAAAAGTGTGCACTCTTATGTGGCTGGATTAGTTCTTCAGCTGTTTTAGCTATAGTTAAATGTGTCTGGTTGATACAACTACTTATGTGTGTGAATACAAACATGCTAAAGAAAAAAATGTTACTTTGGAAATGCACAGAAGCCTTAAACCTTATGTAATGTGTCATGAAATATAGCACCCTGCGCCTGCAAAACTGCTATAAGCACCAGGACTTGTTTTGGCTAGAGGATGGGAGTTGCAGTTTATAAATGCAGCTAGGAAACCAAGCTTGGCAAAACTTAGCTTTAATAGGTTTTCAAAAAAAAAAAAAAAAAGTGTATTTATTGGGAATTAACCTGAAACAAAGGTGGACATGTTCATTCTCATGTCACTTGCAGCACTCCGTATTAGTACTCATTTCCTCTGCAGCCTGGACAGGAAATGGGAAACAGGAAGGAGAGAGGTGGAAGAAGCCCAGGTTCTGTACTGAGGGCAAGCACCAAGTGAAACACAGATGCCAAAAAGCTTATTCATGAACATGCCAATTAACTTTCTTTTACTACTATGGAAAATGATATGATCAATGGAATGAAGGGTTTTACAGGGGGGCTGCTATCTGCAGCTGGTCACTTCAATATAAGCAACAATGAAATATTACATTTTAAATTAAAATCCACACAAAATTAACTTCATAAAGTCTTGGAGAGAAAGAGAGAAAAAGTGGAGGGGCCTTAAAATCAATAATACTGAACACATTTATTGAACTGCATCTTGAAGACCACAAAATAAGAAGATTATATGACATACAGGCCGGAAACATATTTTAGATTTCAGTATTAACCATGTGGCACAATGTAGTGTTTTTTTAAGTTAGATTGAGGCATTATCCGGTTTGTTGATGGCCTCCAGTTTTAACCACAGACACTGTACAGATAACATTCTTTATTTCTCAGCTTACCTTGCATGCTGTCCTATACCCTGTTATTGTCTAATACCATTCCTGCTTGCAAGCTTTATAATGTTTCTCATGCATGCTTTGAATATCTGCTTGAGCACAATGATCAGACTAAAATTGAAACAAATTTCCCTTTAGTTTCATATAGTCTCCAGGGTGGTCTGGAAATATCTTAAGGTGCCCCAATAGGAGGATTTTATGACATTTTATTATAAGAATTGAAAAATGTGATAATTTGAGGGAATGTGTTATTTGCCTTCTGTTAAACAGTGAATATCAGTTGCTCTGTGTTAAACAAAGCATGATGTACAATATCCAGTGCATAAGGAGTTACCAGGCTTTTGCCATTCTGTAAACAACATAATCAGATTTCCTGATCTATTGAACACACAGAGGAGACAGATATACATATTTGTGTCTAGCGTAGCTGCATAAGACTGTATGGATAGTCTAAATAATAATAGGTATTCTGATTATATTTAGTAGTGTCCATCCAACGTCACCATAAAAATACACATCCACCATTCATTCATGTTCCAAAAACCAATTTTAAAGGGAAATGTTTAATTAGTAACACTTTTTTCAGCATTCATAAACGCTGCATTTTGTCTAGTTTTAAAATAAAAAATAAAAATAAAATCCCTGCTCGTTTTTTCATTTGCAACAAAACCAGGTTCTGGCTTTCCCCATATACAAGCACAGCCTCAGTATTCAGTGTGCTACATTCATTATATCGAGTCAGATTCCTGTCTCAACACAACTGCCTAAAACAAAGCAAAATTCTAGAATTGAGAATGGTGGAAAGCAAGAGAACTCTCATAGGAACTCTTCAGTCAACAGGCTGAATGGGCTGCTCAGTTCTTAGCTAATGCTCCCTGTGGGGAGAGTTTTCTGCATTTTGAAAAATGTAACAACTATTACGTTAGTTTGGGAATTGATTTCTCTACTTTGGAACCCACTAATGACTCTACTGCTGGCTGACACCCATTTGTTGGTGATCTGCTTCTGGCTCCTCCTCCTCCACATCTGCGTTATACTCCTCAAAAGTGTCATCATCCACGTCAGGGAGGCCAAGCAGCTGTAAACAAAACAAGGGGGAGACTATTAGAAAGCAGCATCTTTTAGTGATTCCTTGTTTTTATACATTGTTGTACTTTATACTTTACATATATAATTTATACATTGAACTAGTCAAAAAGGGGAAGTTGACAAACAGGGGTTTGCACTTTGCAGACAGTAGCAGACGTATGGGACCTGTTATCTAGAATACTCAGGACCTAGGGGGTTTTCCCCAATAAGGGACCCAATCAGTAATTTCGATCTTCATAGAAAATCATATAAACATTAAATAAACCCAATAGGATTGTTGTGCTTCCATTAAGGATTAATTATATCTTAGTTTGGATCAAGTGCAAGGTACTGTCATTACAGAGAAAAGAGAAATACTTTTTAAAAATGTGGATTATTTGGATAAAATAGAATCTGCAGGAGATGGCCTTTCTGTAATTATGAGCTTTCTGGATAATGGGTTCCTGATAATGGATCCCATACCTGTATACTAACATTTCTTGTTGGTGTATACTTGTAATGGAGTCTATGGGAACTGGCCTTCCTGTAATGCAGAACATTCTGGATAGAAGGTTTCCAGATAACTGATCCCATACCTGTAACTACTGGACGTATGCAATTCAACTTTATTTTGCATGGGTTTTTGTTTATTTAGCTTGTTTCTACTTAAGAAGTAATATCACCTTTTTACTGAAATGTTGTTTTACACAAACATTTCCTATGTAATTTCTTTTTTTCAAAATTTAACGAAATGCAATGATGGTTTCCCTTTAAAAAGCAGTACCCTATAGCTGAACTACTAGTGAATTACACATCAACTATGTGTCTTGCTACTGTGCAAAGGCACAAAAGGTCCAATTCACCTTGGATTTAAGAAGTCAAATCTGGACTGTCCGTTTAATGCATATTTTATTAGAGTGTACAACAGTGCTTTTTCTCTACTGGTGGTGAATGCAAGAATAGATTTCCTTTTAATTCATTTATAGATCTCAGAAGAAATGAGACTTACAGGTCTGAAAGACTTGAAGACTTTTTCCAGTATTTCATGCAGGGTTTTCTTGCCACAGGAGGAAATATAATCCTGGGCTAGCTGTAGGAAAGGCAAGCAGTCCTCACTTTCACTCCACACATGCTGCAAGACAAGTATAGAACATGTTAGAAAGATTTAGAAGCACCCAGTCGCCTGTATAAGACATCACTGTCAAACACAGCCAAAGACAAAGGATTCTACTACAAGAGCAGTTTTATCAAATGATGGTTTTCCCAATTCCACTGCAGGTTTATTTTTAATACTGAGAGCACTGTAGCTACGTCTGCCTACACACGTGCACCACACACACAAAAACTGTCCTACTGTGATACCCAATTATGGATGGCTAATTACACTGAAGAACGATAGCTCTTGCAGTGGCATTTGTGCTACTTGTTTGATTACAGGGTTTAACCAGCTTTCCATTGTTAACAAACATAATATCTACACACACACACTTACTTTTCTTATTGCTATTCATGATACAGAGCTCATCACTGCAAATTTCCACTATCACAGACACAAAATGCAACCCAAACCCTCTTCTTTCTATAAACCACACTTTAGGCTACCTGTTAATTTTTTAATCTGCCAAGTCATGTTTAAAGGGGAAGTTCATCAAATAAACTTATGATGTAGGAAGCAGAATTCTCTGATGATTTTGAACAAGTTTTCTATTGTTTTCGTCTTTATGATTTCTAATTTTTATCTGCAGCTTTCCAGTCTGGAATGGTGCTTTTATAAGGCTGCTAGGGCCCAACTTAGCCTAGCAACCGAGCAGTTCAGTTGCAGACTGGAAAACAGGAGAGATATGAATAGAAAGAGAAGTGCTAAAAATGTTAAAAATAAATATATACAGGGGATAAATTGTGCTAGCCTCATCTTCTCTAAAAATATATCCATGTGGCTCTGCTGTGTTCTTGAGCAGGGAGATTTGCTGGCTGTGGTTAAACCTGCACTTACGCTGGCCATTGACACAAGAATTCGTACAACTTTCAGACCGTGCGGAGAGTCCTGCTATTTTTCATCCGGCGGAGATCGGATGTTTGGTTGTCTGCCGATAATATCGTTGCTTGTATGGTCACTAGGTTTTGTTGGACACAACTTTCGTACGATCTCGGATATGTGCTTCTACTCCTTTATTTGATCTGAAGGTTAGCGGCAGGTTCGGTAGATGGGACACACGGTCTGAAAATCATACGAATCCTCGATTCAGACGATCGGATCTTTGCGTCTATGGCCAGCTTTAGAGAGAAGCAGGGCAGAAATTCTCTGCTCCTCTAAGAAAAGGCGGCAGGGCGACCATCCATTGTGCTCAACTCAATTCCTCCTCCCTGGTTATCTCCTGTAAGGAAGGCAGGGAGGAGAAATCGAGCGCCGCACGACAAATCGCCTGATCGCCTTTTCTGAAGAGGAGTTTCGGTAAGTTATTTCTTAATAAAGAATTAATGATTTTCAAGTTTAATTGGACTTATTTTTCTCACTGTATACTAATTTAGGAACCTTGGATGATTTCTTGAACAAGCATAATATAATAGGCTATTGTGATACTAAAATCTGAAATTAGTACAGATATTGGAGTATATATACTTTATATCTGAGTGTAGGTCTGTATAAAATGAGTATGTGCACTGGGGATCATTTGGAGGGGTTGACAAACCTTTTTTCAAACCAACTATGGTGACTCAATAACAATAGTAAAGCCCACAAACAGAGGTATAGATTTGCTATAATTACCATTATTAAATGGTAATTCAAGTTTCATATAGATTCCAGGATAGTACATATTCTTCTGGCTGTTTGAATTTACAAATTACTTTTAGTTCAGTTAACGGTTAGGGCAGATAACCAACTGAAAGGGGACACAAAGAATCCTTGTCTGGAGCCTCTAAACTTGATTTACATTTTTGCTGTTTGGTTGCAGTTTTTTCAGCAAAATTAGTACTCATGATTCTCTTTGCTATGAGGATACATTTTTAGCCCATAACCATGAACATGTACAAGGTATAATTAACATCAGGAAACTATGCCTCATTTAAAAAATGCTTCCAAAATGCTATTAGTAGTGCCAGTAACATCAGGTAACCACACCTCATCAGTTGTTAATATGCAAAGCTTTAAAAGGGGTTGTTCTCCTTTAAAGTTGGTGTTAATGTATTATTATTTGTTGTTTTTGATTTATTTAGCTTTTTATTCAGCTGCATTCAGTATACAACTAGCAACAAAGCAAGACAGAATGTGAATAGGGAAGGGCCTGAATAGAAAGAGGAGTAATAAAAAGTAGCAATAACAAACATGTGTAGCCTTACAGAGCATTTGTTATTTTTTAGATGGTGTCAGTTATCCCCATTTGAAGCTGGAAAGAGTCAGAAGAAGGCAGCAGGTCATTTAAAAAAAAAAAAAAAAGGCCAATTGAAATGTTGCTTATAATTAGCCAAAGGTGAACCCATATACAGGTATGGCCCTATTATCCAGAATGCTCAGGAACAGGTGCTTTCCGGATAACTGGTCTTTCTTTAATTTGGATCTTCATACCTTAAGTCTACTAAAAAATTAAACATTAAGTAAACCCAATAGGCTGGTTTTGCTTCTAATAAGGATTAATTATATTATAAAATATCTTAGTTAGGATCAAGTACAAGTTACTGTTTTATTACAGAGAAAAGGGAAATAATTTGTATAAATGTTGACTATTTGATTATAATGGAGTCTATGGGAGACAGCCTTTCCGTAGTTCGGAACTTTCTGGATAACGGGTTTCCAGATAACGGATCCTATACCATCACTGATCCATATACAAGGCAACAGCATCAACAGAACTGCATGGAACCAGCCCCTGAAATAAATCAGCACTATGGGCAAGAAAGCAAAAAAAAAAGGAAAGGGAAACAGGGCAGGTAGAATTTAGACATTTCCCATGCTAAAGGCATCAACTGTTTCGCTCCACACTGCTATTACCATACCATGAAGGATACAGAGAGAATTTCTATGGTCAGAAGTGATTCTGAAGATTGTGCCTGAGGCGAGTTACTCAACTCTCCTCTCTGGCATAGCGCCCCTGTCTACTATGTCAATCCCAAGCCCCACTATTCTAATGCTGGCTCTGTAGCTCCAGCAACCCCCCACCCAAGGACAGGAGTAAACACCTTAGGGGCCCCCCAAAAAAATTATAAATGCCAACAATCCCCCAGAAGAAACCTTACCAGGCTCTCAGGTAACATAGGAAAGACAAAGTATGGCACATACAGGGAGCATAGGGCAGGCAGAGTATAGCACACACGGAGCATAGGGCAGGCACAGTATGGCACACACAGGGAGCATAAGGCAGGCACAGTATGGCACACACAGG
>CM044441.1:50201406-50225863 GCA_024363595.1 Xenopus borealis | reverse complement strand
CAGGCAGAGTATGGCACACACTGGGAGCATAGGGCAGGCAGAGTATGGCACACACTGGGAACATGCTACATACAGTGACATAATGATGGTGCCCTCTCGCAGTCTGTATAAGGTTTGAACAGGTGAACAATTTGAGCACTTTCAGTCTGAGGTGAGGATTTATGGGTGTTAACAACAGAGGTTACAAGTGTGAGCAATGCAGGGGGGGTTAAAGGTGTGAACAATGCAGGCGTTTACATTATGAATTTGAGGTTTAAACAATGTAAGGGCTACTTAATCTCAGTACGGATACCTTTTAAAGCTTATACAAAGGTAAGCAGTCCCATCAGGCATACTTTCATGTGGGGGGCCCACAAAACGGGGGTTGCAAGTTGGACAGACCACTAATTCTCTGTGGTCAATACAAAATAGAACTTGCAAATTTATCTACCAATACAGCTACTGTTACTGTTCTGAATAAGCTTGAACAATATAATGGACAACAACCCTTAGTAAGCACAAACATACATGGAAATTCTTATAGTGAAAATACTTTCAGAAAAAGCGGAATTTTTTTTAGACCACTGAAGCATAATGCAGCTGGTTACTCTGCCAAGGATGCGGCACACACACACACACCAAAATGGGATAGGTCATAGGGGAATGGAAGAACCACTAGTGCCTTAAAGCTTTCTAAAGGAATAATGCTATGATGAATATGTATATAAGAGGCTACATATTATTTCAATATATACTATTAACTGGCTTCTCTAATGATCTCCCTAGAGAAACTTAACTATATTAACCGTGTGGTTGTGTACAAAGCAGTGACCCTTGTTGGGCAATCATGATGGGATGTCTAAAGTTGAGAACAAATACAGGTATAGGACCCGTTATCCAGAATGCTCAGGATAATGGATCTTTCCATAATTTGGATCTTCATACCATAAATTGACTAAAAATCATAAAAACATTAAATAAATTCAATAGAGTTGCTTTGCTTCCAATAAGGATTAATTATATCTTAATATGGTGCTATTTTATTATTACAGAGAAAAAGGAAATCATTTGTAACAATTTGGATTATTTGAATAAAAAGGAGTCTATGGGAGATGACCTTTCCGTAATTCAGAACATTCTGGATGATGGGTTTCTGAATAACAGGTCCCATAGCTGTACTTAAATGAAGAAAAGTAAGGAAATGGCCTAGAACCATGGGTGCTATCCATTCAAAAAATAAGTAACCTTTCCATTTATTTCATATATGTGTAGAAGATCAAAATATTATGTTTCCTGGTTCACAAACATTTGGGGCACACAGGGACTCTTTTCTGAAAACTGCAATTTGCTTTGGGTTCCTGCAAAAATGGCAGAGTGATAGTGAGCACATCTTAAAATCAGTTGACTGAAGGACCTTATAGGTTTCTATTTCATACATGACCATCCATATCCAGTTGTGGATATGTATTTTCTTTTTGGGAGGTTGGCATATTTGAGTTATCACCAAAATCATCCTCTAAAAAATTATTTAAACATTAAATAAAACCAGTAGAATGGTTTGGCTACCAAAATGAATTAATGATCTGTACTGTTATCAGCAACTACGAAGTAATCTTTTACCAAATGGACCTACCTATGGGAATCAGTCAGATAAAAAGGACCTTAGAGACCTGCAGACTAGTTTATTCAATCAGCCAATAAGAGCTTCAACTTTGTAGGCTTATGATATAAAATATCAATTCCCACAGATTTGTGATAGCAGCTTTAGTTTACAAAGATCAGAGCAGTTATTTCCCTAAGAAACACAGAAATAATTTGGATTAAAATTAACATTACAATGCTTGCAAAATTTGCAGAAAGACCAGCAAAGGCATTTTGTCACTGTGACCTTCTTCCAGAAATCCTTCAAAAAGAAACCTTCTCATGTGGCATAATGAAGCATTTATATGTTGTAGGGTGGCAGGACAATGACTGGGCAAAAGGAGTTGGATATTGTGGGTAGTTTCGCAGGTTGGAGGGGTGGTGGCATTCAAGTTTAAAGGAGAATTCAACCCATAACGCACTAAACCCCTCCCCCTGGGAAAATGCCCCTAAGTTGCTACTTACCCCCCCCCGGCAAATGCTCCTACTGTGCATGCGCCGCCAAGCTACGAAGAATCCAGGAAGAAGATGGCATCTGCAAACTCCATGATAAGGACCTGTGCTGAGGGGGTAAGTAACAACTTAGGGGCATTTGCATGGGGGTGGAGGGATTTAGCGCGTTATGGGTGGAATTCTCCTTTAAAGAGGCAAATTGATAAATAGCATGTTAAAAATGCATTGCAAATAATTGCTTTACTTTTCCTCTGTATTTGTAACCACCCCAAACTCTTGCAGTCAAAAGCTGGCCATACACAGGGAGATCTCTCCCTGATATGCCCACATTGAGGTGGTAGATATTGGGCTGATCCGATCATGGGCCTTAGGGCCCAATGATCAGATAAGAATGGAGGAGACAAGGGTGGTCAGATAGCGGGACCGTATCAACGCACGGCATTTTTTTAACCTGCCCGATTGAGATCTGGCCCACTTGCAGCCAGATATAGATCAGGTAAGCCCGTTGGATGGCCCCACACATAGGCCAATAAGCCGACTCAGTCTGTCTGCAGCTTTTATTTGCCGTGTATGGGAGCCTTAAGTCATGCTTTCAGCTAAGGAGGAGATCTAATATGTGGTGTAGTAATGTGTTTTAATACCTTTATTCCCCCACACAGTTCTGTCCAGGCCCAGACTGGCAATCTGTGGATTCTGGCAAATGCCAGAGGGGCTACCATAAGATGCCATAGAAAGTGGGCTGATGAGGGGCAGTTTGTGCCTCTACGTGCTTTGAATGCCATGGCCTATTTTGAATCACAATCCAGACCTGGTTCTGTCTCACACAGTTGGAAAGTAAATCTGGTACAGTTTTTGCCCTGTTTAATGCAAGAACCAACAAAAACATATTTCAGCATATCATATTATCCTGAGGTGTGGCAGGTGGAGGTGGTTATTTAGGAGATGAGGTACATGGAGGCATGGGTTCTCGTTCAAAGGCATGGCAACTCTCACACTGAAGCTAGGATATAAAAATAGAACTAAATGCCAGAACGAGTAAACAACCCCACCTAATTTCTATTTTGGTTGGTCACCTGTCATGCAATGGTCCAAAACACAGAGGTATAAGGACTGTACCAACGGTGACCAATATGGGTATACAGCCCTACAGTAAGAGTTGCATCTAGAACTCTAACAACAGTTCGATAAACTCTCCTGTACTTGTGTGTGTACATCAGTGATGGGCACGGAGGACTTTAACCAGCCAGTGACATCAGCAGAAGCAGGCAAATGCCAGATGGGCTGCTGTAAGTTGCCATAGAAAGTGACTATTAAGTGGGCTGGTGGGGGCTGTTTGGGTCTCTGTGTAGTAGGAATGGCAGGGCCTGTTTTGAATCCCAGACCAGTCCTGAGCAGATGTTTATATCTAGCAGCAAACACACTGAGAGAGGAAGGTGAAGCAGAGCTAGTGGGTCACAGAGCTGATACAACTGCTCCTTATCTATAAACACAGTATGATTGCTGCACAAGGCCCTGGACACGGTCAGACAGACAGAATGTTTATTAAACAGGCAGGTGATGTGACTGGGAGGCACCTTCCAGGGTTGCTGATATGAGAGACTATGAGGACGAGTGAGAAATACACATTATATACGCCATACATCATATGTGCCAGGCCCCGCTGCTATATACCGGCCGGTGAGCACGCCATGCGGCCAAACAATGCGCCTCCCTGCCCTCAGCCAGCGCCCCCGGGCCCACCACATTCCCACTTACAAAATGGTCCCCGCAGCCGCTCTCGGGGCAGAGTACGTAGAAGGAGACACCGGGGTCGGCGTAGAAATCCATTCTTCGCTCGGTCTCCTCGGTGGCGATTAGATCGAAGGGAGTATTGGAGCACCATTTGTCCGCCACGTCTGCCAGCTGCTGGAAATCCATCCTCGGTTCTCGTCCCAATCAGCCCACAATCCCCAGGATGTCCGCTTCCCGCGATGGGCAACTCGCTGTAGCCTATGGGCGCATTGTTTACATGCTGCTCATGAAGAGTGTAGGGAGAATGAGGGGAGGCAGGGCCACGGATATGCAGAGGATGCTCGGGTATTGTTCGCCTTATCGGCCGCCCTAAACATGCAGCTTGCTGATGTGACGCAGGCAATGCAGCTCGGTGACGTCAGAGCGGGCCCGGCCTCGCCAATTCTGTAGCACGGGTGTTAACCCTCGTGACGTCACCAAGGCGGTGCCCAACCAGGTTATCTGCTGACAGGATGGAATGCTGGGAAATATTCTCTGCCGCATCCTTTAGGATACAGCCTGAATGTTTCTGTGAGAGATGTGTTGTGTGACTGATTGACGGTGCTGCTGTGGTGGCTCGGTGTGCTTTATTATTAAAAAACAGAAATTAATACGAGGCACGCTGCCAGTTTTACATGTATGGCTTCTTTACTCTTGTAGCTTTGTTGCTTTTTATTAAATTGCCATTAGAAATAGTATAATGTAGTTACGGTCGGTCACATAAATAAAATGACCATAACTGGGGCCTACAGGTCTGGACTAAGAATTATTATTATTAACATGTATTTCTATAGCACCAACTAGGGTTGCCACCTTTTCTTGAAAAAAATACCAGCCTTCCTATATATATATCTTTTTTCCTTATTAATAACATTGGGGTCAACCATCAAAAATACCGGCCAGGTGGCAACCCTAGCACCAACATATTTTGTAGCGCTATAAAGTAAATGTGATTATATAACTAAATCACATGAATTACATACATAGAACATATGGCATTACATACATTACAATAAATATGGTGTTACCTACATCAAACATCGCAATAAATACCAGTACAGAAGGCGAGGAAGGCTCTGCTGAGAGAGCTTACAATCTAAAGGGAAGAATACACAAGGTGTGGGAGTGGGCGAGACCATACTCAAGTGGGTGAGAGATGTGGTACTGTAAGTGGTATTGCATTGGGTAGTTAAGAGTGAGGGTAGGCTTCTCTAAATAAGTGCGTTTTAACAGATTTCTTGAAAGCAGAAAGGTTGGGAGAAAGTCGGACAGACCATGGGAGAGAATTCCAGAGGAGGGGTGCAGCCCTTGCAAAGTCTTGAATGCGAGCATGTGAGGAGGTAATGAGAGAAGAGTTGAGTAGCAGGTCAGTAGAGGAGTGTAGTAAGCGGTTGGGTGGCTTGTGGAGGGGCAGAGTTATGAAGTGCTTTGAATGTAAGGGTCATTAATTTGAATTTAATTCTGAAGGGCAGTGGAAGCCAGTGCAGGGATTGGCAGAATGGCATGGCAGAGGAGGAGCTGTTGCTGAGGTGTATAAGCCTCATTATGTTCATTATGGACTGGAGAGGAGCAAGTCTCTGGCGGGGAAGGCAAATTAAAAGAGAGTTACAATAATCTAGACGTGATATGACGAGAGAGTGTATAAGAATTTTGGCAGCATCTTGAGTGATAAATGATCGTATTTTGGATATGTTCCTTAGGGGGAAGTGACATGATTTAGCAAGTGACTGGATGTGAGGAGTGAATGATAGGGCAGAATCTAGGATAACCCCAAGGCCTGGGGAGACGGGGTGATAGTGGAATTGTTAACTATGATGGATACTTCTGGGATGTTACTGGTGTTAGTTGGAGGAAAGAGAACCATTTCTGTTTTGGAGAGGTTTAATTTAAGGTAGCGTTGTAACCTCCAAGTAGAGATAGCGGACTGGCAGGTGGAGACACGAGTTAGGAGTTCTGGGTTGAGATCAGGAGAGGAGAGATAGATCTGAGTATCGTCAGTGTAGAGGTGGTAGTGGAAACTATACATGCTGATTAAATTACTGAGGGAGGAAGTATATAGGGAAAATAATTAGGGTTCCAGGACAGAGCCTTGAGGAACCCCAACACAGAGAGGTAGGGGAGAAGATGCTACTCCGTTGTAAGAGACACTAAAGGAACGATTGGTGAGGTAAGAATAGAACTAGGACAGTGCTGTGTCACGAAGCCCAAGCGAATGGAGGGACTGGAGAAGGTGATCTATTTATTAACATGTATTTCTATAGCGCCAACTTGTTGCGTAGCGCTGATCTACAGTGTCAAATGCAGCTGAGAGATCAAGCAGTATTAGTAGTGAGAAATGTTAGCCGGGTCAGGGCAGATTCAGTGGAGTGTTGTGGTTTAAAACCAGATTGTAGGGGGTCCAGCAGGTTATAGTCAGAGAGGAATGAGGTTAGTCGGTTGTAGACTAGGTGCTCAAGTAGTTTAGAGATGAAAGGTAGCAGAGAGATAGGTCGGAGGTTGTCAAGATTGTAGGGATCACAAGAGGGTTTTTTCAGAATGGGGGTGACAAGAGCATGTTTTAGTTGAGACGGAAATAGTCCAGTTGAGAGCGAGAGATTAAATAGATGAGTTAAGGCTTGAATAGGATCAAGCGGGCAGGTGGTAAGGTGAGAAGAGGTCAAAAAGTCGACTGCCTCGTATAACTGCCATTTCTAAGCACTTGTGAAATTAAAATAGGCCCTGGCATTTCAGGTACACAGAGGCCCAAACAGCCCCCATCAGCCCACTAAATATTGCCAGTCTGGGGCCTGGAGGCCTACACCAGTATCCCTTTAATGTATATTGGATAATAAGTAATGCTTCACTTGCAAAGACACAATTTTAAGGGCTCTTACACATGGACGATTTTTCCTGCGCTCCCCTGTGTTGTGCTTTCGTCTGTTCAGCCACAGAGGAGCGCAGGCATAGACACACTCAACTATTGTGAAGGGGGCTATACTCACACAGACGCATGTAAGCGCCAAACGCAGGTGCGACGCAGCATGGTGCGTTCCACTTACATGCCTCTGTGTGAGTACAGCCCCTTCACAATAGTTTAGTGTGTCTACTTCTGTGCTCTGTTGTGGCTGAACGGAAGAAAGCACAACCAAGGGAGCTCAGGAAAAAATATCCATGTGTAAGAGCCCTTAAGTAGGTGAGTAGTAAAAATATGCTGGTTTATAGTGAGGCTTTACGTAACAAATCAAGATATTTTCATTACAAGGGACTCAAATCAGTTCAGCACTTTCACCCACAGTGCTAGAGGGGAGCTATTAGAGAGGTCACAAGCAGGGGGAGGCAGTATGAAGATTAAATATTTCTATTCTGATATCACCCTGTTTAACATAGTATGTTTTTACTGATAGAGGATGGATATTTTTAAGATGATTGTACATTAAAAGTTACCTTATTGTTAGTTGAAGTTTCTAAAACCTAACAGTTTTGCCAGCCTGACTGTCCCATTTTAACTTGCAGATCAAGTGAGGTTAATCAGGTCAATGAATACAGAACAAGTGTGCAGACCTCAGTGAATTCTCTTCGCCTAAGGCTAGGGACAGACAGGGCGATTCGGGGAGATTCTGTCGCCTGGCGTTTAATAGCAGGCGACAATCTCCCCGAACGTCCTTCTCCCTGTCCGTTGCTAGTTGAAATGACAAAGCGCCAGCGCTGTGCACACGCAGCGCGGCGATTTCCGGAATCGCCCAAAGTTACTTCGTGAGGAAACTTCGGGCGATTCCGGAAATCGCCGCGCCGCGTGTGCACAGCGCTGGCGCTTTGTCATTTCAACTAGTGACGGACAGGGAGAAGGACGTTCGGGGAGATTGTCGCCTGCTATTAAACGCCAGGCGACAGAATCTCCCCGAATCTCCCTGTCTGTCCCCAGCCTAAGGCTTAGGCCACACGGGAAAATTTCAGGGAGATTAGTCGCCTGGGGACTAATCTCCGCGTCTAATCTCCCTGAATGGCTTGCTGGTATCTCACACTAGAGTCCTGCGCGGGTCCATTTTTTGGGACCCGAACCCGACCCGTACCCGAACCCGCGACCCGCATTTTTACCCGCTTGGACCCGCGACCCAAACCGTACCCGCAACCCGTGATCTGCAACCCGGACCCGCTGACCATCAAGAATCAGGAAGTGCTGTCATCATAAACAGGAAGTGACATCATCGGAAGTAGCCAGGATCAGAAAAAAAAGGAGTAAAACAGGAAGTGCTGTCATTGTAAACCGGATGTGACATCATCAGTAGTGGAAATGCTCAGAAAAAGGAGTAAAAATCCCTATAGAGAGGATCCGCGACCCGACCCTCAACCCGCCAAGCTGCAGGACCACCGGCCCGCTTCTATACCCGCACCCAGAAATTCTACGAGCAACCCGCAGGGTACCGCGGGATTTTGCGGGTAACCGACCCGCTGCAGGACTCTATCTCACACCCACTAGTGCTAAAGTTGCCTGCGCCTATACACATGCGGCATGCGGCGATATGTTTTTCAAAGTCACTCGAAATTGCCTCACGATACAGGGAGATTCCTGGATCTTCTGCGTGGCATAAGCCTAACTAGTATTGCTTTTACTGTCTTGTGACCCAGGGTCAGCTATATTTGTCTCACGGAACAGCAAGAGCAGGATGCATCATCATTGGCTGATGATATCAGGTGACGAGAATATCAATCAGCATTGACCCTAGATGGCAAGTGGAATCTGAAACTGCAATGAATGGGACATTAACTCTGCAGGAATGCAGCCATCATTACACTTGAGCCAGTGAAAGACTGGAAACTTTAGATGCTGCAGTCTCTAGCTGTTGTACAGACACTGCCAACAACTCCCTGTCTGACAATCTGAAAAGATCATGTCATAAGTGTATAAAGATAATGTCAAAAGCTCTGAGTCTACCATAGACTCCACTTTAATTAATTTGACATTTTCTCTGTCATGATAAAACATTACCTTATACATGATCCCAAGTAAGATATAATTTAACTTTATTGGAGGTAAAACAATCATATTAGGTTTAATTAATGTTTAAATGTTTGTTTAGTAGACTTAAAGGGCAAGGAAAGGCAAAGAAATAAAATCCAATTTTTACTTTTTTTTTTAATGAAAAAGAAATCTATTTCCAATATACTTTAATAAAAAAATGTGTACCGTTTTTAGAAGAAACCTGACTGTATGCAGTGAAATTCTCCCTTCATTTAGTGCTGAAGATAGGAATTGTCAGACGGTCCCTAACTTCTGGCAGGGAAACATCATACTTATGAACAGCAGGAGGAGCCCCTGCCTTACTTACCAGCCATGCAGAACTCAAGCAGCTTTGTTTTTTGATAATTTATGACGATCCCTAAGAAGCCCAGACCACAATGTGTATGTAGTCTAGTCTTGCAAAGATGTGTAACAAAGTTACAAGATGACAGCCCCCTGTGGCCAACTTTGAAAGCATAAATCATTTGTTTGATTAGGCTTGTGGTGCAGTAAGTTCATGTTTATGTTTAGTATACAAAATACAGCATTTCTAGCCTTATTCTATTTTACACTTTCCTTGCCCTTTAAGGCATTGAGACCAATTTACTTTAAGTCCCCTAATCTGGAAAAACCCCAGGTCCCAAAGTATTCTGCATAGTAGCTGACCTCCACTCCCAGGCCAATCTCATTTATATCAGTTAAGATGGGGCATGGAATGGATCCACTTCACTTAGCCTCAAAAATACACAGGTGGGGAGCAGCAGAGACTACAGCTCTGTGTGTCCATAGGCTTTCTGAAACAGAGACCTGTGACTATTGCACAATGCCCCACCCGGTGGGTAAAGTGAAAATAAATGACCAGTTGTGGTCTTTTTGGCACTTTGCACACTACATGCTAGTATACTAAATGAGAGTTTTCATATTTAAAGGAGAAGGAAAGTGGCATGGCATTTTATTGCCAATAGATTAGCCATAATAGTGCAAGCTGTAACACTATATTTAGTCTGCAGAACTCTTTACCATACCAGAGTAAACATGTCTAGAAGCTCGCTCTGTTTGTTTATGATAGCAGCTGCCATATTAGCATGGTGTGACATCACTTCTTGCCCAAGTCTTTCCTGCTCATTCATAGCTCTGGGCTCAGATTACAGCAGGGAGGGGAGGCGGGAGGAAGACAGGAGCAAACTGAGCATGCTCAAGCCCTAGCCCTGCAGGTATGATGGAAACAGGAAGTCTGATACAGAAGCCCATGTATATACAATAGAAGGAAAGAAATACAGTGTTTCTTTTGACAGAGGACTCAGAGCAACATTACTTTGAGGGTTTACTGGTGTATTTATATAGACCTGTCTGGCAATGCTTACATAAAGTGATAAAATATGATTGTACATTAAAAGTTACCTAATTGTTAGTTGAAGTTTCTAAACCTGACAGTTTTGCCAACCTGACTGTCCCATCTTAACCTGTCAGTTAGACTTTCTAATACTAACAGACTCCTGCTGTACAAATATGGCAAGCCCTCCTACAGGAACACGGGGCATCAGACAGGTAATGTAAAAGCACTGTGCAAATACTTTATGGCAAAGTTATAAGTAACTTTCAAATGCAGTATTATGATGTAAAAGAGAGTTTCATTTCTGTTGTCAGTATCTCTTTAATTTTAGCCTTTACTTCTCCTTTAAAGCAGATCAGCAACATACAGAAAATATGGACTAGAATATTGTCTTAATAAACAAAGAAAGCAAATACAAAATGTGTTATTACTTTATTTTGATGATTAAATATACATACAAAAGGCTTGCATAAAATGAAATACAACTGTTCATGTAAGAATTTTACATTTTAGCCAAAAATTACAATTTATTGTTATTATTCAATTACAAAAACATTTAGGCATATAGTTTTGTGTCAGACTCACAAATTAAAGTAAGCTTTTCAAAACAAGCATAAATAATAAAATTGTTATTACTTCAGTACAGGGATAAGCAAACATGCTGGGACACCTGTTAAACTACAAGTGGGACATTTATGGGAAATTGCCTTCAGTTTGAAATATTTTTCATTCTAATCATGCTTCTTTGCCCAAAGGCATGCACTTGCAATTATATCGGCCAGAGAGTTGCAAGGATAAAAATGAGGTATGTCACTGTTACAGCTTGACACATGAGATCCATAATCAAACCCATGGGTCCATCAACAAGATCATCCCAAAAGATGCTTATCGCCAGCATAAGATAAATGTGGCTAAAAATAATATATCATGGTTAAAAAGAAAAAGAGGGATCGAGGGTATGATACGAAAAAATTGATCATTTTGTCATATTATTCAGTGCAGAAATTGTTCATCACTCACACCAGCTTACAGTTTATGTGGTCACATTCATGCAACAAACAAAAGAAAACTCTATTTCATCAGGAGTCATATAGCCCAGGGGTCCCCAACCTTTTTTGATTAATGGACCGGTGTCGAGATAAAAATTTTTTCTAAGGGTGGGGGGTCAGCGTCCAATACGGGCATGTCAGCGTCCAATTTGGTGCGCCGGCATCCAATCCGGACGCACTGGCATCCAGTCTGGCATGTGGACATCCAATTTGGCGCACCAGCGTCCAATTCGGTGCGCCTCATTAATTGTCGAGTAGGCTCGGCGTCCCAGTTCAGGACTGCACACGGCCTGGCGGTTGGGGACCCCTGATCTAACCCACCTGTATTAGATATGTAGATACTGGAATGTAGTGGAAACCCCAAGATACCTTGGTTGGACATTAAATCATGGCAGGAAACCTAACCCCTGAGGAACCATACAGGGTAAATTTGATGGGATAAAAGAACAGAGAGCAAGCTGAAAAAAAGAAAAAAATGCAGAAAAAGAAAACATTGTGTTGAGTGGCCCATATATTAGGGTCTTTATTTCCAATTGCTGATGCAAAATCTGTTAGGAAAGCGCTTGGCTTAGTTCAAATGCCATTGCACCTATTAGTGTGAATGAGGTACAGGTATATGATCAGAGAGCTCAGAACTACGGAAAGGCCATCTCCCGTAGACTCCATTTTTATCTAAAATTAAAAAAATTATTTCCTTTTTCTCTGTAATAATAAAACAGTACATTGTATTTGATCCAAACAAAGATATAATTCATGGTAGCAAAACCAGCCTATTGGGTTTATTTAATGTTTTCTAGTAGACTAAGGTACGAAGATCCAAATTGTGGAAAGATCTGTTATGCGGAAAATCCCAGGTCCCAAGCATTCTGTCTAACAGGACCCATAACTATACAAATGGACAATTCCCAATGACCTGGTTTAAAGTGCATGGTTACAATTGTGCATTGCAAATCCAAAAAAGCATGCAATTAAGGGGTGAGTAAAGGTGACCATATATGATGTAAGGTCGCCAAACAAGCAGATCCTAACCTGATATGCCCACTGAAGGCAGGGAGATAGATTAATCTGGCTCTATGGTTAAAGGCAATGAGTGCCTATGGGTCGAAGACCGAATCAACTAGGGGATGTGGTTCTCGATTGGCAAGAAAAATCAAACTTGCCTGATGAGCTGCGACTCTGGACTGTTATCATCATCTTTAATCTGCCCGTGTATGGCCACCTTGAGCTGCCAAGTGCAAAATATCCCCGGCACACAGGAATAGATTCAGCAGGGCAAAGCCCTTGCAATTTTGTTAGATGCAGAGTGCAATGTGACTGAATCTATTCCTGTGTGCCGGGGATATTTTGCACTTATCAGATAGGGGGTTGCCGATTCCCCCACCATCGAGCAACAGGAGAAAAGTGAGGTGTGCGGCTATTCCAAAGATTACCACCTTGAGCTGCCTGCATGCTGCCCAAAATAATGCAACTTTAGCCTCTTCAAGGATAAGTAAACCTTAAAAACAAGTGAAGGTAAAATTGTTGAGGGTACTATTCTAAGCACTTTTGCAATGTACATTCATTATTTGTTTGTTTTTTTTAATTCCAAGATATTAAAGGATTCATGTTCAGTTATTCTCAAAATCAAAAGATTTGAGAAAGGTTTCTTATTATTTCCTAAGCAGATGAACATCAGAACAGCCATTATTCATGTTTTTTAATTCCAAGATATTAAAGGATCAATTAATTCGTTTACTTAGAAACCTTTGTCAAATCTTTCCTAAGCAGAAGAACATCAGACCAGCCCTCTTTCTTTCTCATGACAACTTCCTTGACTACTTGATGGTAAGACTGGTTGGAAAATGACCAAGAGGTGGCGCTGTGGTAACGGAATTCTTTCACGTTAACAGTGCATGTATCCTTTAATATCCTGTAATTTAAAAAAATAAATAATGAATGTACATTGCAAAAGTGCTTACAATAGCACCCTCATCGGTTTTACATTCACTTACATTTAAGGTGTATTTATCCGTTCAGCAAGGAGCACATTTTACACTGGAACTTTGGTAATACATGCTGCATTGTAAAAAAAATTATGAACTATGTCTGTATTTGCACTTTGCTCAGAACATGTAATGACATATTCCACAGCTTTTTACATCAAGATCATACATCACTCACAGCAGCCCATGCCCCAGTTGAGCTTACAGTCTAAATTCACACACACACACACACACACACACACACTAGCTTAATTTTAGAAGCTAATTAGCATACCTACAAGTTTTTGGATTTAAATTAGTGCATACAAAAAGTCATAAATGAAGGATAGTAGGATAATTTATGACTTGCTGTGATTTAAATCTATATAATTTATCTGCTAGATAACCAGTTACCCTTCGCTTTAACAACGCTCTGTTGGGCAGTCATGAGAGTTATAGTTTCAAATTTGTATGTCTGCCTTTTTATTCTTCTGTAGTCTAGAGGACCCCAGCTTTCTGGCACTGGAGGGTACTGTTGCCAATATTTACTACCTAGCCTGAAGGTGATAGATGACTGCATTAACCCCAGTCAGTGATTATTGATGGCATCTAGTGGGTACATGACATGGAGAGGTCAGAAAGTACTCAGCTGCCATTTCTTTCATCACTTTTTCTGATGCTTACGTCATGCTATGAATATTGCAGGATCAATATTTTCACTTGTATGACTATATTATTGAGAAAAGAATCAACGTGAGGTCTACTGTCTACTATCGCTGATGGCTACAAATCACTGGGTAATGGCACACATTATGTTGAAGCCTTAAAAAATGACATCAAAATGCCAGTACTTGTCTTAGATTATTTACCACTGCAAACGAGCAACATAAAACCCACTGAGGTCTGAATTAGTGGGTAACAGCTATATATATCTGCATTATTACCATTTGAGAATGGCAACTATTACTATTTGAGTAAATAATCTCTCACTCTCCAGTCCAGTCCATGAAGTGCATGTCCATGCATCCTAGAACCTGGCTTGCTTGGTGGATTTGTGCATTTATATACATACAGGAAAAAACATATATACATAAAGGAGACTTGTCATTTAGTCATCACTGTCACTTCCTGATTCACTTAACTGAAGGTCATTTCCTGAAGTAGAAAGAAACAAGTATAGAAATACAGTTAATACATTTGAATATGTATTTTAGCAAATAGAAATTATCATAATAGAAAAACAGGTCAGGTATTGCAGAAATGAGAGAACACTAGCTTTGTTGCCTAATTTATAGTAAAAATGCACAGGAGGGTGGGTTCACTGTCATGATACAGTAATCACACCACCATTGGGTGTCGTCCAGGAATTTTAGGTTTATTAGGGTAAAGCTTGTTTGTATCTGTAATAAGTCAAAGGTTGGAGACCCAACTAAAATGTTGCCTGATGCTTTTAATAATTCTTCTGCATCTTAAGAACTCTTAATAAGAGTTCCATAAGGTGAAATCATACACACTGGATTACCTACATTATAAATTTCAGGCTCCACGCAGGCCATCTACATGCTATAAATGCCATCCACAGTGAAAAGCCATTAGTAGTAATGCTAACTATATACTACTTTTCCTGCATTTGTACTCTCGACTGCTCCCCAAAATAAAATCTGCTCCAAATGTTTCAAGTCGCAGACCACTGTGGGACCATAGCACTACCACCATGTTCAGTAGTTGCACTGCACACTGGGCACACTGCACACAAATTGCAAGAAAATGTGGGATGGTAAAAGCTGCACCAAATGCCATTATGTGAAAATGCAAGGGCTTTAGATGAAAGTACCTTTGTGTGACCGTGGTGTGCTGCGTGAACAGAATTCTGCAGCACTATCTTATCAATATTAAGGCCAAATATTACACAGAAAAGACTGTATGCATCTATCTTGAGCTGGTTGTACCATCCAATTACAAAATGCCATATCTGTAATATCAGTATAGGAATACCAGAATTTGGATTACCATACCATAAGTCTACAAAAAATTACTTGCTTAAAATAGGCTCTGGTAAATGGCATAATTCAGACATGTCTGTATTGTTAATTGTGACTTGGTAAAGAATAAGTCAAAATTGGCACACATGACAAGATTTGCTTGTTTGGCTAGGCTACCTATGCAATGGGCCACATCAGGATGATCTGAGAGTTTAGTTCCAGGGCCAACAACTGAATTATAATGGGAGCTTATGGAGACCTCTGAAGGACCCCATACAAGGGCCATTAAGCTGCTGAGTGCAATAGTTATGACCCATATGCCCCACTCAAGTAACTGATTGGTTACTGCCTCATAACTAATCAGTGGAAATTAAGAGTGCTGCAAAGCAGGCAGTAGTGTTCTGTTATGCTAGAAGTCCAGTCACTCCGGCCTTTATACATTACATTTTTGGCTAACTATAATAGAATTTTGCACAAACAATCTATTTACCCACATTTCATTTTACATTGAACGATTCCTTTAACAGTAATAGTAACTTATCTATCAGTGTCTATTCTTCCCTAGGTAGAACTACTCACAGTTGGTGAGGCAACACATTTTTCTGTTTGAGTATAGCTCTAACTCTGAGACTTATATGTCTTGCTTCTTGTATAGCTACATTATTATAATTGATAGTCTATTTTATGTGTCATACATTTGCCATGATTACTTGTCCAGTGATGAATATTAAAGGAGTTCAGCAACCCTCTCAAAAAGCACTTAATGTGTAGTTTCTCAGCACTTTCTCCACTAGAGAGGGAGCAATCATTTGGGGCTGCTTAAATTGAGTAATATGTCCATGGTAAATCATTTCATTACACCACAGAACCTTTATGAGAGAAACATATATCTTTATGCTTGAAAGGTTATTCTGAGAATGATTTCTTGGAAACACAGCAATATGCTATATAGATTGAACTAAGCAAGCAATACTTACGGAGTGTGTTCATTAGCTGATTTGTTCCTTGTGGCCTACTGCTGCCATTAGAAACGGGTATCCTGCTGTTATATTGCTGAGGTGGCAGCTGTTGAGATGGAGATTCCTGTGTTTCTTCTTCTCCGCCACTGCTAGAGCTGTCATCGTCACTCCCAGAGGAGCTCCCGGATTCAGAAGAACTGCTACCACTGCTGCTGCTCATTTGCTCTATAATTTCAACCTCTGCCCTCAGTTCTGTGGAGAGATGCATAGATTCATGAGAGAGACACACACCAAACCCATCCTATCATGCATGAAACAATGTATTCAAAGTTCGCCAAAATAGACACAACTGTGCATATGTTTTGTCGTATGTTGTGTCTATTGTCGAAGGGGATTTTGACAAAGTGAACCATGGAGCTACAACAGATATTTGGGGACATACTGTATAAACCAAAGGGTGATTAATCAAACAATTATCAAACTTATTTATAGGTTTAGGGAAGATTTAGGCAAATCACGGTATGGCCAAAATGTTTTACCTCTTGTGAATGTTAACAGGTATTTGTACATAGGCCAAGCAAAACTGACAAGACTAATTGTTTTACTCACCTCTCTTAATGTCATCAAGCTGTGGTTCAGGAGAAGGATGGTCTTTTAATGGAGAAGTTTTTGGCCCAGCAGCTACTTTGGAAGGAGCTTTGAATTGAGGGGTGGGTTGAGAAGCGCGAGCTGACTGCTGTTCTATACGTGCTTGGATCTTACTGCTGCCCTCAGCTCTGAAAGAAAAAAAGCATTTGTGCCCATTTTGCTAATAGTAAGGATAAAATACATTTCCTATTTCCATTTGGACTGGACGAGAGTCAGGCCTACTATACACTGTACCCCCTGGAGGGACAATTTGTCAGCCCTTGAAGGGGGATTAAACAATCTGATTCATATGGTCAGGCCACACTTACAGTATTCAGTTACTTTGGTCCTACATGAGCTGGATAGCATAAGCTGGGCTGCCTTCAACAGTATTGAAAAAAATGTGACATTTCTTTAGATAGATAGATATAGATATTTGAAGATAACATATGCTCTGTAAAAAACAGACAAAACAGAATCCAGGGAAAATAGTAAGTACGGCCTCAATTTTTTAGCGATACAATAACTGAAGTAACGCAATCAGGGAAACATTTTGTGGTCTCTCTTGCACAATACACTGCCAGTGCTGAAAATAATAGTGCCTTAGGGAAATTCTAGAGTGAGCCTCCAATTACCTATACCTGGTTTTCTTTACTTGAATACTGCTGCTCAGTTTTTCCAGCACATATTCCCCTGTGTCATGGTTAATGATCAGCACACAGTCCTTTTGGTAAGGTCGTTTGTTTCCTTTAAATACCGTCATGGGAGGTGTTGAACCCTGATTGTACAGAAGACAAAAAAGTTTTTCTGTATCAGAAATTTAGTTTAATTCAGTTCTACACATAAAAGTATTTTGTATAGCTAGTAAGAGCATAAAGACCAAAGACAGAGAAAGTTTTCAGGAGAATTGACTTACTTTGGGGTTATGATGAAAGCATATTTTGAGGTAAAACTGAAATAATAATATGAACTGTAGCTCTCAGAATCGTCAATACATTGTTTTTAAAAAATTGCATCTCAGTGAAATATAAATATTTCTGACCAATATAATTTTTATTGTTTATTATTTAAAGGGGTTGTTCATCTTTGGGACAATAAAGCTAGATTAAAAGCTCATGTCATAAAAAAACTTTTTGTAATGTATCTTTATTACTTAAAATGATTGATTTCAGAGATACATACCATAGAAGTTGATCATCTCTGCCAAATCTATCAGTTCTCTCTCCTATGACTCTGTCATTGTGGGACAGGCTCTGTGTATAAACTACAGGTTGCCATATAAGGAAGTTGAGGATTGACTCTGCACAGAGCATGCTATCTCGCTCTACTGCTTCATTTGCATATTGTTGATCCGATTGGCTGAATCTTGCCAGGCAATGGAATTGAAGATATGCAAATGAAGCAGGAGAGAGAGCTAACATGCTCTGTGCAGAGTCAATCGCCATCTTCCTTACATGGCAACCTGTTTTTTTTTGTGTGTCTGCGAACCCAAAACACAGAAAGAACTGAGAGAGATTTGGCGCTTGAGATGATGCATAGCTTTTATGGTATGTTTCTCTGAAAGCAAACATTTTAGGTAATAAAGATAAATGCCTAAAACATTTTTTATGACACAGGCTTCTAAACTAGCTTTATCGTCCCAAAGGTGAACAACCCCTTTAAGGATGCAAAGTATGACTTGTTTACGAAGACAGGGCATCATCAGAGCTTGTACCTGTCCAAATAATGGTGCCCCTCAATAATTGTGCACCTTCATGTTTCAAAACAGATTATCTTGCAGTATTCATATGTATTTGGACTAGAGGTAAGCAAGAGTGGTACATGCCTCTGGCAAAGTTGCAGTAGGAGGGGAACGATCAGCAAGGGAAACGATCAGCAAGGGAAACAGACAAAGGTAGGGAGTGTGTTTGTAGAACAAATGGAGAACTGGTGAGTCTGGGTGGGTGGGCTTCAGCAAGTGGCTCTGTCCATACTTACTTCTACTTCGATTTGTGTGTACCCTTAGCCTAAAAGTGACAGGGAAAACCCTTAATTGTACAGAGACTCTTTAGTGTGACAGGGGATTGGAGAAAAGAACTGGGAAGAATATAGCGTTTTGGAGGATCAGAGTATAAAAGAAAAAAGTATTACAGTAAGTTCTCCAGTAAGAATGGAATGGTGTCACAGAAAGTACCATTATGAAGTACTGAAGCATTGTGGGCAAAGTATGGTAAAGGAGGTCAGAAGAAGAATCCAGAAAGTATTTTTGTTAAAGGAGCATCTAAGCTGAAAGTCTCAGGACAGTGTTATTCTGATCTTGATTGTATTATATGTATTTAGGAGTGTCCTCTCCTGTGAATTCTGTACATGTGTTTTGGGTGTGTGCTCAGGTGAGGAGAAGTTGCAATGTGTAAATATGTAAATAATGAGAGATAAGAGAACTGTGTCTATAGCCAGAGCAGGATCTATATTGTCATGTTTTATCATAGAAATTACATTTAAAAAAATATACATTTGTATTTGATATATATTTCATCACATTTATACCACAACCTATAAGAGGTAAAGGCCATAAAACTGCTGGACTTACAGGAATGTGCGGCAAGGTAATTGTAACTTCATCTCCTTTGCCAACCTGAAGTTCCCCCTCGCAAGAAGTGTCAATGGATGCTGGCTTGAAATCATCTAAAAAAAGAACATGTGTTTAATGGTTTTAATAAATATAAACACAATTATTAATACATAAGTGTTCACCTTTGCACCCAGTAATTGTATGATTTCTGAATATAAAGAATACACTGAATGTAACACTAGAGTTTAATTTTGTATAGTGACTGTGTCCTTTTAAAATCAGATATAGAACAGTTATGTCTCTGTAATGCATAACATAATATTTTCTTGAAAAATTACCTTATATTATATGAAGGGTTCAACTTTTTAGTTTTTTTTCAGGCCTAGACATTAAAGGGGTTGTTCTCCTTTGAACTAACTTTTAGTATGATGAAGAGATTCATATTATATGAGTATTTGCAACTGGTTTTCATTTTTTATTATGTAGCTTTTTGTTCCAGTTTGGAATTTCAGCAGTTATTTGGTTACTAGGGTCCAGTTTACCTTAGCAACAGGACAGTTGTTTGAATGAGGGATTTGAAGATGATTAAGAGAGAGAGTTTGGTAATTAAGAGAAGTAATACAAAGTTACAATAACAATAAAATTGTAGCCAAACAGAACAATAGTTTTGTGGCTGCTGGGGTCAGTGACCTTCTTTTAACATTTGAAAAGAGGCAGAAGAAAAACACAAAAAAATGAAAAACAATTGAAACGTTGCTAAGAAAAGGACAATCTATAAGATAGAAAAAGTTAATTGAAAGGTGAACAGCCTCTGTAAGATTGAGGGTGTTGTTTATTTTACCCACAGAACACACATTATTGTCATTGTATCTAACAAACAGTAATATCATTATTTTATTAACATGTATTTATATAGCGCCAACATATGTTGTATGCCACCGGGCTGCTAACCCAGGGCCCCCCTCCGCTGCACCAGTGTGACAAATATGTGCACATGCGCCGGGCGACGCGCCTGTGCGTGCGCATATGCGAATGTGCACAATGTTTTTTCGCATTAAGAAGTTAATGTGGTTGCGGATCTGGGTCGCTGGGGCCCACAAAAGTCCCGGTGTCCTGCTGGCCCAGTCCGACCCTGTTTTGCAGTGCTGTAATTAGGGATGCACCAAATCCACTATTTTGGATTTGCCCGAACCCCTGAATCCTTCAGGAAAGATTCAGCCGAATACCAAACCAAAACCAAATGCATATGCAAACTAGGGGTGGGAAGGGGAAACATTTTTTACTTCTTTGTTTTGGGACAAAAATTCATACAATTTCCCTCCCTGCTCAGATTCAGTTCGGCTGGGCAGAATGATTCTGCCGAATCCAAATCCTGCTGAAAAAGGCCACATCCTGGCCGAATCCCAGACCAAATCCTGGATTCGGTGCATCCCTAGTTGTAATAGACTTCAGCACATCTCTCAGTTGCACGTGCTCTGTTATGCTTGGCTGTGTCATGCCCATCTCTGTCCGGTAACAAACACAGGGAAAGGGCACACAGGCTTTTGTCATACACCATTTATTAATTACAGAAAATGATTGAACAAGCTTTCAAGTCAACTCCATTTGTCAAGTGCAATACAGCAAAAATATGTATTTCACCTGACAACAGAATTACCGGAAACATTGTGCTATCATTTTTTTGATTAATTGTAGAGTGATAGCCCCCTGTGTGCCCTTCCCATGCGTGTGCTATTGGCATTGTAAACATATGATAATATCTGTCATCTGTTAGCAACACAGTTTGCAAGTTTAAAGCGATCTGTATTTGGCTCTTTTTCAATGACGTCTTAAAGAATTCTTGTTCATTTTGGTACTTGCATCCAAATCATATATCAGCATACTAATCTTCATTTGTTTTATTGAAGCTGTAGCTGCCCCAGAGGAAGGACCCTAGAGGTCCGAAACATGTAGCGCTTATGGGTCTGCAATAAAACACTGAATTTCACTTGCTCTCCAGTGGACTTATTGGTTTTATCCCGAATGCATATGTGGACTTGGTAAACCCCACCACTGTGTGATTGAGCATTGGACACATTACTAAGGTGATTTCTGATTCCTCGCTTGTGCCTTGTAATCTTCATTTGTATTTAGTTATCACACTATGGCCAATACATTAAAGGAAAACTATACCACTAACACAGTGTAGGTCTGTATAGAAATATATTTCATAAAACAGCTCATAGATAAAACCCTGCTTGATGAAAATAAACCATTTTCATACTACTATACTTTTTTAGTATTATGTGCCATTGGGTCATCATAAAGAGAAAACTGCCATTTTAAGGCCGACCCCTAGGATCGTATGATTCACTGTGCACACAAACAAACCTAACAAACCATACATGTTAAGTCACGTGAGGCAATTAACAGAGTTCTGTCTTTTGCTTCCACACTTCTTCCTGTTACAGTTAGAGTTGTAGTATTTCTGGCCAGGTCATCTCTGACAGTGGTTCAAGGCAAGAGATGTAAAAGGACAATATTTATTTAAAGGGGAAGTCAACCCTCCAGGCGCAAAACCCCTTTCCCCCTCCGGCCTATCTCCCCCCCAGGCTACTATTGCACATGTGCCCCAACTTCACAAATTTTTCTGATTTCCTTTTTCGGAAAGTTCTTGAAATTCGGGCGCATGCACAGTAGTACCAAACGGCAAATGTGTCCTACTGCGCATGCACCGCCAAAAGGAAGAAGACGGTGTGGGACAAGATGGCGCCTGTGAACTTTCCTGCAGGGGACGTGGACTTTGGGGCAATTAACAGGTTAGGGGCAATAGGCCGGGGGGGGAGGGGTTTTAGCGCAGGAGGGGGTTGACTTCCCCTTTAAATATATATTCCAGTTTGATAAGCTTCTTTAATATGCCACTTAAAGGGATCCTGTCATGGGAAAAAAATTTTTTTCAAAATGCATCAGTTAATAGTGCTGCTCCAGTAGACTTCTACACTGAAATCCATTCTCAAAAGAGTAAACAGATTTTTTTATATTTCATTTTGAAATCTGACATGGGGCTAGACATTGTGTCAATTTCCCAGCTGCCCCAAGTCATGTGACTTGTGCTCTGATAAACTTCAATCATTCTTTACTGCTGTACTGCAAGTTGGAGTGATATCACCCCCTCCCTTTCCCCCACCCAGCAGCCTAACAACACAACAATGGGAAGGTAACCAGATAACAGCTCCCTAACACAAGATAACAGCTGCCTGGTAGATCTAAGAACAGCACTCAATAGTAAAAACCCATGTACCACTGCGTACTATTAAGTTACATTGAGAAGGAAAAACAACAGCCTGCCAGAAAGCAGTTCCCTCCTAAAGTGCTGGCACAAGTCACATGGCCAGGGGCAGCTGGGAAATTGACAAAATGGCTAGCCCCATGTCAGATTTCAAAACTGAATGTAATAAAATCTGTTTGCTCTTTTGAGAAATGGATTTCAGTGCTACTGGAGCTGATGTGTTTAAAAAAAAAACATGTTTTCCCTTTAATATGATGTAAACTATCTGTTGCTTAAGTTAGAGTCTTGCGCGGGTCCATTTTTTGGGACCCATACCCGCAACCCGGACCTGCATTCTTACCAGCTTGGACCCGCGACCCGACCCGTACCCGTGATCTGCGACCCGGACCCGCTGACCATCAAGTATCAGGAAGTGCTGTCATTGTTAACCGGAAGTGACATCATCGGAAGTAGCCGCGATCAGAAAAAAGGGAGTAAAAAAGGAAGTGCTGTAAACCGGAAGTGGCATCATCAGTAGTAGACATGCTCAGAAAAAGGAGTAAAAATCGCTATGGCGAGGATCCGCGACCCGACCCTCAACCCGCCAACCTGCAGAACCACCGGCCAGCTACTATACCCACACCCAGAAATTCTACGAACAACCCGCAGGGTACAGCGGGATTTTGCAGGTAACCCGCGGGTACCCGACCCGCTGCAGGGCTCTAGCTTAAGTATTCATTTGGGGGTATAGTGTTCCTTTAACATGTCAGAGGCAAAACCTGAATTTATATTTTGTATAAAAACTAATATCTCATAGCGCTGTACACTGAATAAGCACATGGTGTGATCAGGTTGAATAAACTGGCCAATAATCTTCAATACAAGCTCAATCAATTAAGAAAGTGTAAAAATGAGTCTGTTTTGTTAAATGGATATGTTGTTTAGAGGCGAACATAGGCGTGTCTAGGATTTTTGAATCACCTCACATTTGTGCTTATAGCAGGCATCAAGTGCAGGTATCCAGAAAGGAGAAAAGGCAAAGTGCAGTGACCCTGAAAGGCACAATTGTACAGCTCTTGCCTGGGTCCTCAAAATGAACCATACATTTGTGCCTTTTCAATTCTGTTGTCACGTCACTTAATTAGTATTCTGACATATTGCAATTCCTCTGCACTCAGGTGGTTGAAAGGAAAGACACCATGACATTTGGGATACAGCTCTTCCACTAATGTTTAGTGTCTAGCCACAGATATGAAGCCACAAACAAGCCCCGCCCCGTATTGGTGTGGTCGAGTGACGTCATTATACTTACAGCGCACTGTGTGAAAAGAAGAGCGCGGCCTCTTCTCGAAACTGTCACCGAGGCGAAGGACGTGTTCCTCTCGGTCCAACGACGCAGGGGGTGGAGTCCCGTTCATTCTTGAAACTCGAGCTACTACAAGGAATGTAAATTAGGATTCTAATAGCATAAACAATGAGATAAGTAACGCTGAGATAGCCGCCCACAGGTATCTCAGCGCAGGCGCATCACACTAACCCGCAATGGTTACAGCACACGCAAGCGTTGGGAATAGAATCACCGTACTGTAATTTGTGCGCAGGCGCATTTAAGCGCCTACATGTCAAATCATAGAGGTTACGGATAGATTGTCGCTTGCAGGCTAATACCAGTGCAGTATTGAATTAGCTCCGATGTAGGAACCAAGTTGGGGCTGGGGAATATGGTTCCGTTGTACCAAATACAGATTGGTGAAAAGGGTGGACAATATATTTTACGTACACAGATAGACACATATATAACCTTTTTTCAGAAAAACACAAGGTTTTTGGAATGTGTTTAGTTCTACTTTTGTAACGATATATGGCTCTATATAAATAATATAATTGTTTCATGAGAACACACATGATTTTGAAAGCCCTGTACGCC
>CM044441.1:50170545-50201396 GCA_024363595.1 Xenopus borealis | reverse complement strand
CCAACCGCTTACTATGCTCCTTTACTAACCTGCTGCTCAACTCTTCACCTCCTTACATGCTCGCTTTGAAGATTTTGCAAGGGCTGCACCCCTCCTCTGGTCTGACTCTCTCCCAACCTTTCAGCTTTCAAGCAATCTCTTAAAACACACTTATTTAGAGAAGCCTACCCTCACTCTTACCCACTTAACTAAGATCTTGCCCACGCCGACACCTTATGTATCATTCTCTTCCATTTAGATTGAAAGCTCTTTCTGCACAGAGCCTTCTGTACTGGTATTTATTGTGATGTATGTAACTCCATATTTATTGTGATGTATGTAACGCCATATGGTCTATTTGTGTAATTCATGTGATTTAGTTGTATAATCACATTCACTTTACAGCTCTATGAAATAAGTTGGCGCTATAGAAATACATTTTAATAATAATAATCATAATAAAATATATTCTAATTCAGGCCTGCCTCATTTTTATTCTTCTGTTCTAATATCATGAATTCCAAAACTGCTGCTGTTGCTACTACTGCCTCATCATTTGGCAAATGTCTTCTATTTGAGGCCTGCCTCATATAAACTTCTGGTTATAATACAGTAGATTCCAATGCTGCTGCTTGGTTGGCAAATGTAGTCACATTGTTATTACCCAAAGTCCTGCATGTAAGTTAAATGTCTGCAAGCAGTGGCATAACTCTTACTGGGCCCCACAGAAAGTTATTTTTCAGGCCCCCAAAATGTCCAGTGGTTGACCTGTTTTACCAATATTTATTGTAATTGTATATGAATTAGGGCCTCATGGGTCCCCTATAGCTCCTGGGCCCCCCTGCAGCCGCAGGGTCTGCTTCCTCTGTAGTTACGCCCCTGTCTGCAAGTACACAAAGAAATGAGGTTTCTGAAACGACTTCTGCCAAAAGTCCTGCTGCCTCAGTCATCATACAAATAACAAATTATTAACAATCTCTTCAAACTCTACAACTAATGCTTGTGTTGTGTTATATTATACTTGTATTGAAGGTTTGCAGTATGTGAAACGTGCAAATAAAACAATATAATGGATTTTCGGGACAGTCAATTCAATAGCAGATTCATCAAATTATGTGCCCCATAGTTGTCTAATTGTGGGGTCTCCCAAGGCTCCAAAAATTATGTGGCTTCCTATAATAGTTACATAGTTAAATTGGGTTGAAAAAAGACAAAGTCCATCAAGTTCAACCCCATCAAATTTAAACCCAGCATCCACACACACACACACACATACACACACACATCTCCACTCTTTCACACAAACCATATATGCCCATAGCTATACTAACTGTAGAGTTTAATATCAAAATAGCCTTTGATATTATGTCTGTCCAAAAAATCATCCAGGCCCCTCTTATAATGCCACATTTTCTTCTGTGTAATTTTTTATCCTTGAGGCCAACTCTTGTAAGTGTAATTTTAATTACTACTGCCATAAGCTTGTCTGATTTCTTCAGAGTGGGGTCTGCCAAGCCTCTAAAATTGTATGTGGCTTCCAATAATGCCACATTTTATTCTGTTTAATTTTTTCTGGTTGGGGTCTAACTCTTGTAGTTATAATTTTAATTCTATGTTGATGCTACTACTGGCATAAACTTGCCTAATTTTTTCTGAGTGGGGTCTGCCAAGGCTCCTAAAAATTATGTAGATTGATGGCTTCCAATAATGACGCATTTTCTGGGTCATTTTTTGTGATTCAGGCCTACCTCTTCTAAATGTAATTTTAATTCTTCGTTGGTGCTACTACTGCCAGAAGCTTCTCCAATTTCTTCTGGACGGGGTCTGTCAAGGCTACAAAAAATTATGTGGCTTCCAATAATGCTACATTTTCTGGGTATTGTTATTGCTACATTTTATTGCTGATCCTTCAATTCAGGCCCTCTTCTATTCATATTCCAGTCTCTTATTCAAATAATTGCATGGTTGCTATGGGAATTTTGGCCATAGTTACCAGATTGATTCAAATGCAAATTGAAGAATTTCAAGAGCACTTCATAGGCCTATGAATAAGCTGTTTGTGAAACGTGCGTCAGGCACTTTTGATTTTAAGAGCACTTGTTCTCTTTTTAAACAAATTTTATAGAATCCACGAGGACTTTAAACAATTGTAACTCTAATCTTCAGTTTCTACACATCCTTTCCTTTCTAATTGGCCGGTTTTGCCTATACCACCAATCTTCTCTACGCTAACTTCCATGCGCTCGGGGGTTTGTGGTTTTTTAGTATAGTCAGCAATTACTATAGTTAGTGACAGTTAAACTACCGAGACCACAGCCCCAGGGTGGCAGACTTCTCCTGCTTTGTGGGGTCCCAAAGGCAGCCAATTGATCAGATAGTTCTTTACGGGACTTCTCCACCTCTCTCTCTCATTTCAATTTTCCACAACTTTATGGTCACACAATAATAGCGGAACGCTGTTTGGAGAGATTAATTGCAGAACTCATATAATTAATTTATTAAGTTTGTATTCACGGAATTGCACGTAAAGGTATCAATCCAATTAATCTTAGCATTTAATGAATTGCATTATTAAGTGATTGTCATTGAACGGATAATTATTAATCAATTTAAAAATTTATTAAATTTATTAAGACATTTTTCCAGAGCCATTATAATTTATTCACATAATTTATTTATTTATTCTACAAGCACTAGCACTTTAAATAATTTTAATACTTGGTAATAAATTACTCTGATCAAGAGGAGATTTCTTTTCTTCTCTCTTACTAATTTAAATTATAAAGTTAGGTCACATGAGCCAATTAACAGACACAGTTCTGTCTTTTGCTTCCACACTTCTTCCTGTTACAGTTAGGGGCAGATTTACTAAATTCGTGTGAAGGATTTGAATATTCGTGCAAATAGTCGCTATAGTCTCAATTCGATTGTGTGACTATTTGAATATGCAAATTAAGTATTTTTGACCATTGAATATAGAATATTCGGGCGCATCGAATAGATTGAATAAATATATATTCGAGCGCTCGACTATTGCCAGTCGAAGAAGCTGCCCTTTAAATTTTTATTCGACTGCCTACTTCACCAGATTGAACCTACCGAATTGCAATAGAAGCCTATGGGAAGCACCCCATAGGCTTTTTTTTCTAAGTCTTTTGCCGAATTTCAATTGTGCGATTGAACACCTCGAACATTCGATACGTACGATTTTGGCGAATATTCAAGCGTTTTTTCCTGCGACTATTCGATCGTACAATTCTGGCGAATAGTCGAATATACGCTCAAAACTGGCAAATATTCCATTCGATTTTGGCGAATATTTATTCGCCAAATATTCGCCAGTTGAATTCTAATGCTAATGCTAATAGCCCTCGACAATTCGACCCTTAGTAAATCTTCCCCTTAGAGTTGAAATATTTCTGGTCAGGTGATCTCTGAGGCAGCACACAGACCATCATGAAATGGTGGTTCAATGCAAGAGACATAAAAGGGCAATATTTACTTAAATATATATACCAGTTTGATAAGATTCTTTAATATGCCACTTAAATTGATATAAACTATCTGTTGCTCAAGTATTTGGGGTATAGTTTTCCTTTAATGGTTTTGCCCGCCCCATACTTGCCATCCTTATTGATGATGGTTTTCTTGTACTAACACAACACCTCAGCTTGTATAATTTGTACTGTACAAATGCAAGTGATGTATTACTGAATCCAGTGGAGTGGATCCAAGATCCTGATGAAGATGGGGCAGAAGGAGAGGCAGACAATGATGCCAGAGAGGAGGAGGCAGCAGAGCCTGCAGCTGTGTGTCCTCCAGCACCTCCATCACCATCAGGAGAGGAAGAGGTCGTAGCAGTAGCAGATGCTGCTACACAAACCGAGGCACAGTAGCAGCACTACCAGCTCCTTGACCTACTACTTGGCCTGGTGCAGCAGGTAGCCTTATTGATGAGGGTGGTTCAGGAGATAAAGGACCTGATGCAATCTAATTTTAATTTCTTTGTTAAATTGCACAATTGTGCTTTCATTTTATATTGCATTTGCAATACAATTTAATTGAAACTTTTGTAAAAATCTATATACTTGGAGTTTATTTTTCATTTAACTACTACTCATATGGTACTTTAAGTTGTTTGGATAATATAACACAATTATGACTACTTACATTTAGACATAAATATATGGTTCATTGGCATAAATATATGGTTTATTGATCTTAAAGAACAAGTAAACGTTTTTTTTTTCTATCTCTAAATTTGCTCTAAACAGCCCCTCAAATTAATGTACCTTAGTCCCTGCTGCAAGTCTGCTCTGGTTTCTGTGTTATCAGCAGCTTGTTTCACCTTCTTCCTGGTGCAGAGTGAAGCCCAGCCCCTTAGCTTTCTGAGCTGACCTTATATCTTGGACTAGTCCAGGAGATCATTTGCATACTATGACATAGCAGAGAGCAGTGTGTGTAGCAGCTTTTGCTTGGGGAAACTAGCTTACTAATGAAACACTGGCTCCCTCTTCCTCTCTATTGTGGAACAGCAGCAAATGGACTGCTCAGTAAACTAAGGGGCTGGGCTTCACTCTGCACCAGGAAGAAGGGAAACAAGCTGCTGATAACACAGAAACCAGAGCAGACTTGCAGCAGGGACTAAGGTACATTAATCTGGGGGGCTGTTTAGAGCAAATTTACAGAAAGAAAAAGAAAAACATTTACTTTTCCTTTAATGTGGGATACACAGCACCCTGATATTATGTGCTCAGATGAATTATTAATAGTTGAGCCTGTGTTAGTAAGCTATTAATAATAAAAAAAACTATACATGGTACTTTTTGGTTCAACAGCAATATAGACTGAGAGCAGTAGTAGATACTATTACCAGTCAACCAGAGGTAATGTAAAAAAGTACAGATGTTTTTAAGAAACTGGCAAAATGTGAGCACTTTTTTCTTTTGAAATGATAGGAGTGCTCTAACAATGTGAACAGGGAGGGCATGTGTATGTAGCAGTTACTGAGTGAAACATAAGTTTGAATTGCTCTTCCCATTGACTCCAAAGAAAAACATGCCATATATTAATTTATCACAGTACAACGTTTAAAAGAAGGGGAAACATGTTTTAATGGTAGCCCAAAAGCCATGTGTGGCCTGAGAGTCAAAATACACCCTGGTATTCAAATTTAGTCCAATAAATAGTGACTTTCTATGGAACCTGATAGCAGCCCCTCTGGCACTTGCCAGAACCTACAGATTGCCAGTCCGGGCCTGTCCAAAGCTAAAAAAGAGGTGACAACGGGGTTGCCAGGTGTAATTTTCAAAATCAACCAAGGTCAGCTACAAAACCAGCCCAACTACTGCGGTTACGATTTTTTACTTATGGCCCATCTTTTTTTAACTTCCTATGAATTGCAAATAAAAAAGATTTTCGTTTCATTACTTGTATTCATTGTGTGTTTAGGGTTTAAAGGGTCACTAGATGTTGATGTACTGATGTACTTACATACAAGATCTCGTTCTTTCATTAGAACAATAATATACCTTATAATCTAATAAGGAAAATGGAGGCTGTTGGTTTTTATATGAATGGAGGAGGTGGTTTGTTCTTATTATAGCCAGTATGGCTTTATTATAACAGTATAAGTGGCACCCATAAAGGGTATATGCTTATGACCACTGTAGCATGCTCACAGTATATCCCATCAACTAGAACTTCCTGTTTCCCCTGACTCCCCTTGACTGTTGGTGGTTTTAGGTCAGGACCAGATGGATGGGACAGGTTGAACATTGTCATGTATCTCCAATATACTTTAATTTAAAAATGTGTACCGTTTTTATAAGAAACCTGACTGTATGCAGTGAAATTCTCCCTTAATTTAGTGCTGAAGATAGGAATTGTCAGACGGTTCCTAACTTCTGGCAGGGAAACTATCATACTTATGAACAGCAGGGGGAGCCCCTGCCTTACTTACCAGCCATGCAGAACTCAAGCAGCTTTGTTTTTTGATAATTTATAATGACCCCTAAGAAGCCCAGACCACACTGAGCATGTGTATGTAGTCTAGTCTTGCAAACAAAGTTACAAGATGACAGCCGCATGTGGCCAACTTTGAAAGCAGAAATCATTTGTTTGATTAGGCTTGTGGTGCAGTATGTTCATGTTTATGTTTAGTATACAAAATACAGCATTTCTAGCCTTATTCTATTTTACACTTTCCTTGCCCTTTAAGGCAGTGTCTAGTGTGAGAACCCCACAAAGAGTAATTACCATTGTACTGATATGGACATACACTTTTTGGACATACCTGATAAGTGTCAGTGGGTGTCAAGGGCATGGTCAAGGAGGCAATATAAGCCCCACAATTTGGGCCTTCACTAGGGTTGCCACCTGTTTGTTTTGGAACCAGGCAGCTCGCTTTTTGAAGGGGCTGTTGGGTTTCTGCAGGTTGAAAAACCAGGAAAATCCCCTCATGTGCATGTCAAGTGATGTCACAGATCCACCTTCTGATATCACAGGCCTGGTCCCTTTGTCTGGAGTTCGATTTGGACAAAGGAGGCAACCCTAGCCTTCACATATCTTGGGATCCCTCTCTATCATGAAGGCCTTAACGGTACTCCTCCCCCCTTTATGGCAGTTAGCGGAACCATTGGGAGGTATGATCTTCTACACTATTATGGCCTCCATGAGCCAGCTCTGTGCCCTATCTTTTGGGATCTTTATAAAATGAGACCAAAAGATTTGAATGGCTACTTCACCATTTTTAACCTGCCGAGTTGCCATAGAATCCTATGGGAAGCTCCCATAGGATTCATCTAAGTTCTTTTGATCAAATTAAAAAAAAATTTGATCGATGGCTTGAAATTTTTATATTCGACCATTTGATCGATCGAATTGCATTGAAACCCCTTGAATTCGAGGGATTTTAACTTGAACAAAATTCGAGGGGTTTGAAATGATCAATTGAATTGCGTTAAAACCCCTCGAATTCGAGGAATTTTAACTCAACCAAAATTCGGGGGTCAAATTCAAGGATTTTTAACCTCCAAAATTTGACCCTTGATAAATCTGCCCCTAAGTGTTTGTGCTTGGTTATTATCAGTTGTATTTTGTGTATCAACTGTAGCATGATCTGAGTTTTGTGTTTCTTGAATGGGCATATTGCTCTTAACTCAAGGCTGTAGATGTGCATGTAGGTGAAAAGCACTTTTGCAAGGTGGTACTTCTTGACTGATCTCAATAACATACAGATACTATATAATATCCTATATCCTAGTGTTTGCTTGAATATGGCAAAATTACAAAACAAATTTTTGTGATTTTATATATGTAAAGCTACAATCTATAGAATTAAAAACAATATATATATATATATATATCAAATAGCAAACTGAGTTCATTATAATTGGAGAAATTATATGCCGTTCCTAATGGCATGTATTGTTGTACAGTAGAACCCCCATTTTACGTTTTTTCAGGGCACCAGAAAAATGGTGTAAAATAATGGAAAATGTAAAATCAGTTAAATGTATTAAGCATACTATATGGGTGGGATCACAAAACAACAATGTAAAATGAGGGAAACCTTAAAGGGATCCTGTCATGGGAAAAATTTTTTTAAATGCATCAGTTAATAGTGCTGTTCCAGAATAATTCTGCATTGAATCCATTTCTCAAAAGAGCAAACAGATTTTTTTATATTTCTAAATTTGACATGGGGCTAGACATATTGTCAATTTCCCAGCTGCCCCAAGTCATGTGACTTGTGCTCAAATAAACTTCAATCACTCTTTACTGCTGTACTGCAAGTTGGAGTGATATCACCCCTTCCCTTTCCCCCACCCAGCAGCCTAACAAAAGAACAATGAGAAGGTAACCAGAGAACAGCTCCCTAACACAAGATAACAGCTGCCTGGTAGATCTAAGAACAGCACTCAATAGTAAAACCCATGTCCCACTGCTTACTATTCAGTTATATTGAGAAGGAAAACCAACAGCCTGCCAGAAAGCAGTTCCCTCCTAAAGTGCTGGCACAAGTCACATGACTGGGACAGCTGGGGAATTGACAAAATGTCTAGCCCCATGTCAGATTTCAAAACTGAATATAAAAAAATCTGTTTGCACTTTTGAGAAATGTATTTCAGTGCAGAAGTCTACTGGGGCAGCACTATTAACTAATGCATTTAAAAAAAAAGTTTTCCCATTACAGTTTCCCTTTAAAATCATGGGATGTAAAATGGGGGTACTTTTGTATATTGTTACTACAGCCTAGGCATAGCAAACACAACTTGTGTGAATAAAAGGCAGCACAGTGTTTTTAGAGAGAGTGCACATGGCACACTGTTTTTGAAAGCTGGAAAGAGTAAGAAGAAGAAAGCAAATATTTGAAAAACTAAAAAAAATAAAAATTAAGACCAATTGTAAAGAACTGATCAAGAACTGATTAGAACTGGCCATTCTATAACATACTAAAAGTTAACTTAAAGGTGAACCACCACTTTAAGTCAGTATTATTATTGTTATTAACATTTAGATATATATATATATATATATAATATGCTAAGAGGTACCTGCACACTTTTCACTGTTGAAGACTGGGTGCTATGTCAAATTTCAGTACATGATTCATTCAATGGACCAGCACTCCAAATGTTTCCATCAAAGTGATTTTATTCCAACTTCACTCGTGTGTCCAACGTTTCGGCCCACATTGGGGCCTTTATCAAGGATAAAATACAAGTTAACATGTGATCATTTAAATACAAACAAAGTGGGAAGTGCATGAATGACATCATTGATTTCCAATTAAACATAAGTACAATTTACATATCTTTTTAGTATAACATTATTCATAAAATCCGCTCATTCAGTGTCAATTTTTCTAAAATACTTATTTTTTCATTAGTGACAATAATTTATAATTGTTAAAATTTGTGATCTGTGTATTCTTATAGTGAATACTTGGTGATAATGTGTATAAAATTCGCCCACAAGGTGTCACTGTTGCTTCTTTGTTAAAAAGTGCTATTTTGCGCATTTGTGATCCCTAGTGTATTAAAAATTTGTTTAAATGTGTATATTTATTAAAAAATGACAGTTACTTTAAAAAGTCTCTTGATAAAACTGCTTACTTGGGCTTGACACAGCAAAGACATTTCCGATATCTATAAAAAAAGAATGCATATCAGCATTATATACAATGTTGCAATCTGTAATATTATCTTAAGTGTTTTAATAAATAGTTACTTTTTGTTTCAAACTCTGGCTCATCTCTCTGCTGTTAATCATAATTGGGGAAATATTTTATTCAGGTTAAGAAACAATTGAGAACCAGTTGCCCATTTAACCCCTTGGGTGTCATACAATTTAATTAGTGAATCCAGAAGGCCTCCTTTTTTAGTAACATATTGTTATAATCTCCCCCTCTAGGTTTTTTTAGAATTTGTTCAATGGGCATGCACCTAAATGATGCGTGGCTGTGCTTCGCCTCTGCCCAATGTTTGGCCACCGGCTGTTGTGTGACATCTTGCTTTTTGTTTTTTACTTTCTCCATTCTGTCCGGGTCCAGAGCAGCTCTTATACTCGATTTATGCATAGCTATACGCTCTTTTAATTGCCGCATGGTTTTTCCACAATATAATAGTCCACAAGGACACTTAATGATATAAACAACCATTGTGGATTCACATGTCATCCTTTGACGGATGCTGTACCGTTTGCCAGTATAGGGGTGGTTAAAGTATGTACCGAGTATCAAAGTGCTACATGTTACGCATCCCGTGCACCTAAAGACCCCTGGACGCTCAGATAAAAAATGTTGCACGTGTGGTTTACAATATTTGTTTACTGGGTCCGATGGACTTAGAATTTCTTTCAAGTTTCTGTTCCTTTTAAAACTGAATTTTGGCTTTTTCGGTAAACTTTTGGATATAGTGTCATCTGTGAGTACTATAGGCCAATTCTTTACCACACTTTCTCTAACTACCATACTATTGTTATCATATTGACTCACATAGTATAAATCATTTACATGCTTTTCTTTCTTTTTCACACCCTCGTTTGATTTAGATTGTGCACTCATGATTTCAGCACGATTAAGTGTGAGCGCCCAATTCTTGGTGTCCATCAATAGTTTTTTAGGGTATCCCCTCGCCAGAAATTTATCACACATGTCATTTAGATCCTTATCTCTCTTAGTTACATCACTATCTATTCTTGCTACGCGGAGCATCTGGGACTTAGGAAGAGAGTTTAGTAAATGCCTTGGATGATTGCTGTGATAGTGTGTTATGGTGTTTCTATCTGTAGGCTTTGTATAAATGCTTGTTTGTAAAGTTTCTGCTTCTTTATATATTTGTACATCCAAGAAGCTAATACATTGTTCACTTAAGTTTACTGTAAATTTCACTGGACTCTCCAAATTGTTCAATTGCTCAACAAATGTTTCCAGAATTCTAGATGAACCTGTCCATATAAAGAACAGGTCATCGATATATCTCCTGTAGAAGGCTCCATACGTTCTAAACAATGGGTGGCTTAATATATGTTCATTTTCGAATTTGTACATATACGCATTTGCATATACTGGCGCCACTTTCGACCCCATTGCGGTACCCGTACTCTGTATGAAAAAAGTGTTTTCGAACTTAAAATAATTTTTATACAGGATGAATTTTAGTAGTGTGAGCAAGAGTTCAGTTGGAGGTCCTTGATACAATGGATTGCCACTAATCAATTCACGCACTGCCTCTATACCTGCTTCATGCGGAATGCAGGTATAGAGGCTTTGCACATCCATAGTTACCAGTACCAACTTGGTTGTTTCCAAATGAATGCTTTCTATAACCTGTAAAAAATCGTTAGTGTCCTTAACATATCCATAGATACTCTGAATACATGGTTGTAATAAAAAGTCCATGTATTCCGCGATGCCTTCATTTAAGGATCCTCTAGATGATATTATTGGGCGCCCAGGTGGTCTCTGTTCATTCTTATGAATTTTTGGCAGGGTGTAAATAACAGGTCGAATCGGATGCTTGGGCAGGAAATAGTTGTACATATCTTCTGTAATCCAATTATTATTTACTGCCATACATAGAATTTTATCAAGTTCACCTCTAAATTTATCTGTGGGGTCAAAGGTCAATTTTTGGTATTTTGATGTATCAGATAACTGGGATAATAATTCCTGTTTATAATAGTGATAATCTAATATCACTATTCCCCCACCTTTATCTGCTGGCTTGATCACAATGTCATTATTCTGTCTAAGGGATTTAATAGCCCTCTTCTCTGCCAGTGTTAGATTTCCCCTGCATTTATTTTTACTATCGCTGTAAGTGGACATTTCTGCATTTAAAATGCGGTTATACACTTTAATCGATGTGTTTCCACTTAGGGGATCAAAATCACTTTTTGGCTTAAATCTTCTTGCTGTAAGGGGGACAGTGGTTTGGGAATCCACAGTATGTGGCCTTCTATCCTCTGACTCTGCAGCCGCATTGTCAGATACTATCTACGTATTAGTGTCTTTGCACTTCCCAAAATGCTCTCTTAGTCTTAACTGTCTCGAAAAGATAAAGTTCTCAATAACATGGGTAAATGGGTCCACACTCACCACTGGCACGTATCCAAGACCTTTCTTTAACAGGGATTCCTCCGGACTTGTGAGCTGATACGCCGATAAATTGTAGATTAAGTTCCCTTTTTGGCCTGAGTCTTCAGCCTTTGCGCTCTGGTGCCTGTTTGCGTATTTTCGACCACCACGACGGGTGGTTTTCCTGGATCCTTGCCTCTTCTCTGTCGCTCCCCTAAAAAAGTAGTTTGCGGCTTGCGTGATTCCTGTGTGCTCAATTCACTTTCGCTTTCTGAGGCAGCGCTTGTCACTGATCGCGCTGGGGATCTGCGTGTCCTCCATTCCCCTCGCCGACTCCTCACTTCCGGTGTTTGCTGCCAGCGGTGTACGGTGTTTTCTTTGTAATCTTGATTTACCTTCAACTTTTTAGCGCTCTTAAACGCTAGGAGCTCTGTCTTGTATTTGGCGATCTGTTCCTCTAATCGCGCCATCCAATTTGTTTCTTTATCGCTCTGCAGGGTTTCTAGGTGCACGTTGTCAAATGCTGCCAGGTCACTACGGATCCCTCTCAGCTCACGACCTGCTTCCTCGATAACGAGCAAAATCAAGTCCAATGAGCATCGATCCAACACTTCACACCATCGCTTGCAGAACTCTGGGTTGTCTGTTAATTGGAAATCAATGATGTCATTCATGCACTTCCCACTTTGTTTGTATTTGAATGATCACATGTTCACTTGTATTTTATCCTTGATAAAGGCCCCAATGTGGGCCGAAACGTTGGACACACGAGTGAAGTTGGAATAAAATCACTTTGATGGAAACATTTGGAGTACTGGTCCATTGAATGAATCATATATATATATATATATATATATATATATATATATATATATATATATATATATATATATAGCGCCAACATATACACCTTGTACAGTTAATAGAGCTTTTAGTCAAAGGCCTTTCATGAAATATTGTATAATTTCATATCATTATACAATGATGTCATGTTTTTATTTTTATAGTAAACAATCATTTAAATTGTTTAATGAAACTACTTGGTAAAAATTGTCCTGTAACTTTATTGATATTTCTGTATGTTGCCACTAGATGGCATCAACATTGCATTAAGATTAGCAGGTTCTCTGCAATAGTTTTTTTTACTAACAAAAAATTCTACTAAAAAATAATTTAGCAAAGGGTGCCCAGTAAGGATCCTCTGGACAATGTTTTTAATACTGTATATTTCTCATATAATGAGAATTGTGGTCTGAATCATTCTCCCTGAGGAAAGAACATGAACTGAGACTTCTCACCCTTGGAAAGGCTGAGAAACTGCAAAATGATAGAGATCTTGTGTCAGAGTTCAAACAACTAAAAATGGAATGAGAGGCACAAAATTATTGGGACCTGTTTTACAAGAGGAACAGTACTAATTTCTTCAAGGACCAGCACTGGACAACAAGGGAATTTGAAGAACTGAAAGCCTGCATGGAGGTAAGAATTATATTATTTTATGATGGTGGCCAATAGAAGTTTGCTATGGCTTTGTTGCTGATTAAAATAATGCTAATATATCACTGCATTATATCACTTTTTGCATCAAGTGCATCAAGTATTGCATCATATTCACAAAAATTTGGTACTGATTAGTTCATTCGATATAGTTATCTCATCAGCAAAACAGTGGCTGCCTCCATTAATACATATAAACATGTATATACCCAGAGAGATAAAGCCCTATGTGCAGAATAGGTTATATCAGTATGTTTCACCAAGCATATAGAACAATAATGACAGTGTAAAGTCAAATGATAAAACAATACATTTTACATTTCATGATATCGAATGACTCATGGGTTAGTTTTATGTGTGGTTTAAGGGAATCCCATTTTTTCAGGCTGAGATGTTTTTATGGTAAGAGAGAGTTCAGGGTGGGCATATCTTGTTTACATTTTTAAACTGTGAGCACAAACATTTCTCCATTTTCCTGGGTCTTCTTTTTTAGCCAAAATTCAGAAACTTCAAATTCAACACAATTTTTTTGTGCCCCACCCATCCCACATCCCGCCCACACCACAGTTAAAATACCAGACAGAAATCCGCTCTAAAAACCGTATACCCCCCCAAGCAAGTTATAAAAATCAGCCCCCATAAAAGTTAAAAAAAACAAAAAAACATTGGTGACCAGGGTCCTCCTATAAGTTAAAAAAAAAAAATTGGTGGTCAGGGCCCCTCTGTAAGTTAAAAAAAAAACATTGGCACCAGAGCCCCCCATAAGTTTTAAAAATAATATTGGTGGTCATGGCCCCCAGAAGTTAAAAAAAACATTTTTTACAAGTTTTTTTTCAAAAACATTGGTGGCAGGGGCCTATACACTATTAAATTAATACATTGGTGGCCATGGGTTTAAAAAAAATTAAAAACAAAACACATTGGTGTTCAGTAGAACTGAACTTATGGTTTCAGGACTTCAAATTTGGCGCCTTTCATTGCTTAAGATCTTTTTGCGGCTTCGGGACTAGCTCACTTCAGGTCTTTTTATGGCTTCGGGATTTTGGGGGTTCGGGACTTTGGCAGGTGAAGGGGGGCCCAGACATTTGAAAAGTGCAGCACAGCTGGGCCCCCCTTTAGGCCCAGGCCCAGTACAAGAGTACCCCCTGTCCCCACCCCCGATGGTGGACCTGTGTATGCAATCTAACAATACCATAGTTATGTTGTTCTATATAGTATGAGGTGCATTTCATGTTGATAAGTGCTGCTTTTGAAGGGGCTATCACTGTAATTATGTAGCATGTAAACCTAGTCCTATGAGAATGCTGTGTATGTTTAGTCAGAATAGTATTTAAAAAAAGTATTATGGTACTTTTTGGTATTTCTCATGATCAAGATAGAGAAGTAGGAGATAAAATGAAGTCATTATGTAACTTGAAATAGAGACTGTGGGAGAACTCAGGAACCAAACATTTTAATTTTGATGGATTGGACTTTTTAAATGACTGTGTGATACTTCTGTTTTATTGCATTTTCCTTTGCAGCAGAGAATGACCATCTTGGAAGCAGGATGTGGTGTTGGTAACTGTTTATTTTCACTTCTAGAAGAGAATCCCAGCCTGTTTGTCTATGCTTGTGATTTCTCTCCTCGTGCTGTGGACTTTGTCAAGGTAATAATGTTTTTTATACACACCTCTTTTTAGAATTCTCATAAGTTTGGCTAGAATGTATAGTAAAGGTTATGGGCCCCTATAACTTATTAGCTTAGCTGATCATAATTTACAATGTAATTGTGGCTGCTCTATAGGTTCCCCCACTGAAATCTCCATTTTCATTTTAACTGTCATAGTAACACTGAATTCATAACTGAGCTTTTAAGCAGTATAAGTCGAACTGAGTATAAGCCAAGGTACCTAATTTTACCTACAAAAACTGTGAAAACTCGAGTATAAGCCTAGGGTGAGAAATGCAGCAGCTACTGGTAAGTTTCAGTGTCAGTGGCCAGTGTCAATTTTCCCTAAATAACAGATATCTAGAATCTCAGCTGCCATAAAGCAGGGCAGGACTGTTGCTTCCAATGGGGACCAGGTAGGATCTGTGCAGGCACTGGGACTAGGGTTGCCACCTGTCTGGTATTTTGAAGGGCTGTCCGGGTCAATACTTCGTGCCCGATTTTCCAAATAAGGAAAACCGGGCAGGATTAGCTTGATTGACGCCGCGATCGGCCAATTGGCGATCGCGTTGTCATAGCTCCGCCCCGATGACGTCATGGGCCCGCCCACTGGCATCATGGGCACGCCCCCCTGTCCGGGTTCAGCCACAGGAAAAGGTGGCAACCCTAACTGGGACAGAATGCTCTGTTATAAAGATTGCTAAAGGGAGGGGGTGCAGCTAATTATTTCAGTAATATTATGATGTGCTCTGCTGTACTATGACTTTTGTGCTGCAGAGTAAAAGTACAACTTCTGTAGATCACAAACTCCCAGAAGTAAATTACTGGATTTCAAAGAACTACAATAGAATACAGTATGTTTCAGATTCCAAAGCCAAATAATCCTGGAATAGTGGGTTTACCCCAGGAAACCATATATTTTAAAAAAAAAGCAAATTCTGCCAGATCTAAATTCAAATCCAATTAACAAACATCAAAGTTGTTCTAAAGGGATCCTATCAGTTAATAGTGCTGCTCCAGCAGACTTCTGCACTGAAATCCATTTCTCAAAAGAGCAAACATTTTTTATATTCAGTTTTGAAATCTGACATGGGGCTAGCCATTTTGTCAATTTCCCAGCTGCCCGGTCATGTGACTTGTGCCAGCACTTTAGGAGGGAACTGCTTTCTGGCAGGCTGTTGGTTTTTCCTTTTCAATGTAACTGAATAGTACGCAGTGGGACATGGGTTTTTAGATCTACCAGGCAGCTGTTATCTTGTGTTAGGGAGCTGTTATCTGGTTACCTTCTCATTGTTCTATTATTAGGCTGTGGGGGGGGGGGGGGGGGGGGGTTTGGGGAAGGGAGGGGGCAATATCACTCCAACTTGCAGTACGGCCGTAAAGAGGGATTGAATATTATCAGAGCACAAGTCACATGACTTGGGGCAGCTGGAAAATTGACAATAAGTGTAGCCCCATGTCAGATTTCAAAATTAAATATAAAAAAATCTGTTTGCTCTTTTGAGAAATGGATTTCAATGCAGAATTCTTCTGGAGCAGCACTATAAACTGATGCATTTTGAAAAAAAAATTTTTCTCCCATGACAGTATCCCTTAAACCAGGGGTCCCCAACCTTTTTTACTTGTGAGCCACATTGAAATGTAAAAAGGGTTGGGGGAGCAACACAAGCATGAAAAAGTCTCTTGGGGTGCAAAATAAGTGCTATGATTGAATATTGTGGTATATGTGGACTAGCATCTTACAGGAAGCTCTGCTTGGCACTATACTTAATTTTATGCAATTAAAACTCACTTCCAAACCTGAAATTGAAAAATAAGCACCTGCTTTGAGGACACCAAGAGCAACACCCAAGTGGTTGGAGAGCAACATGTTGCTCACGAGCTACTGGTTGGGGATCACTGCCTTAAACTTTTCAGTTTCTATACAAAATTATGACTATATTCTGAAAAATCCCCTCAAAGCTTTCACCTTCATATCACCCACATAGCATTAAGTACAAATAAAAAACATTCTAAATATGAATGCCAGGGGTTTATGCCCAAACTGATGTACCAAACTATCTGGTGCTTCACTCACTTCAGCTACTGAGCAATCAACACATTTACTGCATTTTTGCTGAGTAAAAACACAAAATATGTTAACCCCCCCCCCCAAACAATATATTTTCATACAGTACACATTCAGGCAAATAAAAAATGGGTAACCATGTCTATCTACTCCAATCTACTGAGTCGCAATGCTTTTGCCTCAACACCGGTCCCCTGGCCTACGGGCTTGGGAACAAGTGGGGAAGAAGCTAGTGGCTTGAAAAGTTCCCCAACCTGGAAGTGCTGCAGATTATAGACTCTACGATCTGTGGCACCTCAGTCCTTTTATCCACATATTGTAGATGATCTGTGTCATTTAAAGGATTATTGTTTTATTAAATTAGTGTATCAATCCATCAATAATTTTAACGTTTTGCCTATACAGGATGGTGGTGGATGAATATGAAAATTAAAATATCAAAATAAAAATAAAATATCAAAATGAGACATATTAAAGACCCTGCCTAAAATAATTAACTAGCCTACCAAGTCTGCAATACTCAAATACTGTTGTATTTATATACCAGCTGTGTGATCAGTTGAATTTTAGTTTATTACATTCTGTAACTGCAGCTTCTCATAATACCTATACGTGTCACATATTACAAAATCAGAAAGGGCAAGGTAAGTATATTTAAGTATAAAAGTGTAACCAAAATCTCAAGCACAACCTTATTATTCTTTCAGATTACTTGCTGTGCCTTTTGAAGAAGTGTCAAACGAGTATGTATTTCAAGAGACCGTGAACAAAGAGGAAGTCCTCTGTGTTCCCTGGGTTTTTTATTCAGAGCAAATTTTGTAAACCTCAAAAACAATGTTAAATGAATACAAGAATTATTTTAGTATATATTTTTACCAATAAAATGTGTTTATTTTTATTTAACTGGTAATAATCTGTTTTCTCCATGCGGTACATACATTTGTGCAAGGAAATGACAATTAACCTTATAATGATTAGAAAACAGCAATATGAATGGTTATAAAGATATACTTGAGAAGGTGTGAAAATATGAAGTAAAAAATATGTGCTGCCCTGAGCTTTCAGCTAGGGGAGTGGAATCAACCATGTGCATTGAAACTGGCACTCAATTAGCAATCCATAACAGGCAGAGAAGTAAAATAAAGGAGGATTTATTTAGCACCAACAGAGACAATGTGCAAAGTGCAACAAAATGACCTGGTCTATGCACTTTGTAGCACCCATAGGTGTAAGAATGTCACTCTCTACGACTACATTATACTAAAAGTGAACTCAAAAGTGAACAACCCCTTTAAGGCACAGATGCGAACCTGGAGGTTATATGTTCTGTTTTGCCACATGTTCATATCCCATTGCACTTGTGGCCACACATTCTTGCACTGCATGAAGCTGCTTGCTTGTTTGCAATGGTGGGGGTTAGCATAACTGCTGGTGCAGATTATTGAGTGGGCTATTGGGTTGTTAGAGCAGGTGACTGGGTGAGTGTGGTGTTTATACAAATGGCCTGCAGGTGGCACTGTGCATACATAGGACTTTCTGTACAACTTGGAAGTGAAAGTAAGACTTACTGCTGTTATGTAATGGCTGCATGACCTGCTAATAAAGCACTGATATACTCTCCTCATCCTTGGCTACCAAACACAACAGTGAGATTGAGTCAAATAAGGGTAACTGTAAGAATCATTGTCTGTTGACAATTAGTTTAAGATAAACCCTTAGCTGCTGTCCTAATAATCCTTGATACTAGTGATAAATGGCATATGCCTTGATGTTTTGCATTTGTAAACTAAATAAGTGGTATGGGCAATATAGGTGGGATGGATCAGAGACAGAGCTGGGGTATAGCCCAGGGCTATAAGGTATAATGAATCCACCCTTGGTATGACCAAATGTTAGACCTCAGACAGGGGTGTTTAAAGGAAAACTATACCCCTCACACAATGTAGGTCTCTATAAAAAGATTTTGCATAAAACAACTCATATGTAAAACCCTGCTTTGTGTAAACAAACCATTTTCATAATAATATACTTTTCTAGTAGCATGTGCCATTGGGTAATCATAAATAGAAAATTGCCATTTTAAAAAATAAGGACAGCCTCCTGGGATCGAATGATTCAACGGTGCACACAGACTATACTTGTTAGGTCACATGAGCCAATTAACAGAGAGAGTTCCTTATTTTGCTTCCTTTCTTCCTGTTACAGTGAGAGTTGTAGTATTTATGGTCAGGTGATCTCTGAGGCAGCACACAGACCATCATGAAATGGTGGTTCAGGGCAAGGCAATATTTACTTAAAGGAATTGTACAGTATAAAAGTAAAAACTGGTTAAATAGAATAGAATGTGCAAAATAAAAAATGTTTCCAATATAGTTAGTTAGCCAAACATGTAATGTATGTAACCTAGCAGAACAGAACACTACTTTCAGCTTTTCAGCTTTCTTGGTTTACACTGACTCGTTAACAGGCAGTATCCAATCAGTGACTTGAGGGGGGGGGGCACATGGGTCATAACTGTTGCTTTTGAATCTGAGCTGCATGCTGAGGATCAATTGCAAACTCACTGAACAGTCATGTCCCAAGTGACCCCCTTTCAAGTCACGTACTCAGATTTAGAGAGCTGCAAAGCAGGAAGTTGTGTTGTGTTCTGTTATCTTAGATATCCAGTCACTCCAGCCTTTATACATTACATTTTTGGCTAACTCTCTATATTAGAAACATTTTTTCTTTTGTACAGCCTATCTATTTACCCAGTTTTTATTTTTACCCTAAACTGAAGCTTTAAATATATATTCCAGTTTGATAAGAGTCTTTAATATGCCACTTAATTTGATATAAACTATCTGTTGCTCAAGTATTAATTTTGGGGGTATAGTTTTCTTTTAATGAAAGGTCTCAAAACGGCTGTGATTTTGTTGATCTGTAATGGTGTTACCACTGCCATCTTGTGGAGTGAAGAAGATGCACAGATGTGATACAAGACACATAAGGAAGCTAAGGTTTTATGTGCAAACCTAATTATTATAATATATATATATATACACACACACACACACACACACACATATATATATAATACACAAAAGCCATGAATATCTAGTAAACAGTTACTAGTAATGCCATCAGTTATAAACAATGAGTAGTTATGTAATTTGTCACACGACTCACTAAAACTTGTGTATCATAATAAAGTACCCCCTGTTGGGAAATAAAAGGATATTTGAAGTTAACCTCGGAGTTCCATGACCTGGATAAAAACTTTTATATGGTCATGAAACTCCTCAGCAACTTATAATATCCTTATCAGTGGTGGAACTACTGGGGAAGCAGGGGGTGCAATTGTAGCGGGGCCTGTGGGCTTAACAAACCCGCTTTCAGAGCTGCACAAGCTTTAAAAAAAACTGCTTTTGGAGGGGGTGGTGGAGGCCGGCTGCACGGTCTGCACCGGGCCCACCCCTCCATCATTACATTACTGATCCTTATATTTTACAATAGGGGGTACTTTATTCACTATATATCTGACTTGTTTAAACACATCATGGCACATTGCCATACCTCCCAACTGTCCCTTTTTTGGAGGGACTGTCCCTCTTTTGAGAGCTCAACCCGCTGTCCCTCATTTGTACTAAAAAGTCCCTCTTTTCTCTGCACTGAACAGCCAGAAAAAAAAGAAAGATTTTAACTCAATTGGCTTTTGGCAGAGAGCCCAGAACAGCTAACAGGTGCAAATAAGATGCTTTGTAACACTTTTGAGATAAGAAAATAAGTAATTGTAACAGTTAAGATAAGGAGAAATAATTTCAAACTTTCATAACCTGTCAAATTTAGTAAAATAAACATGGTAATTAGGGGGTGTGGCCACAAGAACATGGACACAGAAATTTTGCCCCTCTTTTTACTTCCAAAATGTTGGGAGGTATGCATTGCTTTTGTCCTCACCCCAATAAAATGTATTAATAGTGTGTATTCAAAATGTGATGTTTGTCAACTGGGAAATAACTACAAAGCAGAGCTAAATAAATGCCCATCTGTGCACAAGTGCAGCTGTCCTGCGTGCAGTACCTATAATTTAGCACATAAACAGATATGTATAGACGTGAGCTGTCCTGCTGCAGCCAAAACACAATGCCTTGCTTCCTTCTCCACATGTCACCAGCCGGCTTCTGTTGCACTGACACAACTGTAAGACCCAGGAGTGCAGGGACACATATATACTGCATTACATTAATTAGCCATTACATCTTCAAGCAACTGGCCTGTATGCTCACGGCCGCGCACGCGCGTACTCGAACACTCTACGCGAACAGCTGGGTTGCCTGGGGCTCTCGGCCAGCGCTGGTTATTAACTAAGGATTCCTGTTACATTGGGTTATATCACTATATTTGTCTGGGGTACAAACGGTATAGGCGTTATAATAATAAGAGCAACTTTTGATCATCCTGCGGTCCCCGTTTAACTACATATCCCAGCATGCTCCGTGTGACTAAGCGATTTGCTGTAAAACAGCTCCAGGCTGCAACGTCGCTTCTCTCCCTGTAATCCAGCCCTGTTCTCTTTGAAAAAAACCTCACACCCCACCAGCGCCGCTGAAGATGAGTTCTCCCTCCTTCCAGTGACAGCATTTATGGGCGGCGTTTTAGCATCTCCCTCCCCCTCCCGCCGCTTCTCATTTGCATTAGGGGTAATAGCTTTCAGTCCGCTCCTCTTGGGTCTGGCTCCGTAAGGTCAGTGCAGTGGAGAGTTGGGCGGGCGGAGACGATTGACGGAGAGCCATGATTAGCGGTAGCCCGGTGTAGTACAGGCGGGTCCCAGACACACAGCTGCTGCAGATACACATTCACATGAAGCAAAATGGAAACAATACTGATAAAGAACATAGGACAGTCACAGCAGGAGAATGAGCAGCTGACAGAGGAGGAAGAGGAAGTGGACCCCAGGATCCAGGTGCGGTGTGAGACTATCTCTGCTGGCAAGCTTGTGTTGTTGGTCAGTCTGTCAGGGTGGGAGGTGTGTCTGGCTGTGTCTTGCCATTGCAGATGTAGGTATTATACCATGTCTCTTGTATATGTGCTAATGCTAGATTCATTTCATTGCCACTGGCTGTGGCATAATGTGAGGGGATAATGGAGTGTATGTTTGTACTGCAGCAGGGCACCCACAATCACATGGACTCAGGCTGGACCTTCCTGCTTGTAATGTCTCATGTGTGATTGATACCTAAAGGAGAGAAATGATGTGTCCAACATACATTCCCACTTCTGCTGCTGTTTGCTCATAGCAACTATAGTAGGACAGCAGGTTGGATGCACCAAGAATAAAGCAGCATTTATGCCCTTTGCCTTTTATTAAAACTGACTATAGACTTTCCTTGCACAAATAAACACCTTTTTTTGTAGCTTTTAAAAGGATTAACAGCTAAGGCTGAAATGGGCTACTGTTCAGCAGATGCTGTAGTACTACAACTCTCACATCTAGTAGACAGGCTGGGCATGGAAGTTGTCTACCATGATATGTTTAAATAAACCGAGGGGAATAATATTGATATCTCATATGTTGCTGTGGGCTTTTTAGTACATTATACTGTTGTTTTTCCCCTGTTCATTAGGAATGTGTCATCCCAGGTTTTGTTATACTACAACTCCCAGGGTATACCCATAGCCAAAGGGATATTTTGTTGGAGACCTTTGTTTAGGGCATTTCAGAAGCCTTGTGTGCATGGGCCCAGCGTCTAGCAGCATATTGCAGCTTTCAAGTGTAGCCACAATGGAAGTGCAAAGCCCAATGGTTCTTTACCGCAGTATCAAAACTCACGTGGGTTTCTTTGTGCCAGGTATCCTAAAATATTTACAACTAGACTCTCTTCATGGTAAATCATGCACTGTGTGTTTTCTTGCAATTCATTTTATTTTGCCTTGTTTTATTTTTTGGTGCCACTCCGTTTGGCTGGCACAAAGTCAAAGGGTAAGACAAAGGACTGCAAAGTAAACATTTTCATTTGTGATCGATAGGGGTCTTCTTCTGACTCCTATACAAAATGCTTTTAAGCATGTAGGAAATAACAGTCAGATGCTGCATATAAAGGAATTGTATATAAATCCGTTGTACAATGCAGAAATAGCAGCAAGGAATAGCTTCAAAGGGGCACACGAGATTTAAATTTCTATGACGTGATATACGCAATAAATGTGTGTGCAAATAATTTACAATGCCTACATGTGCACCATGTGTACACTGCCTATCCTACTGTACCTTACAAGTATATTAGCAGCCACCAACTAATTCAGTGACCAGACATGATCACTGAGGTTATGCATTCCCATGATGATGTTGAATATCCCATATTATGCAGTGCTTGACAAAATAAGATGAATATTTATACATTTAAAGGGAAACCTCAAATCCAGTATTAGGTTTAGTATCTGGTAAAGTTGGACCTCAATGGAGGGGGGGGGGGCAAAAAAGTTAAAAGAGAGAAACAAATGCTTTAACACAATTTTGATAAGTTTGCTGAATTGTAATATGCATAGTCAGGTTTGGCCTTTGGTTTGTTATTCAGCAGAATACATTTTGCTGGTTTTGGAATATGGATGTATCTAAAGATGCACTGTTAATACAAAATGATAATAGCCTATGATTTATTGATAAGGTCATAACTGTATATTGGTGGTAGCTGTAACTGAGCAACAGTTTGAGTATACAAGTTCAACTCGTTTTATCCATTCAGTTGAAAAAGTATATTCTAGTCATTGTACATAGAAAGTGCTGTAATCTAGAAGTGAAATCAGCCTGCTGCCTGAATATAATTATACACCGCTTTATGTGGCTTCTTTTTGGCACCATTGTTACATCCTTTCGTTAATACTTTTTTTCAGCATCAGAGTTTGAGAAAAGGGGGCACAAATCTGAGTTTTTATTGGCCCCCCTGAACCTGCTTATTTATATAGAGTGCTATACGACTCCTTTACAGTTTGGGGTACCTGAAGTGTAGCAGAAAAAAATCTACTTTGTCCATTATAGTACACAGATGATGATAACCACTGTCAGTACTATGAATAGTATTTCATGACGTTCCTACAGGGAAGTGATTGCTTACTAGTTGTGTCAAAGTGCTTGCTGTACTGCAACTCCCAGCATTCTCTGCAGCCGAAATTTTAATACATATTACTGGTTAAGGGGCATTTAACATCAGAAAATAACTTGATTTCAAATATTCCCCTACAAATATTCCAATTTTTATTCAGTGTTTAAATCTGAATTTGTTTAATCCTCCCACCCCCATCATTCTTCCCAGTTGCAGACTTTTTGTTTCAATTATAACTAGAGTGACAATAAGAAAAACTAAAACACAGTTAAAACTAAAAAAAAAACTGTGTTGTAAGCAAGAAATTCTAATTGGTGTACCTGCTAGGAGAGGTGGAAGACTGGAAGTATTGTGTAACGGGTTTCCTAGGGCATATTGTCTCATCAGGTCTCCTGAGACTGCAGTTTAGTATGGCACATGGAGTAAAGAGCCTTCCCAGGGAAACCAGCTGGACATGGCCCACTGAGGATATTCCCTAATTTCCCTTCCTTCCTCTACAGCAGGAGAAGTCAGACATTGCAGGTGTTGCAGAACTACCCACTTCCACGTCTACCAGGAGAACATGCTAGGAGGTAAAGATCTGCTATAGCTGTCCTAATAAATGCTGTCTGCTCAGCACAGCAATTTTCAGACATGTTGATGTCCAACAATTGGTCAGGGCCTTTAAAAATGGCTATATGCAAAAGTATAGGGGCTTACCATCAAGGGGTGGGTCTGATATAGCCTGGTTACTTGGACAAAGATCGTATTATAATAGGGCCAAATTCATACCCAGCAGGTAGCACTGTATCAGTGGCCCAATTCTGTCCTTCTCTGAATTGATTTTTTAAGGGGTTGTTCACCTTTAAATTAATTTATAGCATGATGTAGAGCGTTATATCCTGAGATAATTAGCAATTGGTAAAAAAAAAAAAGTATCAAAAAGAAAAAATTAAAGACCAGTTGAAAAGTTGCTCAGAATTAGCCAATCTATAACATACTAAAAGTTAACTTAAAGGAGAACCAAACCCGAAATCAGAAAAAAACCTCCCCCCGTCCCCTGGGTACACCCCCTCCCGAGCAAATGCTCCTAATTTTTTACTTACCCCTCCTGCAGATTCGGGCCATGTGAGTTCAAGGCAGCCATCTTCTTTCTTCGGTCGTCTTCACCAGGGCGTTTTTAGGCGAAAGTCATGTAAATGCCAGATTTCAAGTTTGGTTCTCCTTTAAGGGGGTGGTTCACCTTTCAGGTAACTTTTAGTATGTTGTAGAATGGCCACTTCTAAGCAACTTTTCAATTGCTTTTCATTATTTATTTTTTATATAGTTATTTGCCGTTTTCTTCTGCATCTTCGCAGCTTTCAAATGGGCATCGCTGACCCCTTCTAAAAACAAAAGCTCTGTAAGGCTACAAATGTATTGGTGTTGCTATTTTTTATTAAATATCTTTCTATTCAGGTCCTCTCCTATTCATATTCCAGTCTCTTATTCAAATCAATGCATGGTTGCTAGTATAATTTGAACCCTAGCAACCAGACTGCTGAAATTGCAAACTTGAGAGCTGCTGAATAAAAAGATAAATAACTCAAACACCCTAAATAATAAAAAATGAAAAACAATTGAAAATTGTTTCAGAATATCACTCTACTCAGTACTAAATATTGTCTCAAAGGTGAACAAACAACTCCTTTAAAGGAGAAGCAAACCCTTCCGGCGCAAAACCCCTCCTCCCCGTAGGCCCCCGCCCAAGGCAAATGCCCCTAACTTGTTACTTACCCCTTCTTCTAGGTCCTCTCCAGCGGAGTTCACAGGGCCATCTTCCTCCGAGGCGAAAAGTCACAAAGTTAATCTGAAAACTCGATGACTTTTGGTGCATGCGCAGTAGATGCTCAAGGCAAATGCCTGCTACTGCCCCTGCACCAGAAGATGCCGATGGATCCAGGAAGAAGACTGCTCTGGGCAAGATGGTGCATGTGAACTCCACTGGAGAGGACCTAGAAGAAGGGGTAAGTAACAAGTTAGTGGCATTTGCCTGGGGCGGGAAGGAGTGGGGCCTACAGGGGGAGGGATTTTTGCGTCGGAACCAGCCCTTTAAACCTTACGGATATTGACCCTTCTCGTATTTATGAGCATTTTAGCTTAGAAACATTGCTATATCATCCATTTAAGTCATTAAGTTAAGAAAATCTAGGGCAACAAATGGGCTTTACCTCAAATCATACTCCCAGAGACTTTCAGATCAGGATTTCTAAAGTATCTAGAAGACCAGACATTCTCCAAAAATCTCCCCCTGACTTGTTTTAGCAGCTCACACCCCATGTATTCTAACTGTCTCATCTTGTTTGCTCCTGTTGCCTTTGACTTCAACACATATAAAAAGATGTAGGGCGCTTGTGTGTAAGGCTTGTTTTGTTGTATACAGAGCAGACAACTCTTGTTTTGCAGAGGTACTTTTTGTTTATATATAGATGTGACTGGTTTTCTACATATGGCTAAAATGACATCCCCCGTTCTTTAGGGTCTCTGTTGTTTGTGCTGTACCTATGGCAAATGTGTAATGCAGACAATTTTTTTCCTTAGTGCCCACTGCATAAAATTAGGCATTGGGGCAGAAATATGCAATTGAGATTATAGGGATAAGTTCATTGAGCAAGAACAACAGTGTAACTGTTGCATTAGAGCATTTTCTTTAAAAAAGTCAGTATTTTCATCATTAGCTGAATGAATAGGGCATGTGCTAAAAAGAAATATTGATGATCTCTTATTTCTAGCACTAAACAGAAGTGCATTAGTACTTCCTGATTCTTCTGGTCCCAGAAAACTTCAAAAATGCTGATAAAATTAATTTCCAATGGTCAAAATGTGAGATTTGAGCTCAGAGGAAAACTCACCCTATTTCCGTTCATTCCTATGGGATATTTATAAGCATATTTATCAATGGGTGAAAGTTAAATATCATTATTTTATAAAAATGCTTCTAAAAACCCCATAGGAATGAATAGAAATAAGTTTTTCTGTGGTGAGCTCAAATCTACCATGTTGATAAAGCTGCATCTACGATATTTTATAACTCGGGATGCACCAAATCTAGGATTCGGTTTGGTATTTGGCCTTTTTCAGCAGGATTCGGATTTGGCCGAATCCTTGTGCATGGCTGAATCAAATCCTAAATTGCATATGTAAATTATATATGTGAAGGGAAATCAGTAACTTTTTGTCACAAGTAAAAAACATTTCCCCCACCTTTTCCACCCCTAATTTGCATATGCAAATTAGGATTCATATTCAGTTCGGTATTCGGCTGAATCTTTCACGAACGATCCCAAAAAGTGGATTCTGTGCATCCCTAGTTATAACCAGCTGTTCTTTGTTACATTCACACTACTCCGCTTATGGAAGCATTGGTCTGTATTTCTTTACACAATGAATCTGGGTGTAGTGGGCATGTAAACCATGGGAGATGTCTGTGTGCAAACTTTACTACATCATTTATGTGACTGGTTGTGATATTGTATAAAGGTATGGTTTTGATGTTTTTTTTCCAAACTAGAATATAATTGCTCAGTGTTGAAAAGCAAAATGGTTCAACATATTTCCTAAAGTCACCTTAATTTGATTTAGGTTTGTTTTCCACTGTTGTGTAATTAAAACTGGGAACACTGGCACCCCCAAATCTTTATGTAGAACTCCCACCAATGGCTTTAGACTGAACCCTAAAGATGGCAAATTCTTTCTAAAATATGCCCTTCTCTTCCCTGTCCAATAGAAAACCCTGCATAGGTGATTCTGTTCTTGTTTTGTGTCATAAATTAGTGTATGTTGTAATTCTTGTGGTTGTCTTTGTAAGTAAGGAACAATGAACTGACTGCAAAAGATTACAATATCAAAAAGTATTGTCAGCCTTTTCAACTTTGTGTGCTTTGCAATGATGAAATATCTGACATCTACTGAGAGGCCCTTGTACTTGTTGTTCATGGAAAAAGAATGTCGGTTTGTTGTAGTAAGATTGTATGTTTCAGGATGAAGGGTCACCCTGGAGATATGTGTTGAGCATGTCTTTAATGAAAACCACATTTTCTGTTTCCATTTAACATTCCAGAGCTTTTTCAATCCCCCTGTTCTGCTAATGCTAAGTGCCAGGAAAAGCTGAACTAAGAATAAAATCTCCCATCAACAAAATTTAGAAACTCAATAGCTATGCTTCTATTCTTTTCTCTTTTAAAAAATGAATTAGAGACCTGTACTTAACATTGTACAAACAGAAAAGATGGTATATTATCCATACACAACAAGTCTACATCAAAACAATGACGTAAAGAAAAATTTAATTTTTTACGTTGGGTTGATTTAGCCTTTTGCCTCCATTTCTGAGATGTCTATATAATATCCAACAATTATGTCGATCTCCGTAAGACATGGTGAATTGCAGTGAAGCAGAAGTTGCGGTGTACAAAAGATTTCTGTGTTCTGAGAACTGAACACATCAGACACAATTGTGGCAGTCACATCCCTCCTTCAACCTGCAATTGCCCTAGATTTATGGGACACAATACTGCATTGTGGGTAAACAAACATTACAAGCAAACTTGTGTCTAAAATTGCATACTGCAATAGGGTAACAATGTTGGTTGCAGGCTGTACTTAAAAAATGAATTCCGTCCAAGACTCTAAAGCTGGCCATAGACGCAAAGATTTTTGAAAGATCCAATGGTTATCTTGAGACCACGATTGTCTCAAAACGATCGTTTAATGTCAGATTTGTCCATCAACTAAAAAGACCATTTCAGGCGATATTGCCAGCAAAACTGAAGGATCGCAGCCTGCTTTGCCCTGCAACATAGGTAGATTGCATGGGGACCGATAAAGATTTTCTAACCTGGCCGATCAATCTTCAGACCAATGTCGGACGAAAAATCGTAAGATGACCGATCGTTTGTATCCCACTAACCGCACGATAATTTGACAGATTGGTCGGACTTCACCAAAATCGGTCGTTCGGGAGCGAAAGATCGTTGCGTCTATGGGGAGCTTAAATGGGTGTAGAGGTGGGCCAAGGCAACCTGGCCGGCCACTTTTTTTTATGTGTGCACAATTGTGTATGTGCACAATGATGTTGTATGGTGACAGGTGCAGGGGAGCCACAGTGGGAGCAAAATGTACCAGACTGCAAATCCCCCCATATGGTTGTGCCCTAGGCAGGTGCCTTTTATTTCTACCCCCTTTTTAAGGCCCTTGGGGATAGTTATACGTTCCAGGTTATTCATTCACTGTGCATGCGTGCAAAGTGAACAAAGGGACAGACAGCCATCACTGAATCATTTGTTAAAAATGATTGTAAAGACGTTAAGATCGTTTGCAGAGCCCCAACTAAATCTGCCTACCTGTATGGCCAGCTTGACCCCGGTGATTGCTAAACAAATATTTATATACATACATTACCTAAAATGTAAATCCCCTTTTTTACTTCTGTAAATTCTTACACCGGAAACAGTGGAAACTCCAGTATGTTGATACTGTCTAAATTAAATGTATGATAAAAAAGCCATACATTAAAGGTAATTCGTTGAATATGGTTTTCAGGCTTTCAGACATCATCCTGAACTAAACAATTATACAGGCACTACAGTTACAGATCTTTTCAGAGGTAACTAAAATAAGAAGAATGCACAGGCTACATAAAACATGTGAATTAGGCCTGCTGCATCTAGTTATAATGGACTCATCTGGTCAATTATTATTCAAGGGAAGCCATTAACCATCTAGCACAGTCTGTGATGAATTTATTTACAGTCTTCAGTGGGGCAATGTCATTAAAAGTACAGCAACAGGAAGTTGCATAAAAGTGCAGGTTTATTATGCTGTGTAAAAAGAAATTCACCAAAAAACACCATGTAAAATAAATGGCTGCATTTTTCAAGGTGTGTTTTATTTTATGCCATGCAAATACCAGATTTCCCAGCATTAGTTTACATTGCTTCCAGCTGAAGTCACTATAAGAAAAAAAATCTGCAAAAAATGCAGAGGTGTCAAATCGTATTGCTTTCCAAAGGTTTTTATAATGTATAATCAAAACAATTGAAAAAGCTGTCCTCTGAAAGGGACCAATTACTGTTTTATCATCATCTTTATTAACCTTTGTTTAAGTATGGTTCTGTGTGTTTATTTTATATGAGGCTTCATGTGGCTGTAGAAAGGCTGAACTTGGGGTCATTCAGCCAAGAATTTAAACAGTTATCTGTATGGTTAAATTCTATATTATCTGATGGTCATCTAAGTGAAATTATTTAATTTTTTTGGTCATTCTGCAATGAGAAGGGGCATCTACTGATTACATTTTCTGGTTGAAAATACCCACCATGATCTAACATGATTACAGGATGGTTAAAGGGCCCCCCTAGGTGCCATATACAGATGCAGCCACTGGGATTTGTGAGTTAAATGCGTCGTGACTCAGGGCTAATTGAAGAAACTGTGTTATCTAAAGTTATCTTAACTCATTTAATGCATTTAACCTTTTCATTAGCATACCAAAGCTCCATTGTTTTCAATGGTGAACTCTTGAATTGGATGGGATGCTGTGACACAATATTCTGTGCTAAGTGGGACAAATTGGATAGATTAGTTAAATGTTTCTGTGTCAAATGCACAATCCAAAGTGGCTTCATCTGTATTTATGGTCAAACCTTGGCATGTATGGGCATCTTTACACAGCTGGATTGGATGCAGAATTGTTTCCAGATGTCAGGTCAAAAGAATATTAAACTGAGACTCGTGTTACATTTTAAATGTAGTTTCAGTTGTTGTGTGTGAAATTGGCGCATCACAGCTGGATCCTGTTGAAGGAGAAACTGAATAACATGTATGAGAAAACAGGCTTGTACAACTATTCTGATGGGGTACTAATGGGCATGAAATTATCTTGGGCAGTGCTGTGAAACATGCGTCCCCCCCCCTTGTGTGGCCCTCCACATGAAAGTCTGCCTGCTGTGTCTGCTTACCATGTGTAAACTT
>CM044441.1:50156425-50167523 GCA_024363595.1 Xenopus borealis | reverse complement strand
ACTTAGAAGCCCATATCGTTGTACAGGAGTGGAATTTCCCCAAAATTCTAGCATATTTTGCTTCCTGTGCGTGCTATTCTCTGCCTGTGTGTGCCCTGCTCTGCCTGTGGAACATAAGCCTTGTATTTGTTCTGGGGGGTTTGTTAGCATTTGAAAATCATTGTTAGGGGACCCTAAGGTGTTTAGTCGTGCTGTGGCAACTGTGTTATCCACAGGGTAGGAGGAGGCATGTGGATTTAAGGGTATGTCTCAATATAACTTAACTTTTTTCACAAGTGACATCCCTGAAGTGAGCACAGCCATTTGGTTTTTTGGTGTGCTATTAAAGGAAAATAATACCCCCACAATGAATACTTGAGCAACAGATAGTTTATATCAAATTAAGTGACATATTAAAGAATCTTGCCAAAATGGAATATATATTTAAGTAAATATTGCCCTTTTACATCTCTTGCCATTTCGTGATGGTCTGTGTGCTGCCTCAGAGATCACCTGACCAGAAATATTTCAACTCTAATTGTAACAGTGTGGAAGCAAAAGACACAACTCTGTCTGTTAATGTGACCTAACTTTATAGTTTGTTTGGTATGTTTGTGTGCACTGTTCGATCATAGGATCCCAGAAGGCTGTTCTTATTTTTTAAAATGGTAATTTTCTGTTTATGATTATCCAATGGCACATGCTACTAAAAAAGTATATTATTATGAAAATAGTTTATCTACATGAAGCAGGGTTTTACATATAAGTTCTTTTTATGCAGTATCTTTCTGTAGAAACCTACATTGTTTGAGGGTTATAGTTTTCCTTTAATGTGGACATGGTCTTGTGGTAACATGGGTGTTTTAAAGTGGGTGTAGTCTAAAAACAGGGAGTGGCTAACACTAGCTTCCAATATTGGCCCTCCACCGTGTAGGCCAGAAAAATTCTGGCCCTCGTTACCAGGTAGAAGTTGGATATCACTGATCTAGGGCAATGGAATTTGCATTGGTCATATAGGGAGGGCCATTTCTGTTTTTTTCCTTTTCTGGAATAATATGCGATCTGTGTTATGACTGTACAGATCACAAATAAAAATACAACTGATAACCAATAAATAGGTGCAGATGTTCATAAAGGTTTGCAAATAAGCCTATTCAACATTTTTCCAGCTTGTATTTATCTTTTCCAGTACTGCCACACAGTATGTTCCCCTGTTATTGAAGTTGATCAAGTCTCACTGCTTGCTTGTCTGGTGCTCTTTTATTTAATGTGCAGTGTGACATTTTAGCTTTCTTATCTTAACAGGGAGAACTAGAGAAGCTTAATCAGTCCACTGATGACATCAACCGAAGAGAGATTGAACTGGAGGTATGGTGACAAATATATTAAATGTGTCGTTTTATTACTAGCCTCTACGTATTATGCTGGTTTCTGTGCATGACATAGTGCACTTTTATAAGATACACAGATGGTGAAACTTTTTTTCAAACATAACCTTTCCATTGAACACCATATTTCTTCCTCTTTCAGTTTTATTTTCTAGTATGTCTCCTAAGACCTGTTCACTGTGTGGGTGCCGGTAGGTTGTACTCTTCCTGCCAAGTGCACCAGAGCGAGGCCTGCAACCTTTAAGTTGGAAGTGTAGATCATTTGCACATCAAACCTTTTTCCACACCCGGTGCTTCTATGAATATTTACATGTGTATACTGAGAAATGCAGTTGCCATGTTGATCTGTATACACACATCCATGCGCTTCATTGTTAGCCGCATGTGTTCAGACTGTTTTTAGGTCAGCAGGATTAATGTGTTCTATGCAAATAACCGAAGCTAGGGGTCAAATGTTCCCAAAAGCAAGCAGTCTACCAAGTGAAACCGCAGATATTTTAAACTTGCTTTCATACATTTGAGTAAACATATGTAAAACAAAATGCAAGTTTTGACAAATGTTTAATGCATTTCAAAGATCTTAAAAAATAGGCCAACAGTTGTGGGCTACACCCAGCAGCAACAACTCAGAGGGCAGTGGATACGTAACAGCTCTCATACAGTACAAAAATAAAAAGTGATAAAAACCGGTGAGATTATTTTTAAAATTAAGCCTTATATTTCTTTCAGCACGACTGAAAGTTACAGAAAATAGCACCTGTGGGCTTATTAGAAACACAAATGTAAACTGCAAAAGTGTACACAAAACTGTATGCATCTGAGCACTATTCACAAAGCTTCTATACATGCTCCTCTATACTGCCATAAGGAGGTTTTACTAGGGTTGCCTTTCCCTGTGGCAGATGGACGTACTCTAGCAACTGACTTGCACCAATAAATCACAAGGTATAATAGATATTCTATCAGCTGCCGATATTGCTTTCTTCTACATCAAATGCTCAATGTGATTATTTTCCCAGCAAGGGTTAGTTGTCATCCAGCGCAGTTTTCTTTTATTATTAAAGAAAGAAAAACCAAATCCTTTAAAAATAAGGAATTGACATTGCTGTATTTGGATAACTGGTTTCTGTATAATAGATCCCATACTTTGGGCTTACTCATCAGGCAGAATATTGACAGAACAAGGGTTGCCACCTGTCTAGGTTTAAAGTGGACATCCCAGGTTTTCAAACGACTGTCTGGTTCAAAACTTTGTCCAAAAAAAATGTTAGAACATTGAAAAAACTGTACTGAATCCAGTCAGTTGCCAGTGATTCAATAACCTCGGTGTTATAACCCCAACTAAAAACACTGGGTCTGCCCCTGACTTCATCATGCTCACCATCACTGTCCCACCCCTGATGCAATCAGCCCTGACCCCATTGTTCGTGTTTAACCACCGAAAAAGGGGACCACCCTTGAGATTTTGGATGTTTTATTCTGTTTTTAGATTCAGATAATGGGGGTTATTTACTAAGCCACAAATTTATATTGACTCTTTTTGAGGCAAAAAGCCCAAATCCAAAAATCCTCCATCTCAGACCTGTCAAGATCATGTATAAGTCAATGGCAGATGCCCCTACCCAATTGGAAGATATTGCGGTCTACTCTGGGTTTAGCCTGATAATCTGATGGATTCTGGATTTTCGGGCAAAAACAAGAAAAAATCAAACGATTCTGAAAAATCGTACAATTTTTGCTTGATTTTATCAAGTTTTTTTTACTGATCTGATTAGTCCAGTTATCCAATATCAAATCAGGCAAAGTCGGGGATGGGAGTTTGGTCTGAAATAAATTCAGATTTTAGTAAATATCCCCCAAATATGAGGGCCCAAAACTTTCTTTTTTGGCCCCTACAAGAAATACCTGACAGCAGAATTTTGGTCTCATGTTTTTGGGCTACTGAAAGATGAGGTAGATGAAACACTCAAAATATTCCTGTATGCAATTGCCCTTTAGAACTTAATTTTCTTTTCAATTTAGCTTGGTCAGTGGATTGAGATAATTAGTGCCTTGTTTAAAGGTCTCTGACAAAGAACATTTTACTTGGCTCATTTTGAGAGTGCTTCTCTCTCAAATTGCTTTGCTATCTAGCCTCTTGAAAGCTATATCAGCTGGTGCATGTAATTACCGACCATACACAACAGCTTGCACTGCTAGAATATTTGCATAATTGTCTTTTACCAACACTGTTTCCTTTGTCAGTTTTTACTAGGGCACCGTTGTCAAACACAAGATAAACTTTATCTTAAGGGTAAGGACACACGAGACGATTTGTCGCCAGCGTTTTTAAAAAGCAAATCGCGGCGACAAGGCGATCGTCTTTTTGGAACAGGCGATTCCCAGCGACAATTGGCACAGAGCGATTTGTATCCCATTGCTCTGTGCGGTACGTGCTCCTGTCCGTATCAAAAAAGTGCTTCAAAAAAGGCATTTTCGAGCGTGTTTTCGTCAGAGTGTTTGTTCGGCGTGTTGTCTCGGCGTCTCTCCTCGAGTGTTTGTGCTTCCCGCTGTAACCTAGCGTCTTTGTATTTGAATACAATCGCTGCTACTTATCTGTATGTGTGTACGTGTCTAGGAGATTTCAGTGCTTTTCTAAGTACATGCTATTTCTGATGAATCGCTCGGAAAAGGGTCTCAGTGCGTTTTGGAGCTACAGGCGATTCACAAACGCGCTGTGTGCACAGTAGCTGGCGTTTTTCATATGGTTTTGTGCTGAGACAAAACGAGCGACATGTCGCCTCGATTTGCTTTTTAAAAACGCTGGTGACAAATCGTCTCGTGTGTCCTTACCCTAAGGTGGCCATACAAGTAGAGATATCGCCAAACGTGCAGATCTCTCGCCGATATGCCCACCTTGAGTTGGGCGATATTGGGCTGATCCGATCTTGGGCCCAACAATCGGATCAGAATGGAGGCGATACGGGCGGTCGGATCACAGGACTGCATACACGCACAGATGCGCCCGCTGTCTGACTAGGTTTTTTAACCTGCCAGATTTCGATCGGGGAAGCCGCTCCTGGTAACTAAGAGCCGAATTTCCAGGTTTCAACGCCGTGGACCCCCCCACCCCTGTCCGGCGCTCACTTTTGAGCGCCGTGGGAAAGGGGGGGGTGGCAAAATCAAGGCCGCCTCAGGCGGCAATGCGGGCAGGATCGCCCCTGGATGTAAGTGGTGCTTCTTTCAGTCCAATGACCCCTGCATCTCAACACACATTAATATTTTAACCCAAGCTCTGCACTGTAGGTAGGGGTTGCTTGACAAATAATATCATTCCCTGTCAAAGTCTATGGGAAATAAATGTTGGATGTTTTTTTTACTTAACACAAGAAAGATCGTAAATGGCTGAATTTAAATGGCCTTACTTTAGAAAAATGTGTTAAACGTACAAGATCCAGTTACGTGTCTTGTCTATTATATTATTATTACTTCTTAACAGTGATAATTGACTGTAATTCTTTATTATTACCTTCTCTACCTTGAAATCTATAATTTAGTCAAACATTTCCTCCCACAGCAAAGAGTGGGAGTCCAGACTCTTGCATAAGATAACAAGATTTTCATTGTTACAGGTGATGTAAGGAGAATTTAAACAATGGACAAGGAGGGTTAAGGTTCACTTTGTTTGATCTTACATGTTTGCAGTGGCCAAATGCTATTGAGCAATAACGCTTTAGGTAAGCTTCCAACAGACCTGTATTTTAAGCAACTAGAGTCTTGGGGAAAGCCTTTTTGGGATATATAATATAAGTAATTCTAATATTAGATATACCATGACCTAGATGAATGAAAATCTTCATAGTCTTTTTGGGATATAAACACCAATCCAGTTTTAATTTTCTTGAGAATTTCGTACATTAATAAAAAAATTTTTATTGGTACCTTATTGCACAAGTTTGACTGTGGTTATCAGACTTGCTCTCAGACTAAATGCTCAATATGGCCAACACACACGCACACACACAGTATCTGTCCATAGGACCAAAATAAGCCATACACTCCATAGAGCTTTAAAGGGCAAGGAAAGTCTAAAATAGAATAAGGCTAGAAATGCTGTATTTTGTATACTAAACATGAACTTACTGCACCACAAGCCTAATCAAACAAATAAGTTATGCTTTCAAAGTTGGCCACAGGGGGCTGTCATCTTGTAACTTTGTTATACATCTTTGCAAGACTAGACTACATACACATGCTCAGTGTGGTCTGGGCTTCTTGGAGATTGTTATAAATGATCAAAAAACAAAGCTGCTTGAGATCTGCATGGCTGGTAAGTAAGGCAGGGGCTCCCCCTGCTGTTTATAAGTATGATTGATTGTTTCCCTGCCAGAAGTTAGGGACTGACTGACAAATCTTATCCACAGCACTAAATGAAGGGAGAATTTCACTGCATACAGTCAGGTTTCTTATAAAAACGGTACACATTTTTTAATTAAAGTATTGGAGATAGATTTCATTTTCATTAAAGAAAGTAAAAATGGGATTTTATTTCTTTGCCTTTCCTTGCCCTTTAAGTTGAGATTGTGAGTCAAATATATATATAAAACTGTGTTTACAGCAAAATACCCAGGTACTATTAACAACAAATTCATCTACAAAAATCCAAGGTAATTGAGTGCACACTGGGAACCTGCTTGTTAGTTATTTTAAAAGCATAATTTTATTTAAGTTAATTAAAACTGATCAACGTTTCGGTCCAAGTCCCTAGACATCCGGAAAGGTGGCAAGCCTAGTTTTTACAATTGAGTCCTCTTCATAGATCTACAAGGCAGCTGTTATTTTGTGTTAAGGTGGCCATACACCGGCCGATAAAAGTTGCCGACAGACCAAGTCGGCAGCTTATTGGCCTGTGTATGGGGCCCTCCTATGGGCTTCACCAATCAATATTGGGCAGAACTAAAAATCCCGTCAGATCGCGGCCGCATCTGTTCGTTGGTGAGGTCCCACGATCCGACCGCCCATAGGCCTCCATTCTGATCCGATCGTTGGGCCCTAGGGCATTTTTTAAAAAAAACATTTTTTCCCACGACAGTATCCTTTAACATAACAATATGACCTGTTATATGAGCAGACCTTGCCTATGCATTTTACTGTAGAACAGTTCTTGTCCTACATATTTTCTGTCCCACTGCTTGTTTAATGGCTTTAGCTCTTGCTGCAGCAAGATCACCAGATGAAGTTCAACAGAAAAAAATAGCTTTTCAGTTTTACCTGCCCCTGCCATAAGTCATATGCATACATCTCTTGGAATGTGCAGTGCAAACAAGTTACTGAATGCTCATGACGCAATGCTCATCCTGAAATAGGATCAGATAAGCCAGCTTTGTTATCAGGAGATCATCACAACCTTACAATTATTACAACAGTTCCATTTACAAATGTGAAAAATGTGATATAGAAAATTGTATTACAAACATGCCTTAAAGGAGAATTCAACCTGTTAGGAAAAAAAAAACGTACCCCCCCACACCCTACGTAGACCCTCCTCCCCCCCCAGCCTTATTGCCCCCCCCCCCCCCCCGGGGAAATGCCCCAAACTTTTTACTTACCCCTCGGCATATATTCTGTCCTCGGAGTTTACAGGCACCATCTTCTTTCTTCGTCAATCTTCGGAAGGAGACATTTTCAGAGCATGCGCAGTTTGAGAAAATTTTCAGTCACAAAATTTTTTGGCGCATGCGCAGTTGTTTGGGTCCAAAAAATCTCTCTAACTGCGCATGTGCTGGATCTCCACTCTGCATCCTAAGTTTGACGAAGATGGGCCCATGAACCCCAAGGACAAAATATGCACCAAGGGGTAAGTAAAAAGTTGGGGCATTTTCCAGAGTGGGCAATTAGGCAGGGGGAGGAGGGATGGGGTGGGGGGTACAGGTTTATTTCCGAACAGATTGAATTCTCCTTTAAAACATGAATTGGCTTTCAATATTATGTTGCAGTTTGTTTCTTCAGGTATTTTTTTGTGTTCAGCAGCTTTTCAGGTTGGTATTTCACCAACTATCTGGTTGCCAGGGTCTTCTTTTCCCTAGGAACCAAGCAGTGGTTTCAACAAGAGGTGGGAATATAAATAGTAGAGGGCCTGCATAGTAAGTAATATAAAGTAATAATAAAAAAAGCCTCACAATGGGTTTTGGCTGCAGTGACCCCCATCTTAAAGGACATGTCAACCCCTGCAATGAAAATTTTATCAGAGAAATGCCTCATTAAGTTTTTTACATACCCAGTATTCAAGTCCTTGACAAGTGATCCATTAAGCAGCTTTGTTGATTTTAGCATTCTCCTGCTTTCCTGTACTATCTTCCTCTCTCCCCCCTCCCTTCAGAATGTGTGCCGTCACTTGGCGATCTGCATATGCGCACTTGTGTAAAATAATTTAGCACATGCGCATTTGAGTGGAATCAGCTTCAGCCGAAAGCTTCCAGCTTCCAGCGCTGACCTTTGAAGACAGGCTGCGTCTTCAATGGGCCAATTGAATAATTGCATTGCCGGTTGCTATGGGGACTTTTTACTTGCAAGCTTTAACTCTCCGCTCCGCTGCTTCTAGGACATATTTCTTCTGCTGACTGCAGGGAGCGAGGAAGTGAGCTGAAATATTAACTATCGCACTGCCCTTTCAAACCCAGATAACTATGTAAGTCCAGCAAACTTCAAGTTTTATTGAATCACAAGCCACAATAAAGAGGTCAGTGTATATAGGAAGAGCGCAACCCAGAAAAAATGGCCGCCGGGGGAAAGTTTATGCAGAGAGATAAAGAATGTGTCCGTGCAGGGAAGAGGGGAGAATTGTGCTGTGAAAATAATGTGGTTCAGGTGTGGGTAAGGTAATCTATACAGACATGGCAAAAGTGAAAAACGGCTTGACATTTCCTTTAAAGCTGAAAAAAGGCAGAAGAGAAATTAAAAGGACATTCTATAACATATTAAAGGAGTTGTTCACTTTTAGGTTAACTTTTAATAAGACTGCAAAGAATGCTCTTTGGTAAATGACATGTTGCAATAGATATTAAACTGCTCCTTGTTATTTTATCATGGGCCAATATACAACACAGGCAGAGGGCAGCGGAGTCAATGCTCCGTGTTCCCTCAGTCTAAACCTAATATATGTTCTCACTTTAACATTTGATTTATTTTATCCATGTTTATTGCATATGGATACCTGAATGACGCCTGAAATTAACAAACCATTTAAAAAGCTAGACAGCCTGTATGAGTAAATTCTAAAGCTGGCCTCTATACAGTCAGCACGTTAATCACCTATGCCACCCAGCCCGAGCCTGCCCGCACCTGGCTTTCCCCTTCCATTTATAGACCTGCCCCAACGATGACATCACAAAAGGGGCTGGTCAGGCGTGCATCTATAAAACTGGAAGTCGAAAGTGAGCAATCTAAGGAGCCCGACCTTTAGCTCCCACAGCTTCAGGCTGGCCCACTCATCACTAGAAAATTGATTTGCAGGTACCCCTAAGGGCCAGGACACATGGAGTGCTGGCTCCACTGCTCTTGGTTTGCTGTTTTTGTGCAGAATGAGAAAAGCTGATCCACTCCGTCTACCAGCTCTGTTGGTCTGCACTGAAAAGTGCATCTTGAATGTAGGCACATGGACCAAAGTGAAGTTCACCCCCAAAATGTCTGCTTTTTATGTATTTTGGCAGTTCTGTGAGCCTGCATGCAAGTTAAATGTGTACTTTTCAGTGCAAATTAACAGAGTTGGGAAAGGAAGTGGATCAGCTTCTCTAGGGCTGAAAAAATAAAAAACCACAGGCTGAGGGCAGTGGAGCCAGGATCCATTCTACGGCAGGAGCTGCCTGAGGCAGTTCCTGCAGTGCCCAAACTCTGTGTGGCCTCATCCTAAGGTCTCTGTGTGTAGGATCTCTGTATGCTGTCAGGTGGAATCTCATTATCTCTTTTACTTGAAGGTTTTCTGGTTCATGATGAATGCAAGCTGAAGTGAGTTTGAGCTGACTCCTAGAGGCTCGCTTGTTTTGAAACTGTTCAGGTTCCCCAGGCACTTCCATATTATTGTACACCTCTGCAAATTTAAGTACCTGTCATCAAGAATAGATACATACAGGCTAAACTGACAAATTATAGTGATTATACATTTATACAAAATCAGCACCACTGTATAATTTCTTTAACCCATATGGAAGCTATGTAGAAAGGATGTATATGCTGGTGTGTTTAGGGATATCTTTCAGGAGGTGATACTTTTTCTCTGACATAGTTTTTCCTCCAGCGGCAAAAACGACTAGTGTGATATTGGCCTTAGATTACAATAGGCATTTTCTCCACTAGTGTATGTACACTATGGGAGAAAACACCAACATAAGTGTGCAGTAATAGGCATAAAATTCACCTGTCGGTGCACATATGGGGCAGATTTCTTATGCACCCCCCTTTAAAATCTGCAGATGCCACACTGAGCCTGCTGATTAGTGGTGTGGGGGTAGAGAAATCCTTGACCCACATCTGACCCTAATCTGCCCCCTCTGAACCCAGCCTGGCACAGCGTTTCTCCTCTATTTGTAGACCTGCTCCCGCCCCAACATCACGAAAGGGCAGGGTGGGGGGCGAGCATAAGCCTATAAATTTAGGGGCTGGAAGCCGGCAATGCTAGGTTGCTGGGTGGAGAGGGCAGGAGAAGAGCTCAACCCAGGCCAGTCCGCAACCCTAAAGATTTTGAGCAGGAGCTGACCCGAACCACTGGTTTTGGGCCAGCGCTCACACCACTACCACTGATGTTGGAAGGGAAAGGTACAGTATTTTCTCCCCAATGTAGATAAACAAGAGAGACCACGCCTAGTGTAGAATAAGTAATTGAACTTTATTGGACACTTGAAAGTTTCCAGTGTTATTGATGACAAGATTCGGTGGGTAGTGCTGAGATCTTAATAAAGCATCCTAAATATTGTATGTTGCAGGAAATCACGTGCCTAGGGAGCAAGTTGTTTGTGTGCAGTGTTGATGTTAGAGTTGGCACTTTTGCAGTATTTCTCCAGCCTAGCTAGGAAAATACCAGCTAGGGCAAGTATTACAAATGTACTGGCAATGGCCTTGCTTGTAAATATGGAATTCCTAGCTGTTCTGCCTCTTACTGACCTGATCCACCCCGATTTTCTTCCCCCACTCCCCTTTATCCTGCCCACTATCTCCCTGTCTTAGCATGAATTATCTGTGGGTTCCACCATCATCATATCAGCGACCAGCCCTTCTTGGCCCCCATTGATCTGCAAGGGACTAAACAAAAAGGTGGCAACCTGAATTGGGGTCCTTAGTTTGATTCCAGCCCAACGTTTCACTACCTTTTTCAAGGGAATAGTGTAAAAACAGAAAAGTATTCTGTTTGTATTCCCTTGAAAAAGGTCGTGGGTAGTGACTGAAAGGTTGGGCTTTAAATAAAACTATTCTGACTTGATGGAAAGGAAACCATATATAGATTGTAATAATGCCTGGCTAGATAATTATTGACAAAGATTACCTCATATGCTGTTTTTCATACTCCACCTTTTGGAACCCATTGTTAAAATCAATCTCTCTACTTTTTGTACAAAAGTGCTATCAGTCTCTACCTTTCATATTTCCAATTAACGATTTCATAGCATCTTCTAGAATTGTAATGAATTAATCTAGTTAGTAAGTTAGGTTGAAAAAAGATACACATCAATCAATTTCAACCTTTTATATATTTCAACTAT
>CM044441.1:50111698-50153902 GCA_024363595.1 Xenopus borealis | reverse complement strand
TATACTTTAAAGCCTTTAGAGTGCTCCCACAACCCCCCTGTTTTGGTATTGTGTGTGTATGTGTGTATATATATATATATATATATATATATAACACCTGCCTAACTGCTACTGATACCCCAAGTCCCAAAATCGTCTCTCTGCATATCTTAGCCAGGGCCTCGGCCAGTGCAATTAAAATTACAGCATCCTCTTAATATAACCTCCCCTGTGTGTCCGTTCTGCAGAAGAGAACTTTCTTTAGAGCAAGTGGGTGGCTAGACCTGGGCCATAGTATTATTCGTCTGGTGCTTTCCCACTGTGATGTTATGACTCATTAGCATCAGTTAGTGATGTCACTTATTTCTATTTGCATAGTGTTTCTTCTGCATGGGTAACACCCTAGCAGCCTATATGCTGGGAGGAAGCTCTAGAGCTTAGAATGAGACTGGCTTTCTAAGGACACAAAAATAATTTGTTCACCTTCAAACAACTAGTGTTTGCTTTTAAACAGGTGACCAGTAAATGGTATCAGTTGATGGTTTCTATGGGTTACTGCACCTGGGCAGACTTATTCATTTTTACTACATACCCCTAATTGAGATTTAGGGCTATTCTTCTAAGCTCTTGTTCTCTGGAAGTATACTTGCTATGGATAAGAGGATACATGTTTTTTATTGGTACCTTTTCTGGGCAGCTCATCAATAAATAGCATAACTGAATAGCTACTTGTGGTGAGTGGAGAACAAGAACTGTTACCAGAGTAACATAATTTATGTTTCCATGGTCCAGCAATCGGTGCTCCCCATCCAACATAAGGCTAACATTAACAGAGACATTTAATGGAATGGTTACTCTACTGACGGGGCAAAACATTTGCAGTTCAGTGTTATAGTTTTACCTGCTGATATTGGTCTCGTGTTGTTCCATTATTAATTCTGTGATGTTGTGTATGTGAATTCTTAATGCCCTGTGGCTGAATGTCACCTGTTTGCAGCTTATAGTGGCTCTGTGTTAACCCACCCCACGTCAATATCTTTCTAATTTGATTCCTTTTCTGTGGAACACATTTATTGCGTTTACCACAGGATAAATAATGCTTATTAAAAACAGCATCACTGTAGATTTTTCAATAAATGTCTTTTTAATGGACACTGTATTCATTCTAATTCTTTGCACATGGCCTTGTATGGATGTAATATCTGTTGCTGATTGAAACCAGGCTCCACCATGTGAAATCTCTATTAACTGTCTAAAGCTGACCATAGACGCAAAGATAAAGTCGCACGATAATTAATTTTGTACAATTTCAGACCATGTGTAGATCGTCCTGACATTTTTCGTACCATGAAGATCAGTTATTTAGTCAGTCGCTCAAGTTAGAAGATTTCTGTGGGCTAACGATACTATCTCTGCATATGTATTGCCATATCTGCCCATATCAATGGGTGACTGTCACTACTATTTGTTGGCCATAACAATTGCTGTGTGTCAGTTCATGGCCAGAATGTTGTCTGATTTGTTCTTTTACTACTGTGAATGGTTAGTTGCAGGTTGGGAGATTGAGCTGTACAATCATTTTTACGATATGAAGCTAAAATCTGTACAGCTATATCTGGCTTTAGTCATTCCAATAAGTCTTTTAATCAAATATGTGATCCTACAGTACTCCAGATGCTGTTGAGCTACTTCTTGCACTCTCTACTACACTCATTACAATTCCTTTCATTTGTCTATGGGAAGCTTGGGTATCGCAGTAAAACAACAGGCGTAAAGGCTGCATGTCAGGACTGGACTGAGAATCAAAATAGGCCCTGGCATTTCAGGTACACAGAGGCCCAATCAGCCCACATAGAGGCCCAAACAATCCCCACCAGCCCACTGAATACTGACTTTCTATGGCACCTTATAGCAGCCCCTCTGGCATTTGCCCTAACCCACATATTGCCAGTCCGGGCCTGCTGCATGTTTCCTGTGGCTCCTTTAAATTCAACTTCATCAATAATCTCCCCCCACAAACACACATGTATACACTGTAGTTCCTTTCTAAAATGTATTGTTGATTGCTATATTTAGGCACACCTACGTGCAAGCTGTATGCTGGAAACTAAGCCGTATGCAAGCTGTATGCCGGAAACTATATACCTATAAGTATATTCCAGAACTTTGCATTAAAAATCACAGTAGAATAAATTAACGTTTTTTACGTAGAACTTTTTAATAATATAGCAAATGATTGCAGGATCTTCTTAAACCTATGCTTCTATGATGTCAATATAATTTTTGCATTTTAAACATTAACATAATCAAGGGTACAAATGGAAGAAACGGCATAGTACATGCACCATAGGTGATATTAAAGTTCAAAACAAAGATGGATTTGTAATCTTCTGGGTTTGATTGTCAGCGGCCTATTTCAGGCGAAACTTGTCCAAGCGACTTTCTGGGGGCTTAACTAAGATCGCATATATCAGGGTAGTAGCTTTTAACATCCGAGGCTGTCTAAGATAAAACTCAAGTTTAGGTAGGTATCTAAAGCTGGCCATGGACGCAACAATCCAATCGTACGAATCAAGGATTCGTACGATTTTCGGACCGTGTGTGGAGTATCCCGACATGTTTCGTCCGGCGTAGATCGGTCGTTTGGTCGATCGGACAGGTTGGAAAATTTGCCAGCTGCCGATAATATCTTTGCGTGTATTGCCGATCTGACGATTTTCAGTGGTAGACTGTCACTAGGTTTTGTTGGACACAACTTTCGTATGATCCCTGTAAGGGGCAGAATATCGTCTGTGCTTTTACTCCTTTATTTGATCTGAAGGTTAGTGGCAGGTCAGGAGATGGACACAGGTCTGAAAATCGTACAAATCCTCGATTCGTACAAATGGATCTTTGCGTCTATGGCCAGCTTTAGGGTGTGTTTGGAAACTGGGCCTGGAAGGCATGCTGTAGCTGGCTATATCAAAATTGCATATGAGATGGAAAATGATGTGCTACTTACAGTTCTTGAAATGATTTAAGTTGTCCCCATTCCACCACTTGCACCAGCTTACCTGTGAGTGAGAGCAGTGTGTACTACACCAGACCAAAGGCCCATACACCTGCTTCTGGGGGTGTTTGCTGGTATGGGTGCTTGTTATTTCCACATAGGGTTGTGCCTGGGGACCAGGTATCCTATTGGGGATAGAGTCATCCAAGATGCATCACAAAGATTCTCGTGTCTGTGTTCACTGAGAGTATTAGCAAAAGCTCTCACCTCTATACAAATGGTTTGCTAGGGCTTCCAAAGAGGTGGTGGAGGCTACCTCTACCAGTAGTGTCTAGTTGTTGAGATCTGGCGCCAGCCACCTAATCTCAACACTAGAGAGACAGAAGGAAATGGACCTGGGTTGGTCAGAGGGACCATCTCATCTATGGGGAAAAATAGTGGCTTTTTCCCAGTACAGCCTTAGGCTTGAATATCTTCCATATACTGGTCCACCACCACCCAGAGAAGCCTTATCCTTAACTATATGATGTATTTAATATAAAGCTTTGTGCCATCAAGAAGATGTGAAGTGAAACAGTGTCATTGAAACTGATTCTGTGTGTTATCTCAAAGCTATAGGTCTGTACGTTTAGCTTTCGGCCTATATTACTGGTGCTTATCTGGAGAATAACCTTATTTTTATGACTTAGTTGAACCCATAAATCTTTCCAGAGGGACTCAGACTAATCAGACTGATCCCCTTAATCATTCGACCTAAGGTCACATGATATTAAAGATTCTGCTATTCTGTCTCTTTCAGGCTTCTTAAATAGTTTTGAATCGAAAACTGAATATTGGTTTGTATGTATAATCATTATATATTACTGTTTGTATATGCAGAGCTGTTTTTAATCACAATGAAAAGAGGAATTTCTTGGGCAAAACAGATAACTGCGCAACTTTTTGTAGTGCAATCAAAATATCAGTAATGTAACTGGCAGTCCTGCAGGGTTCTGGCAATTCAGTATAATTTTGATACTGAAGTATTGTAATATCAGTGGATCTGGCCTTAGTGTGCCTGTTCTCTTTATGGATTTCAGAACAAATGTGCCACCTTACCTGGGAGTGAGAGCAGTGTGTACTACACCAGACCAAAGGTTGAACAAAGGCAATTTCCAGGCCCTACATCCAGGCTGTCAGAATGCTTATGTGTCAAGCAATGGCTCAGTTCTTTTGACAGATGCACTTGTGCTAATCATGAGCCACTTGTGCTGCTTACAGTAATTGAGGCCTGGGAGCTGGTTTGCTTAGCCATGCATTTGACAGCCCGTGGCAACATAACCATTTCTGCTCTTCAGTTTATTTGCTAGGCAGGAGTCTAAAGCTGGCCATAGATGATCAGATTTTATTGTTTGTGTTGCTCTACCATTAACTGTTTAGATGAAAATAAGTAGGAAAAAGTACAAATAAGACTATGTTCTGGCCTTTAATTGACAGACAACAATGATACGAAAGTTACTGTATTTTCAACAGACAGTAGTGACCGTTACCTATGGTCAGCTAGGGTAATTCATGCAAAGATATTACCGCTAGCCAATATAAATCTTTTAACCTGTCTGATCAACTGAACAACAGATTGCATTGGTACGAAAAAAAGTCAGAACACTCCACACATGGTCCAAAGATCATCCAAACCTTCGTTTTGTACGACGGTGCCATAAATAAATCAAAAACAAAGCAAATATTTGATCGTACGAATCTCCGATTCATACGATTTTTGGAACGTGTGGAGTGTCCTCACATTTTTCGTGCCATGGCGATCTGTCGTTTAGTCGATCTGACAGGTTAGAAGAATTCTGTCTGCTGCCTATTATGTCTCTGCATGTATTGCCGATCTGATGATATCAGTGGCAGACTGTCACCGGCTTTTGTTGGACATAAACTTTCGCACGATTGCTGTTAAAGGGCAGAACATTGTCTGATCTGATCTTTACTACATTATTTGATCTGAATGGCTAATGGCAGGTCAGGAAATGGCACCGAACGATCGTTGATCCAATATGCACGTCTATGGCCACCTTTATACTGTAGGTGAAATTGATGTAAACTTTCAGAAATTGCTCTTACCTAGTGTAGGCCAAGTTAAAAGGCACATATGGTTTGCCAAAATTGCCTCTTATTGTCTGCTATGAAAGTCTGTTAAAGACAATTGTCATTCAGAAATATGGTAGGGGCTGCGCACATGGGACTCCCTGAAGATTTTTTTGCAGGTGCTCGACGCATTGTTGTTACCTCCAGGCCTGGATTTCTCTTTGTGGCGCCTCTGGGCTGCATGGTCCTAGTGCCTGATCGCTTCATCTGTACCCTATCCCATACTGCAAGCACTTGTGCACATGTGCCAGACCATTGGGGAGCTGGCCCTCCCCATTGCTACTGGGTGGAATGCCACCCCTGAAATCTTTCTGCCCTAGGCCCGGGCCTTTGTGGCCTTAGAGACAAGCTGGGGCTTGTTACTTCACTGAACTTAGATGATCTGTCAGACTGATGTTATATTGCCTTCCATATATATATATTGTTGGATTACAGCTCCATCTTAACTGGGTACTTAAGTTAACATTTGGTATGTCATAGAATGGGAAATTCTTAGTCTTCATTTTATTTATTTATTTATTTAAATGATTTTCCTTCTTCTGAGTTGGGTATGGACTGAGTGGGTGGATCTTTATAATAGGGATGCACCGAATTCACTATTTGGGATTCGGCTGAATCCCTGAATCCCTCATGAAAGAATTTGCCAAATACAGAACTGAATTCTAATTTGCATATGCAAATTAGGGGCTGGAAGGGAAATAGTGGGGGGGGGGGAATGTATTTAAAGGACCAGTAACATCAAAAAATGTAATCCTTTTAAAGTAATAAAAATTCAGTGTTTGCCCTGCACTGGTAAAACTGCAGTTTGCTTCAGAAACACTAATATTGTTTATAAAAATAATCTGCTGTGTAGCCAAGGGGGCAGCTAGTCAAAGGAGAAAAGGCTCAAGTTACACAGCAGACAGCAGATAAGCTCTGTAGAACATAATGTTATCTGTTATCCATTGCTTATCCTGTGCCATGTAGCCATTTTTCAATTTCCACCATTGCTACTCAGCAGCTTGTTTATATGTACTATAGTAGTGTTTCTGAAGCAAACAGATCCGTTTTAACAGAGCAGGGCAACACTACATGATACATGCTTTACTTTAAAACACTTTAATTTTTTGGTGTTACTGTCCCTTTAAGTGAAATCAATGGAACACAAGTCTGCATGGACACTTCTAGTGTTTATTTAACGCGGAGTGCAGTGCAAAGTTTCGGGGGTAAACCCCCTTTTGTCAAGCATACAGATTTTAAAGTTTTTTCTTGAAGGCTTGCATCGGGAGGTGACCAAGCCTCCACCTGTGTGCACCAGGCTCATCTTGTTTAGCTCACAAGCAGGGTGTGCAAGAATACACAACTTTTCCTGGTTGAAAGAAAATGTTTTCCTTGTTTTGTGATGAAAAGTCATGTCCTTTCAATTCCTGCCCCTAAATTGAATATAGAGTTAAATTCATTTCGACCAGACACAAAGGCTGAAAAGGACCAAATCCTGACCGAATCCCAAACCAAATCCTGGATATATTATCTATCTATGTTATATGCTTATGTGTTTGTTTAATTCATTAAGGCTTGCCATGCATGTAACTAGCCTGGAACATATTTATGCAAGGCATTATTTTGTCAGGAAGGAAGGAGTTCATGTTTGCTTCCTTTATATGACTGCTTCATGTTTAATTATCTGCAGGATGCCAGACAGAAGTTCCGCTCTGTACTAACTGAAGCAACCCTGAAACTTGATGAAATGGTCAAGAAGATTGGGAAAGCTGTTGAGGATTCTAAACCATACTGGGAAGCCCGAAAAGTTGCCAGACAGGTACATTAATCCCTGGCTGTGTTGTTACTTCCACAGAATTAAATCAAATGCAGGTATGGGATCTGTTATCCAGAAACCTGTTATCCAGAATTCTCAGAATTACAGAAAGGCCAACTCCCATGGATTCAATTTTAGCCAGATAATCAAACTTTTTAAGAATGATTTCCTTTTTCTCTGTAATAATAAAAGATAACCTTTAAATTGCTCCCTACTAAGATATAATCAACCCTTTTACAATCAAAACCAGCCTATTGGGTTTAATTAATGTTTTTCCAGTAGACTTATGGTATGAACGTCAAAATTACGGAAAGATCCATTATTTCAAAAAACCCCAAGCCCAAAGCATTCTGGATAATAGGTTTGCATTGAAATACTCATTATTTCCATCCAGTACTTGTAAATGAGCTCACGCTGTCTCAGGGTACTTACTTACTGGCACTGAAGTCTGCAAGTATCTAATTCATAAATACGACACAGCATCAATGAAGTATGAAGTTAAAAATCCTTTATCTAGAACATTGCCGGGAGCAGGCCAGAAATGTTGCAATTGTAACAGATCAAAAGCCATATCCACTAAATTATGTCGCAGCCACTGGATTTTGGGAAAGAATTGTGTAGTTGGTGAATGCTGACCAAACCATATTGTATCTAATTCATAAATTCAAATCCTGCGATTCGGTAAAAGCCTAGTCCACACTGATTTTTAACGTGTAATCCAACCCAGTTGCCTGATTGGCATTGATGCATTTTCAACCTGTAGTCCAACCAAATTGCTCACTGACTGATTGGCAGTTTTTTCCTCTGTTTTTCCGCCGGCGGTCATAAACACTATGTGTGACATTAGCTTGATACACTTGGGGTAGAAAGTAATTCTATACAATATGTAGTAGAAATAAATCTAGTTGTACTTTTTGTTCTGTCCAGCTGCTTTAGACTTATTTCTAGTAGCTAGAGTAAATAATGTACTAGATGAATGAAAATCATCCTAGTCGTATGCCATACTATATGCTCTTGCGTGAGCATGTTTTAGCACATCAAGTTAAAGTTGATGCTACCATTTTAGAGTGTGGATTGCATCTCTTCTGGCACTGCAAATTACATTTGCGGGTGATTCTTTTAGTGAAATTCTGTTGTATCAATTGAAGCAGCCCACTGTGAGAACCCTGGAATTAATGCCAAAATCAGGGTCTCGGTAGCTCTGTAGTTCCACTGAATTGTGCCAAAGTGTCCCTATGTGCCCTAACGATGTGGAAGAAGCAGGATGGACACAATAGCAACTATATGGAATAGTTATGTGCGGGTCGAGACAAACCCCGGCCTGCACCCACCCTCCCCCTTCCATTTATAGACCAGCCAATGATGTCACAAGTGGGGGGCAGGTGCACGCCTATAAAACAGGAAAAAAAAAAAATATATATATATATATATACCACCAATATATATATATTGCAGGCCACAGTTGGTTCGAGTTAAAGGACCAGTAACATCAAAAAATGTAATTCTTAAGTAATGAAAATATCATGTAGTGTTGTCCTGCACTACTATAATTCAGATAAACAAGCTGCTGTGTAGCAATGGTGGAAATTGAAAAAAAGACTATATGGCACAGGATAAATAGTGGATAACAGATAACATTATGTTCTACGGAGCTTATCAGCTGAGTAACTTGAATAGCTGCCCTATTGCTACACGGCAGCTTATTTATCTAAGCAATAGTAGTGTTTCTGAAGCAAACACAGCAGTTTTACTTGTGCAGGGCAACACTGTATTATATTTGTATTACTTTAAAACAATTCAATTTTATTTTTTGATGTTATTGGTCCTTTGACCTGAACCAAACATGACCTGCAAGAGAAGCAGAGAGGTTGGCCCGAATCTGCCTGACCCGTGGGTATCGGACAGCAATCGCAATAAGCACATTTTTTGTGCCCATGTAAGCAGTCATACCTAATCTTTGCTTTTCTACTTACTTGCTTTGAAAATATATTACTGTTTACTTGCTATTCATGTCATGCCTCACCTAGACATTTATTACCTTTAGCTCAATGATCACCACCCTGTAGCTTTCCTATAACCCAGGGGTCCCCAACCTTTTTTGCTCGAGCCACATTGAAAAGAGTTGGAGAGCAACACAAGCATGAAAAAGTCCATGTGGATGTCAAATAAGAGCTCTGATTGGCTTTTTGGTAACCCCTATATGGACTGGCAGCCTACAGGAGAGAATGTTTGGCAGGACATCTGTTTTTTATGCAACCAAAACTTGCCTCTAAGCCAGAAAAATAAACACCTGCTTTGAGGCCACTGAGAGCAACATCCAAGGGGTTGGAGAGCAACATGTTTTGGGATCACTGCTATAACACCTTGCAGGTAAGGGGGTATAGCTTTTTAAAGCCAGAAAGCCACATAATGAAGAATCCTGTTACTGTTTAATATTCAGTCCTTGACTGTTAATGCATTTTGCAAAACACATATTTCCTCCCCCAAAAAAGTCTTAAAGGAGAACTAAACCCATACTTTAAAAAAAACCCTCCCCCCGTAGACCCACTCCCTCCCCAGCCTACTTACTACCCCGGGCAAATATCCCTTACTTTTTACTCACCCCTTACAGGCAGATTCAGGCATCTGAGTTCACGGCAGCCATCTTCTTCAGTAATCTTTGTGTATTCTTTCCGCTCTTCGGAGATTCCCGTGAGTTTCGGCGCATGCACAGGTGTCTGGATATGAGAAATTTCTCCAACTGCGATACACGAAGATCACCAAAGAAGAAGATGGCTGCCATGAACTCCAATGTCTGAATCTTCTGCAAGGGGTGAGTAAAAAGTTAGGGTCATTTGCCCAGGGTAGCAAGTAGGCTGGGTGGAGTTGGGAGAAGGTTTTTTTTAAAAGTGTGGGTTTAGTTCTCCTTTAAGACATTATCTGAAGAAACCACTATTCACAATATAGTTCAGAGCAATGTACAAAAAACATGCTTCTGCTGGTTGAGTCTGGACAAATAATTACAACAAAGTGTATACATATGTTGTGTGCTTTAGTAGCCATGGGGTGTGATGCAGTTTTACCTGCAACATACTCCTACCTCCCAACTGTGCTGTTTTTTTGACTGCTCAACCCGAAGTCCCTCATTTGTACTGAAAAGTCCCGTTTTTTTCTGCACTGAACAGCCAGAAAAAGAAACACAGTTTCTAACTTAGTTGGCTTTCGGCAGAGAGCCCAGAACAGCCACAGCAGCAGATAAGATTTTCTTTTATAACAATTTCTAGATCAGCAAATAAGTCATTGTAACAATATAATACAACAGGTCCCTTGGGAAAAGTTAGACTAACAGCTTAAAGGGCAATTCACCTTCATTAGCAAAACTGTAATAACTGAAAAAAAAACAGAAATATGTTCAAACTTTCATAACCTGCCAGATTTTGTAGAATGAACATGGTTATTAAGGGTGCGGCCATAAAAATGGGCATGGCACATTTTTGTCCCTCATTTTATTTAAAAAATGTTAGGAGGTACTTGCTACTTTCAAGGTTAAAACTGCCAAACATTTCATTGGCCACAGTAGGATCACCAACCATCTTCAAATGGTTCAAGGGACCTCTGTCATTGACTCCTACATGACCTTGAAAGGTTTTAGATGGTGTATTTTCGGATTTGTGTTTTTAAAAAAACTCTGTGGTTTTTCAAACCAAAAAATCCTTAAAAACTCGAACCATAATAAATCTGCCCCTAACTAAAGTAACTTCTGCTTCTCACATGTCCCTCATATATTGCCAAAAATAGGCCGGGTATTTAATGTGTTCTCTGAGTTTACTTGGTATAATTCATTACATGGAAACCATCTGATCTGTTTTCACATCCAAAGCTATAAGACCCATCTATGGAATACCAGGAGTACGTATTGGGATCAGCAATTTACACTGCAATGTAAATATATTACAATTACATTATCATTAACTCCGTCTCTGAGCATCAGGAGCACTCAAACCCTCATGGTCACAACATGTACCTTTTATTCTAGGAAGTTTTCTGTTTTCCTCTAATGAACCGTAGTGTGCAATGCAGGGTGGCTAGTAGCCAAGCAATTCGTAAGAATAGTTTATTACTGGAGAGCAGATAGACATAACGTATTTAACGGAAGGAACTCTTATTGCAGAAACCTTTTGTTATTTGAATGGAAACATTTAATATATCCTTAAATGACTTTTTTTTTTTTTTTTTTTGGTATTTTGTTTTCATTAGTCTGAAGGGAAAAACTTGTAATAGGAAGTTAAGAAATGCCGGTTCCATTGGCTTCAATAGAGTTAGCATGCTGCTATACACAAGCTCAGCAATGCACACTTGTAGGGTCAAAATTTCATAAAGTAGAGATGCTTGGGTGGTATCAACTTGTTTTGGAGTTCTTCCCGCCACAGGCAGCAGCACCCCTGATTCCCAGGGGCTGCAAAGATCCCACTCCTGGTAACTTAAAGAGCCCAATTTCTGGTTTTGCTGAGAACCTGGTGTTTCTTAAAGGAACAGTAACACCAAAAAAATTAAAGCGTTTTAAATTAATGAAAATATAATTTACTGTTTTCCTGCACTGGTAAAATTGACCTGTTTGCTCCAGAAGCACCACTATAGTTCATATAAACAAGCTGCTGTGTAGCAATGACGGAAATTGAAAAAGGGCAGTATGACACAGGTTAAATCGTGGATAAAAGAGAACACAATTCTGTTCTACAGGGCTCATGTGCTGTGTAACCTAAGCCTTTTCTCCTTTGAATGGCTGCCCCCATTGCTACTAGGGTTGCCTCCCGGCCAGTATTTTACCGGCTAGGCCGGTAAAATACCGGCAGGGAGGCAACCCTAGTAGCTGGTAAAACACCCACCAAGCCCGGGGCCGGTATTACAAATTTACCGGCAATGTACCGGCAATTTGTAATACCCTTAAAAAGACCCATCGGCCAGCCCCCAATCCCCCTGTATACTTACCTTTCCTCCCCTTGTTGAACGCGCAGCGTCGTGGCCACGCCCCAAAAACATCATAGGCCCACCCATTTGACGTCATGTGCTTCCCCTTTTGGGCCCCGCCCCCCACAGGCTGGTAAAAAAACTTAGAAAAGGTGGCAACCCTAATTGCTACACAGATGCTTATTTACATAAATAATAGTAGTGTTTCTGAAGCAAACACAGCAGTTTTACCAGTGCAGGTCAACACTGTATTATATCAGTATTACTTTAAAACACTTTAATTTTTTTTATGTTACTGTTCCTTTAATAGATCTATCATCCTTTAACATTGTTGGTTTAGATTTTCTTGCCCAAATATACCCTGATGTACTCTTCAAGTAAATGAACCATTAAGAGTAGAAAAACAAGTTTGTGTTCTATTATTTATTAACTGTGTAAATGGGAATAGAGTCTGGTTTAGTTATGCAGGCTTTACCCGGTGCATATAATAGACTAAACACAAAACCCATAAATGTAAATTTCTTTATACAAGAAGGGGATTAGAAATCCCAAGCATCTCTACCTGTCTGGTTCAAGTTGCACTGAAACTTTATTATGTGTTGGTTGTCCCTGTCTTGAAATAATATCCTATAGGAGCATGAAATACACTGGAACCATAGAAAACAATGAGCCACTGTTCTCCATGTGAAATAGATCTCTGTTCCACTTAGGCCTGTAAACATCATATTTTAATGTAATCCATTACAAAGAGCTTTTTTCTTGTGTATATAAACACATATTGCAAACCAGTAGTAGAGATGCTCTGCAAGACATGTTGTTATGTACTCTTGAGATTCTCCCTCCTTTGTGCATCAACATTTTTTACTTGGAAGTGATGAAGATGCTTCCACAATAATTTGGTTACGGTATTCTCTTATATAGCAACTCGTGGTAAGACACAGCAATTTGGCCACTCTAATTTATAGCCAAAAAATTGTGTGCTATATTCTAAAATATACAGTACAGGTATGGGATCCCTTATCCGGAAACCCATTATCCAGAAAGCTCCGAATTTTGGAAAGGCCGTCTCGCATAGACTTCATTTTATCCAAATAATCAAAATTTTAAAAAATGATTTCCTTTTTCTCTGTAATAATAAAGCAGTGTCTTGTACTTGATACAAACTAAGATATAACAAATCCTTATTGGAAGCAGAACCAGTCTATTGGGTTTATTTCATGTTTACTTGATTTTCTACTTAAGGTATGAAGATCCAAATTACGTAAAGACCTATTATATGGAAAACTCCAGATCCCACACCTGTATAACTTTTTTGCCTTAAGACCCATAGGCCACAACTAAGATATGTTGTGCTTCAAATGACAAGTGCTCTCATACCGTGCCCCAGGATCAGTAGTGATTTATATTTTAGAGGGCACAAATAATTACAAGAAAGTCTGTAATGTATTTTAAGTCTTCATTTGTAAAATGGGCTTTTGCGTGCTTGCCTCTGGATCTACAGCAATAGAGTCTGGTGGCAAGCTTTGCACAATCTGCAGACGTGTTGTGAAAATGCGTTTACCATCTTGTGAAGATTTAAATGCCTTATATATTATAGAACACTTTTTTCCCAGGCATACAGGTTTTTCTTTGGCTAAACAATGTTGAAACCAGCAACTCGACAAAAAGAGAGTGTTCTGGCAGACTCGCAGCAAGGGGAGTGGAAATCCATTTATATGCAAAAACAGGATAGGCACTCAAGAATCCGTATAGAATACCAAAACGTATGTTAAAAAGTAAAATCTTTATTTAGGCCAGCATCTTCACTGCCTTACGCAATTTAGCTCCAAGAGCACTGAAACGTATTCTTGCATGCCTTTGCCATTTTGCAGATATGATGCATCAGCAAATAATGTATTCAAACAGGCCCAATCCCCAAACAGACAAATTCATAGTACATGAATATTTTTGGCCAGCATTCATGCACCAGAATTAATATAATTTTATTGGTACATTATGGGAAGATTTACTGTTCGGACAACAAAATATTTTGATCTACACCAAGCTTTTAAATTTGATCAAATGTGTATGGATTTCTCTGAATGAATTGCAAGTTAGGGTTTGGGTAGGGGACATGAGAGAAGATGCTTCCATGGCTCTTTCCTCCCACCCTCTTGTCAAGTATGTTGGAAGCTGATATTTCTGGTGCAATTGCGCTTTATCGGTTAAATGAGTGGTTTCACTTGGCTGTCATGAGCCAAAGTATTCTGTACTCTGCTCAAACATTCGAGACTAAGCAAATAGGGCAGGTAGTTCGTACAGAGTCCCATTGCAGTCTGCTGCTCCATTACTGGTGCAAGTGAGGGGATGGGATACCTACCATAAGTGCCTCTACCCTATATGAATGCATTGCTGCCAAACTTAGGAGTACAGAGCTCTAGGGCATTTTTTTAAACCTAGAAGGCTAGGAAAACATGTTGGTTTGTGCACATTCTTTACACTTTGCAAATGACCTCTTGTGTTACAAGGGACGTTGACCAAAAATGTGACCTTGTACTATCCTTAAGGGCAGAGACACACAAGCAGATTTGGGGAGATTAGTCACCCGGCGACAAATCTCCTCTTCTTCTTCTCCCCGAACTACTTACCCACCAACTAGAATGAAATGAATGGCGGGATGGCACTCTGAGAGCTTCATTTTCCGAAGTTTCCTTGTGAGTCGTGGATCACCTTTCAGTTAACTTTGAGTATGTTACAGAATTTCCAATTCTAAGCAACTTTTCAAATGATCTTAATTTTTTTTTTAATAGTTTTTTAATTCTGCCCTTTTCTTCTGACTTTCCAGCTTTCAAATGTGGGTCACTGACCCAATCTAAAAAAGAAATGCTCTATAAGGCAACAAATGTATTTTTATTGCTACTTTTTACTACATCTTACTATTCAGGCCTCTCCTATTCCTATTTTAAGTCTCTTAGTCAAACCAAAGCATGGTTACTAGGGTAATCTGGACCCTAGCAACTACATTGCTATAATTGCAAACTGGAAAACTACTGAATAAAAAGCTAAATAATGCAAAACCCACAAATAATAAAAAATGAAAACCAACTGCAAATTGTCTCAGAATATAACTCTCTATCACACTAAAAGTTAACTCAAAGGTGAACAACCCCTTTAAAGGAACCGTTCAGTGTAAAAATAAAAACTAGATAAATAGATAGGCTGTGCACAATAAAAAATGTTTCTAATATAGTTAATTAGCAAAAAAATGTAATGTATAAAGCCTTGAGTGGCTGGATGTCTAATATAATAGCCAGAACACTACTTCCTGCTCTTTAACTTTGAGTTAGTAAGCGACTTGAAGGGAGGCTGCATGGAACACAACTGTTCAGCGAGTTTGCAATTGATCCTCGGCATTCAGCTCAGATTCAAAAGCAACAGTTATGACCCATGTGCCCCCCTCCTCGAGTCACTGATTGGTTACTGCCTGGTAACCAATCAGTGGAAATCAAGAGAGCTGAAAAGCAGGAAGTATTGTTCTGTTCTGTTGGACATCCAGTCATGCCAGCCTTTATACATTATATTTTTGCCTAACTAACTATATTGAAAACATTTTTTATTTTGCACTGCTATGCTGAACAATTCCTTTAAGAGACCTACTATAGAAAGCTTTTTCCTCGCGATCATTATGGAGTTAAGCAGATGCTTTGGCAGTTGCAGTGCAGTCTACAATATCATCAGGTGAGTCTGAGACAGAAGCACAGTTTGAAAATAAAGGTATACAGGGATGGTTAGAGAGCTAAAGGTAAAGCACTGAATGAAATGTATAAAAATATCATAAATAAAGAATGGTAGGCTTTATGTAATGTTATCCACCAAGTTTGCTTTGTGGTGACTACAAAGGGAATGAGTGAATAAGAACATGCTTCACTGGTTATACACAAAGACTTTGAGCATGGTTAAATAACCATAAAACAAATGACCCCTGACAGAAAGCAACACCCTGCGGCAGGCTTTGTCCTCGTAGGTAGACTGCACTTCTGTCCATGAAGATGCATCCACAAGAACAATTTTTATCTGTGCCTGTAATAATAGCTATATTTTGTGAGGAGTCCTTTGTCTAGCCTGGTTTTTCTGATCTCTATGTATAGTAGATTATCATGTTGTGCAGTCACCTTGACAAACCACTTGTAGCCATCTGTATGCTGAACAAAAATGCTGTCTGTTATTATTATTATTATTAACATGTACTTATAGAGCGCAAACATATTTTGCAGCTCTGTAAAGTAAATGTGTTTATACAGCTAAATCACATGAATGACATACGTAGAACATACAACGTTACATACACAACCAATACAGGTACTGTTCTAATAATAAGGCAATGTCCTTGCAAGAAAATTTGTAGCTGTACCTGTCCCTGGACCAGAAAAGGACCCCTGCTCTACAATATAAAATTTAATTCCTGAACCTGCAAGTGTATTTTTTTAATATCTGCGTTTAGGCAGCCGTTTCAGGTCATTTTGCCTGGTCATGTGCTTTCAGAAACAACCAGTGCTTCACTATGGAACTGCTTTCTGGCAGGCTGTTTTTCCTACTCCATGTAACTGAATGTGTTGCAGTGGGACCTGGATTTTACTGGGGGGTGTTATACCACTCAAAGCGGTAAAGAGTGACTGAAATTTATCAAAGCAGAAGTCACATGACTGGGGAATCCTGGAGAACTGACAATATGTCTAGCACTATGTCAGATTTCAAAATTAAAGGAATTGTTCAGTATAAAAGTAAAAACTGGGTAAATAGATAGGCTGTGCAAAATAAACATGTTTTCAATATAGTTAGTTAGGCAAAAATGTAATGTATAAAGACTGGAGTGACTGTAAGTCTAACCTAACAGAACACTACTAATTGCTTTTCAGGTCTCTTTTGTTTACACTGACAGGTTACCCTGGTTACCAGGCAGTAACCAATCAGTGAATTGAGGGAGGGCCACATTGGTCATAACTGTTGCTTTTGAATCTGAGCTGAATGCTGAGGATCAATTACAAACTCACTGAACAGTTATGTCCCATGTGAACCCCCTTCAAGTCGCTGACTTACTCAGATTTAGAGAGCTGAAAAGCAGGATGTTGTGTTGTATTCTGTTATGTTACACATCCACTCACTCTAACCTTTATACATTACATTTTTGGCTAACTAACTATATTAGAAACATTTTTTTATTTTGCACAGCCTATCTATTTACTCAGTTTTTATTTTTACCCTGAACTGTTCCTTTAAATATAAAAATATCTGTTTGCTCTTTTTAGAAACCGATTTCAGTGCAGAATATGCTCCCTTTTCCTGTGTTTTTATTCTCTTTTTTTTTTTTCTTTTTTTGCCAGTACAAAACATGCAACAGTCTGCCTCTTGGCACATTGAACCGTATTTCCCAACATGCTGATCTGTGCCATATACTGTAGTACATGCTGAAAAGCCACAAGGACTGACATCTACTTGTGATGTTTTCCCTTCCTTGGATTCTTGCTTTTTTCTTGTGTTCATTTCCAGAACTTTAGACAGAATTCTTGTTACCCAGGAGAAGATACATTTAATGCTGACGCCAGCCCTATTAATTAATGAATGAACACTTTTTTAGTAAATGAACTAAAAGTTGCAATGTTTGTCCCAGGTCGAACCATAGATATTGATCAGTAAATGCTGCCTGCTGGCTGGTCTGGTGAAAACTTTCTGATCTGGTGAAAACTTTTATTACATTACCACTTTGATTCCTTATTTAGTTGTTGACATGGAAACCTTTGATTTATCATGCAGTTTTTCAGCCTCCATAGAGTACATTAAAAACACAAAAAATAAGAAAAACCCTGTTATGAAATTGGTGTGTTAAATTTCTGTATTTGGGCACTTTCTTGGTTGCAATGCCATGCATTTTGCATAATATTTTAAAATTTCCTCTTCAGGCCCAGCTCGAGGCACAGAAAGCCACCCAAGACTTCCAACGTGCCACGGAGGTATTGCGGGCAGCTAAAGAAACAATATCTCTGGCGGAGCAGAGGTTGCTGGAAGATGACAAACGCCAGTTTGATTCTGCTTGGCAGGAAATGCTGAACCATGCCACTCAACGGGTAAGACTTGGCTACATAGAGAAACAAATGCCTGCTTTACCTTCTGTGGGCTGGTCTATTATCATGAATCCATTGATGGTACTAGGATCTACGTAGAGGCAGACATTTTGTAGAAACCTAGATCTATAGTATTGATGACATTTATACAGTTCTTATACACACATTTGTTAAAGCAGTTGATTATAAGCTCCCTCCAATTGCGTCCAGTGCCCCCCAGCCTGGTGATGCTGAATATCAGTGGACCATACAGCCACCCTTCCTCGCCATAAACTGCTTGGGTAGGCAGCTTCACGCCAGGCAGATCCTGGTGGGAATTGGTGAGCTTATACAGCTATATAGATATACATATATTGTCCATACTGGAGATCCACCACAGCAACTGCATCTCTTAAGGGCCCTATCATAGGCCTTTGTGGCTTTTGCCTGAAACTGGTGATAATTGGTGCTATGGCTAGTAATGAAAAAAATGCGTGTTAAGTGATTTTAATATAGTCCATTTGCATTCATTTTGGAATTCATAATTTGAATAGCTACAAATCATTCCTATAATGATAAAGCACATTTATAATGAGGGATTACAACCCCTTGAGCTCAGGTTATACTTCTCAGTCCATTAGACGATAAACTTGCTGTCATATAAACTTGTTTCAGCTCAAAGGTTATGTTATAAGTGAAACAGACCTGCTAATAGATTCCCCAGAATGTGCTGACTCATAAAGCCATCATAAAGCCCTAGCCTGTTGCAGATAAGCATTAAACTGGTCTAAATGTTTCTGTAATGTGTTACAGTAAGTTACTTAACACTGTTTGTGTGGCAGATTAATTAAATTAAAGCAATACATTAGACGACCATGCTAGTTGTTGAACCAAAGTGCCGAAGTTTACCAAATGTCATTGTTCTGCTCTTGAGGCTGGGGACAGACAGGGTGATTCGGGGAGATTCTGTCGCCTGGCGTTTAATAGCAGGCGACAATCTCCCCGAACTTCCTTCTCCCTGTCCGTCGCTAGTGCGGTGCAGCAATTTCCGGAATCGCCCAAAGTTACTTCGTGTGGAAACTTCGGGCAATTCCGGAAATCGCCGCGCCGCATGTGCACAGCGCTGGCGCTTTTCCATTTAAACTAGCGACGGACAGGGAGAAGGAAGTTCGGGGAGATTGTCGCCTGCTATTAAACGCCAGGCGACAGAATCTCCCCGAATCTCCCTGTCTGTCCCCAGCCTGAAAGAGCAGGAAATTATTTAAGAATTCGATGCTGTTTTATTTGTCAGTTTGTGCAGATCAGATTGTATGGTGGAATTCATATAATCCTTATTTACTCCTCATGTTCTTATTAACATTTGGTTCTATAGCCCCAACATATTTTGTAGCGCTGTAGCTGACTCTCGTATTTGCCAGCCCCTTGCCTTTTTGTTCTCCGGGACAGCTTTAAAGAAAACTAGGTTAATAGATAGGTTGTGCAAAATGTTCCTAATATAGTTAGTTAGACAAAAATGTAATGTATAAAGGCAGTGGTGTAACTACTTGCTGGTGGGCCCTGGTGCAGGATTGGCACCCAGGCCCCCTTATTGGGCTCTCCCCCTATGAATTGCACATTGGAGTTCTCCTAGCCTTTCCGGCGGGCCCGAGAGAGAGTGGGCCCTGGTTCAATTGCACCCCCTGCTCCCCTGGTAGTTACGCCACTGCATAAAGGCTTGGAGTGACTTGTTACCCTGGTGACCAAGCGGTAACCAATCAGTGACTTGTGGGGGGCCACATGGGTCATAACTGTTGCTTTTGAATCTGAGCTGAATGCTGAGGATCAATTGCAAATTCACTGAACAGTTATGTCCCATGTGGCCCCCCTTCAAGTCACTGACTGACTCAGAGTTAGAGAGCTGAAAAGCAGGAAGTTGGATTCTGGCTATTATTTTAGACATCCAGTCACTCCAGCCTTTATACATTACATTTTTGCCAAACTAGATTAGAAATATTTTTTTTTATTTTGCACAGCTTCTCTATTTATCCATTTTTTTTATTTTTACACTGAACTCTTCCTTTAAACTAGTATGGAGCACACCTTGGATGTAGGTTCCATTCCCAAGGGTTCCAAATTCCAGTTGAAGTGGAAGTTTCTGACCTGTAGCTAAAAATACTTGATAGGGAACAGGGTGACATCCATGCCCCCCCATGCACCGTTTTTTTTTTTGTATTAATGTGCACCTCCCTGTTTGCAAGGTGATGGAAGAGGAACAGAAGAAGACTCGCAGTGAGCTGGTACACAAGGAGACGGCTGCTAAATACAATGCAGCCATGGGCAGGATGAAGCAGCTGGAGAAGAAATTAAAGAGAACAATCAACAAATCAAAGTAAGCCCTAAGGGACACTAAACAATGTGTTGTGAACAATGCTCTTTATGGGCCTGTCTTGGCCGGTGTGATTGCAGAGTTTTGCTTTGCTTGAGTCAAAAAGAGAATGCTATATGAAGCATTTATATTGTGGTAATACAAAGATATTTGCGTGCCAGTTCCCACATTTATACATTATTATTAGCTCTATAAACCCTATTTTGACAGAAAATGTCTGGGGTAAAGCAGGGATGACATGGCACCTCTGTTCTTTGCCAGTAGGAGAGGCTACTTACTTGCTTGTCCTTGGAGATGTATATTGATTGATTTAAAACTAAATTGAAACATTAAAACTAGAACTGATTGTACTGATGCTTGATTGTATGGTGCATAGTCTTGAAGATGGTCCTAGGTATGAGCTGTAATATTAATCTGTACTATATGTCTTCAAGTGCATCTGATGAGACCCAATTAAAGGAAAACTATACCCCGAAAATGAATTTTTGAGCAACAGATAGTTTATATCAAATTAAGTGACGTATTAAAGAATCTTACCTACCTGGTATATATATTTAAGTAAATATTGCCCTTTTACATCTCTTGCCTTGGACCACCATTTCATGATGGTCTGTGTGCTGCCTCAGAGATCACCTGACCAGAAATATTTCAACTCTAACTGTAACAGGAAGAAGTGTTGAAGCAAAAGACAAAACTCTGTCTGTTAATTGGCTCGTGCGACCTAACTTTATAGTTTGTTTGGTATGTTTGTGTGCACCGTTGGATCCTAGGATCCCAGGAGGCTGTCCTTATTTTTTAAAATGGCTATTTTCTATTTATGATTACCCAATGGCACATGCTACTAAAAAGTGTATTATTATGAAAATGGTTTATTTACATGAAGCAGGGTTTTACATATGAGTTGTTTTATGCAATATCTTTCTATAGAGACCTACATTGTTCGGGGGGTATAGTTTTCCTTTAAGGGACTGGGTGGGGCGATGTCTTTATGTCTTTCGTTCCTAACACTGCTGAATTCAGGCAGCTCTGTATTCATGGGTAAGGCACAGGTTTTGATGCTCCATTTTGAGGTGCAAAGACCTGCAGCTGTTCTGCAAGGTGCATTTAAATGGGTGGGTCACCTTTATATAAATTTTTAGTATGTTATAAAATGACCAGCTCTAAGCACTTTTTCAATTGGTCTTTAGTATTTTCTATAGTTTTTTTTTTTTAATTATTTGCCTTTTTCTTCTGAATCCTTTCTATTCAGGCTATCTATATTCCAGTCTCTTATGCAAACCAATGCATGTTTGCAGTTTCAGCTGTTTGGTTGCTAGGGTTCACATTATCATAGCAAACTGGAGAGCTGCTGAATAAAAAGCTAAATAACCGTAAAACTGCATCTATTAAAAAATGAAAACCAATTGCAAATTGTCTCAGAATATCACTCTGTACATTATACTAAAAGTTAATATATAGGTGAACCACCCCTTTAAAGGGATGGTTCACCTTTAAGGTAACTTATTATGTTCTAGAATGGCCAATTCTAAGCAACTTTTCAATTGATTTTCATTATTATTATGGTTTTTTTTTTTTAGTCATTTGCTGTTTTCTTTCTTCTTTCTTTTCTTTCAAATGGGTGTCGCTGACCTTTTCTAAAAAAACAAACTCTCTGTAAGGCTACTAATGTATTGTTATTGCTAATTTTTATTACTCATCTGTCTATACAGGCCACTCCTATTCATATTCCAGTCTCATATTCAAATCAGTGCATGGTTGCTAGGGTAATTTGGACCCTAGTTACCAGATTGCTTAAAATGCAAATTGAAGAGCTGCTGAAGAAAAAGCTAAATAACTCAAAAACCTAAAAAATGAAAACCAATGCAAACTATCTTAGAGTATTACTCTCTACATCATACTAACAGTTATCTTAACGGTAAAACCCCCGTTAAGGTTGAAAATTTGCAGCTTGTGCTTATTTTTTGACACTTTGCACCCTGCCCTTTGTTGGGAAACATTAGGGCAATGAGTTAAAATGGCGTGTGTTATACTAATATTGGTATCCACACAATATGTAAAGTATTGCATTTTAAAAGCCTATGAAGTTTAATTTTGCCTTTTGCAGTGCAATTTGTACAACAAGAATGTTTCAGTCCCAGCACTTAAATATAGTATCATTCATAAAGATAATCTTGGAGTAGGGCGATGAGATGAAAAAAAAACAGTTTAAATTAATTGAAGGGTTTGTGTGTGGTCCATTTATCTGATTTACAAGCTAAAATTAGTCTCCCAGGTCACAAATGATGGGACAGGCATAGCTCTGAGCAGGTTATTTATAGACATTTATTAACTCTTGCATTTGCCGCTTTTTCATATGAACTGTTTACTTAGTGAGTTTATCATGATCTGTTGATCTTTATCCCAACCGTGCAACTGAACACCTTATCCATTGCTATAGCAAGGTCATGGCACCTTGTAGTCTAAGCAACAACAGGCCATAGTTTGATAACAAATGGACGCTGATGCTTTTGCATTAGTTCTATTGTTTAACGGGAAACTTTACCCATGTACATTGAAGGTCTTGATAAAAATATAAAATAAGGCCATACGTAAAACACTGTTTTATAGAATGACTTTTCATTTAAAGCAGTCACTGTTATTTCATAATTGCCACGTTTGGGGCCAATTCTAATATGAAAGAACAGACCTTTCCAAGATGGCTGCCCCATACCGCTAGAACTACTTTTTAATGGGAGCATTTACAAAGGTGGAGCTGGTTTCGATGACGTTGCTATTGGCTGCCCAAAGATGTTCGTAATTTTATTTAATTGATTTATGCAGAACCATTGCCTGTATGCCCGTGGCTCAGGAACAAAGTGTGTATAAAAAGAAATTTGTGCCTGGTATCCGCATTCTAGAGAGTCTCTTGGTATAACTAAATAATGACATTTATCAGCACAAGACTATGACATCTTCCCACATACCAATTATTGTCATCGTGGTATTATTCCTACAGGCTGTAATACTCTGCACAAAGCTAAATGTTCTGTGAACCTGACCTTACTGTGCCTGTTATTCGCTGTCTGTCTCACAGAGGCTGGATATTATTAACCTTTCTGCTTCCTTTCCATAGGCCGTATTTTGAACTCAAGGCAAAGTATTACCTGCAGCTTGAAGTAAGTATCCTATTTTCACTATCAATCTTTCTTGCACATCACATGGGAATAACGCTCCTTCTAATAAGCTATGTATGCTCTTGTATATCATTATTTCTTCATTTTACTGAATTAAAGCTATCCTAATTTAGAAGAACAGAAGCCTGTATAGCGGTATTGCTCACCAAATGTCGCTGGACGCAGCTTCTAGCATTCTCCTCCATATGCATATATGGGACTTCTTATCCAGAATGCTCAGGACCTGGGGTTTTATGGGTAAGGGATCTTTCTGTAATTTGGATCTCCATACATTGTTTACTAAAAAAATCATTTAAACATGGATTAAATCTAATAGGATAATTTTGCTTCCAATAAGGATTAATTATATCATAGTTTGGATCAAGTGCAAGGGGCCATCTTCTTACTACAGGGAAAAAGAATTAGAATTATTGGATTAAAATAGTGTCCCCATAATTTGGAGCTTTCTGGATAATGGGTTCCGGATAATGGATCCCACACCTGTATATATTGGGTTAAAGCATAATGAAAGCTGTAGTCCAGCAACAGTAGAAATGAATTCTTAGCTGCACAAAAAAATGTTTTCCATGTCCTTAAAACGATTCTGTCATGCTTTTTATGGTGTAGTTTTTATTTCTAAATTACACTGTTTACATTGCAAATAAAATGTTGTAATTGTAATATTGTTGTATAGAACCAGGAAGCCATCTCCATGTCGCAGTGGAACATGGATTTTTAGGGCATGGACACATATGCAGGTTATTGGCTCAGATTTTTCTAAAGAATTTTTAAGAAAGCAGCGTAAATAGGCTAGCGTCATGTTCCATTGCCTATGCTTGAACACGCTAGTGTATTTACGCGGCAGTTGGCTTTTTCTAAAAACCAAAACATCCGCATGTGTGTCCATACCCTCACTATTGAGTGCTGTTCTTAAATCTACCAGGGAGCTGTTCTCTTGTGTAACTGAACTGCTGTCTGTTTACCTTCCCATTGTTCTGTTGTTGGGCTGCTGGGGGGGTGGGGTAGAAGCGAGTGGTGATGTCACTCAAATTTGCAGTACAGCAGTGACTGAAGTTTATCAGAGCACATGACTGGGGGCTCCTGGGAAACTGACAACATATCTCGCCCCATGTCAGATTTTAAAATTAAATATAAAAAAATTAGTTTGCTCTTTTGAAAAATGGATTTCCGTGCACTATTAACTGAAGGGTTTTGAAAAAACATGCTTTCCCATGACAGCATCCTCTTAAAGGAGAAGTAAACCTGTAAAGAAAAAAAGCACCTCCCCTGTGAAGACCCCTGCGAGCCTACCTCCCCCCCGGCAAATGCACCTATTTTTATCCTTGCCCATCCTGCAGATTCTCACCACAGGAGTTCACAGGCTCCATCTAGGGTTGCCACCTTTTCCTGAAAAAAATACCGGCCTTCCTATATATTTATCTTTTTTTCCTATTAATAACATTGGGATCAACCATCAAAAATATCGGCCAGGTTGGTAAAATACCGGCCCGGTTGCAACCCTAGCTCCATCTTCTTTCTTCGGTCTTCTGTGTAACTTTTGGTGTATGCACAGTTGGAGGAAATTTCCGGACCCGAACCACTGTGCATGCCCTGAAAGTCACAAAAATTTCTAAACTTTTTTCGCAAATCTTCATGACTTTCGCCGCATGCACGGTTGATTAGGACTGGAAAATTTCCTCCTCTGCTCATGTGCCGAAAACTGTCTATTTCCAAAGGAGAAGTAAAGAAGATATGGCGTGAACTCCCATGGTAAGAATCTGCAGGAGGGGTAAGTAAAAAAAAAATTAGGGGCATTTGCCCTGGGGGTGGGGTGGTAAACTAGGAGGGAGGGGAGTTTTTTCTTTACACCAAAAGTATCCACCATTGAGAATCCTACCTGATCTGTTTACCCCTGATTATGTCTTTCTGCATAATTAAGGTGGCCATAGACGCAGAGATCTGCTCGTTTGGCAATGTCACCAAACAAGCGGATCTCTCCCGTTATGCCCACATTGAAGTGGGTGATATTGGGCTGATCGGATCGTGATCATAATGCATACAAAGCGGGCGGTCGGATCGCGGGACTGCATGCATGCATACATGAACAGGATTTTTTGATCTTGCTGACTTTTGGACAGATGTGGATTGGGGAAGCCTGATGGCCCCACACTTGGGCCAATGAGCTGCTGACTCTGTCTGTCGGCAGCTTTTATTGGCCCATGTATGGGGGCCTTTAGACAATAAAACCCATTGGCATGGATTGTTAACTTTATCAGGCCATATATGGGGGCCTTTACAGTGGGGAAGACAATAATGTGCCATGTTTTTGTTCTTGCAGCAACTAAAGAAAAAAGTGGATGACCTCCAAGCTAAACTCTCTCTAGCAAAAGGAGAATATAAGACTGCCCTCAAAAACCTAGAGATGATCTCTGATGAGATTCATGAAAGGCGCCGAACGTCCGCTATGGGCCCTAGAGGGAGAGGAGTAGGCTCTGAAGGCAATAATTCACTTGAGGACATCTCTGCTTGCAAACTGGACTCTGATACTATATCCAGTGAGTAGATATTTTTACTGACTGTAATAAAAGATTTAGTTAATAGTTGCATTTCTCTGTAACCAGTTGCATTCTTGATGTTTCCATCCATAATTTGGGGGTAAGAAATTGTAGTAGAATACTTAGTGGTATATTGGGCTAATACCTTATCCCAGGGGCCCCCAACCTTGTTTACCCATGATCCACATTCAAATGTAAATGGAGTTGGGGAGCAACACACGCATGAAAGTCCCTGAGAATGCCAAATAAGGGCTGTGATTGGGTGATTGGGCCCTGTGTGCACTGGCTTTATTTGACAGTACATCTGGTTTTTAAACAACAGAAACTTGCTTCCAAGCCAGGAATTGAAAAAATAAGCACCTGCTTTGAGGTCACTGAGGGTTTGGTTGCTCACAAGCCACAGGTCGGAGATCACAGCCTTAAGGTGGCCACAGACGCAGAGATTTGTTTGTTTGGCGGGCAGTTGGATCGCAGCACCGCATACTCTCACAGATGTGGCTGCAATCCGACAGGGTTTTTTTAACCTGCCCGATCGAGATCAGGGAAGCCCGTCAGATGGCCCCACACACGGGCCAATAAGCTGCTGACTCGGTCTGTTGGCAGCTTTTATTGGCCTGTGTATGGAGGCCTTTAGAAAATAAAATCGATTGCCATGGATTGTTAACTTTTTTCCACCCTGGCACCACATCTATGAGGAACAGTCTTCCATGAGCAGCAGTGGAAAAGAGCTGCTGTTTGTACACATGAGTAGTAGACTGTATACAAATCCGTTACCATGCAGCCTGCTCACTAAGCCTGGGATGACAGTGCTAATATGCAGGGAGTTGGCTTTCCAGCCTACCTTATAGTCACACTTTTTGTGTATATTTAGCATCATAATCCCCGAATCAGCCACTGTCAGATTAATACTATGGATTTTGATAAAGGACTCTATTTAAAGGACAAGGAAAGTCTAAAATAGAATAAGGCTAGAAATGCTGTATTTTTAATACAAATAATATCTTCCAGAAGCCGATACAGCAAGACTGATTAATAATCAGAACATACAGACTGCACTGGGTCCTGTGTTGTCATGTAATCTAATGTGGATTTTATAGTTTTTATATCATTTAATACAAACTTTCTCCAACTCTGCAGAACCAGTGGCTGCAGCAAAATAATCCTCCAAATAGATTCCCAGTTTATCTGTTCAAATCTGACTCCATGATCTTTGTCCCTGCAGCTGGAGTTGGAAATATTAAAGGGGATGTAAAGGCAAAAATAAAATACAATATGCAAGCTGCTGGGGTTCTGCATGGCTCCCCCTGCTGTTCATAAGTATGATTGTTTCCTTGCCCAGTAGTTAGGGACCGTCTGACAATTCCTATAAACAGCATTAAATGAAGGTGAATTTCACTGAATACAGTCAGGTTTCTTATAAAAATTGTACACATTTTTTCATCAAAGTATATTGGAGATAGATTTCTTTTGGGCTTTGTTTTGCCTTTCCTTGTCCTTTAACCATCGGTAGCTTTTTTTTTTTTTTTTTTTTAAAGTTTTTATTTTAAATTTAAAACATTTACAAAACCAATAATGACACAGAAGAAAGAAAAAAGTAGGGAGGGGAGGTGGGACAGAGGTACAAGTTGTCATATGCATTATACTTGATAGGTTTTGATGGGCTTAAACAGGTTGTGAATTCAACCAGGTACCCCAAATAGCTTCAAATTTTCCTGGGCAACCTCTAGCCAGGTATGTCAGTTTTTGGCTTGAGAGGGAGTCATTTATCAGCTTTTGCCAATACTGTATCGTAGGGGAGTTGAGAGATTTTCAGTGCATTAATATGGCTTTTTTGGCATAGTATAGGAGCTGTAAATAACAAACTCTAGAGTAGGAGTGGAGCTGTAGATCTCCTGTTAACCCCAACAGACAGAGATCTGGTGAGTAAATGTTTGGTAATGCAAGTTTTTCATTTATATATTGGAGTACTGCACCCCAGAATCTCTGGATTACCGGAGTGGACCAGAACACATGGAACATAGTACCTATTTCTACGCTACATTTGGAGCATTGATCTGAGACTGTTTCATAAATTTTTGCCAGTCGATAAGGGGTTAAGTAGACTCTGTTCAGGCATTTTATTTGTATGAACCGATCCCTCATAGAGATGGATAGTTCCGTTACAAGCTTCAGTGCATCCTTCCACTTTTCTACATCCAGCTCAGGGATATCCCCCTTGCCATTTGTCCCTAACTCTCTCAAGGGCAGAGGGACCCGCAGAAGATAGTATAGTGTATAACCAGGATAGAGGTTTTGTCAGGTTCCTAGGTAGCTGTTTTTAAAGATGTAGAAAACACCTGTGTTTTAACATGAGCCAAATACATAGGACTTGTGTTGGAAATCTACCTATTATTATAAGATTTTGATGATGGTTAGTAATAATAATACTAAAAAAGGGACAGTATAAACCTAAAAAGTACCATACTGAAATTAGCCCAGTAGATAAGAATTTTGTGTTGAATTATCAGAGGTTTGTTGGATTGGTCATTTAGTCTCTTCAGGACCAGGGAGTGACATGGCACTAGTTACATTTTATTTTTTAATGGCCAAAATAATAAAAGTCTGCTATTGCACAGCTGAAATAATACCTTGGAGTGTAGGGCCACTAGCTCTGAGAATGAAAACAACGTATGTATTTAAAGGATTAGTTCAGTGTAAAAATAAAAACTGGATAAATAGGCTGTGCAAAATAAAAAAATGTTTTCAATATAGTTAGTCATGGAAAAATGCTGACTATAAAGGCTGGAGGGACTGGATGTCTAATATAACAGCCAGAATCCAACTTCCTGCTTTTCAGCTCTCAAACTCTGAGTTAGTCAGGGGGTTCACATGGGACATAACTGTTCAGTGAGTTTGCAGTTGACCCTCGGCATTCAGCTCAGATTCAAAAGCAACCGTTATGGCCCATGTGCCTCCCTCAAGTCACTGATTGGTTATTGGCTGGTCACCAGGGTAACCAGTCAGTGGAAAACAAGAGAGCTGAAAAGCATGAAGTTGGATTTTGGCTATTATGTTAGACCTCCAGTCACTCCATCCTTTATTAGGGATGCACCAAATCCACTATTTTGGATTCAGCCGAACCCCCGAATCCATTGTGAAAGATTCGGCCGAATACCGAACCGAACCCTAATTTAGCCATGCAAGTTTGTTTTTACTTTTTTTTTTTTTTATGACGAAAAGTCACATGATTTTAAAGGGCAAGGAAAGTCTAAAATAGAATAAGGCTAGAAATGCTGTATTGTGTATACTAAACATAAACATGAACTTACTGCACCACAAGCCTAATGAAACAAATGATTTATGCTTTCAAAGTTGGCCACCGTGGGCTGTCATCTTGTAATGTTGTTATACATCTTTTGCAAGACTAGACTACATACACATGCTCAGTGTAGTCTGGGCTTCTTAGGGATTGTCATAAATGATCAAAAAACAAAGCTGCTTGAGTTCTGCATGGCTGGTAAGTAAGGCAAGGGCTCCCCCTGCTGTTCATAAGTATGATTTTTTTCCCTGCCAGAAGTTAGGGACTGTCTGACAATTCCTATCCACAGCACTAAATGAAGAGAGAATTTCACTGCATACAGTCAGGTTTCTTATAAAAACGGTACACCTTTTTTAATTAAAGTATATTGGAGATAGATTTCTTTTTCATTAAAGTAAAAATGGGATTTTATTTCTTTGCCTTTCCTTGCCCTTTAAGGATTCGGATTTGGTTTCGCCAGGCACAAAGGTTAATCCGAATCCTGCGGAAAATGGCTGAATCCTGGCCGAATACCGAACCGAATCCTGGATTCGGTGCATCCCTAGCCTTTATACATTACATTTTAGCTTTACTATCTATATAAAAACATTTTTTATTTTGCACTGCCTATCTGTTTACCCAGTTTGTATTTTTATACTGAACAATTCCTGAACTAAGGGGTTATATAGTTAATGGCACTAAGTTTGCCCAGGAGCAGTAACTTATAGCAACCAATCAGCTGGTAGCATTTATTTATCACCTGTTTGAAAGCAAACATCTTATTGATTGCTATGGTTTACTGCTCCTATGGGTGTTAAACTTTATGTACAATCTACAGCACTGACGTGTTACCTGTATCTGGTGACATGCATGTAAAAGGATCTATCTGGTACAATCATGACTTCAAATGATTTTGCCTCAATACTTGTTGAGCTTGCCAGCTAACAGGAATTTGCATTAGATAAAGCCCTCATTTAATGGATCTGTGAAACTGGGACACGGTGGACTTGGCGCTTAGTTGTCATTGGTTATTATGTTTGCTGAAACGTGATACTGTTCCATTTGACTAATAGCTATGCTTTTTCTCCTCATCTTAGCTGACCTAGCAAAGCCCAATGCTTAGTCCCATACAGCTATTATAGCCTGATCATCAAGAACTACAACCCATGAAACCCTCTCATACTTCACACCAATGTGTTTATGTATTGCAGTGACATCCGAGGTATTTTATGATGACAACCTCAGCAGCTTGGTCTCCGAGGAAGATTTGGAAACCCAGTCTCTGTCAAGCTTTAGCTCTGGTCCAACCAGCCCATCTGAGATTCCAAGTTCATTTCCTAATGTCCCTCGTCCTGGGAGCCTGGATTTATCAAGCCCCTTGTCCCTCTCTGACTTTGGTTTGATTTCACCAGTACTGGGGCCTCGAAGTGAATGCAGTGGGGCATCCTCACCAGAGTGTGATCTAGAAAGAGGTAAGAGAGGGGGTAGTTTTGCTCTGTATTAGTGACTACTTATTGACAGCTTTTTGTGCACATTTAATATGTTGCCTATTATTATTAATAATAATAATAAACAAAAAAAAAAAAAATACAAAATCATTTCAGTACAGGTATGGGTTCCATTATAAGAAAACCTGTTTTCCGGAAAGCTCTGAATTACTGAGGGGTCGTCGTTTATTTTATATTTTCTTAACTTAGCATCTCGCAATAGTGTTTTATGGTCGTTTATAGGTTTGACACCTTTTTTTAAAAATACTAATTCTGTCTAAGCAATCAAGGGATGAGGGTGGTGACATATGGGTGGCTTGAAGCTGGAAGGGGAAGCACAATGATGTAAAGGAAGGCTGTTACTTTTCCTACTCAATGGAACTGAATCAGTCTCTGCGGGACTTGGCTTTTACTATTGAGTGTTGTTCTTAGATCTATCAAGGAGCTGTTATCTTGTGTTAGGGAGCGGTTATCTGGTTACCTTCCCATTGTGCTGTTGTTAGGCTGCTGGGGGGAAAAAGGGAGGGGGTGATATCACTCCAACTTGCAGTACAGCAGTAAAGAGTGATTGAAATTTATCAGAGCACAAGTCACATGACATGGGGCAACTGGGAAATTGATATGTCTAGCCCCATGTCAGATTTCAAGATCTAATATGAAAAACTGTGTTTGCTCTTTTGAAAAATGGATTTCATGTTTTCCCATGACAGTATCCCTTTAATGTGTAATTCAATGCTTATGTCACACTGGCAAACTTTTCAGCTTCATTAACTGCCAAGGCAGCTTCCTCCATATAGAAGAATATACATTAAAATGCCTTCATTCTGTTTTTTTAGGGAACAGGGCAGAAGGATCGGAGAATGCAGCCAAAGACAGAATAAACAATAACAGTAAAAGCAATAGCAGGAAAGCCACGACATTGCCAGTCCTGGACAACAAGATGAAGCAGATCTCGTTGGAATGTACACAGACAGGGAACGGCACAAACACAGAGAGGAAGAAATGCAGCCGTTCCCAATCTTTAGCCTCTACTCTGTTGGTCAATGCTGTGTGAGCATATAGATGAGTGAGCAGGAATTCTGTGCAATGACCTTCTTTCATTCCATGCAGACTTCAGCAGACTGCTGGGACATCGGCTCTACTCATTGGGAGATGCTTAGCATGAGACCTCGCACTGTAGGACTTATAGGTGGCTTTTTCAGCAGCCTGCCTATTGCCTTTTTCCAAGTGTGTACATTTAGGTGTTTATCCTGTGTTTAGGGAGGAATAGTTGCATAGCCATCACCAGAGCAATAAATTCAATGAACTTTCTGTGCCAAAAATGTCTGGATTTGAAAGTGAACTTCAGTGAGGAGGTGTTTTTTTGTCCCTTGCCTTTCTAGGTAGGACTGTAGTCTCTTCTGGTATATTGGAGAGTCAGCATTGATATCTTAGCAAATCAGCTCCTGCCGCATCTCATGTTTATGTAGTAGAACAACCGTGTTCACATTTTCTATGTTGAAGTTGTGCCAAGTAACCGTCATATGCACAATGGGACATTAAATGATACCTGCACAGATGCATTTCATGTGATTTAGACATTAAGTTTTACTTTCTTTATCTTTCTAGCCACATGCATTGCTCCAATTGGCCCTACCAACAGCTTGGTCTTTTTGACCACTTAATAGCAATTTTCTCAGGTGAAATAAAGCCGTTAGAAAGTAGCTACCCATGTGTTCTTATACATCACTCTTCCAAGCCAAATGCCGTGCAGTATTTGAACTACTTTATGTATGGGTGCTCTCACATTCTGGACAAAGGCCTCCAATCAGTGGCAAAGACACAGGCCTGCACTGGCAATCTGTGGGTTCTGGCAAATGCCAGAGGGGATGCTGTAAGATGCCATTTAAAGGGACTATTAAGTGGGCTGGTGGGGGCTTTTTGGGCTTCTCTGTACTAGGAATACCATGGCCAATTTTGAATCCCAGTCCAGTCTTGCAAAGACATCACCCCGTTCTTCATCTCCTACGCTGGTGGGTGCTTGAGACCAAGAAATGAATATATATGCATGTCATAGACAAGTGTATGAAGATTGGGATTGTTTCTATATGTTCCATTACTAGATATGTACTCATTAGGATGAATCCATTTAGCTATGGAAAGTTCCATATGATTTTGTGATCTTGCATATGTTTTGTACCATACTTGTGAAGTCAAAGGCCACCACATAAGACTTTTGAAGGCTACTAGGAGTTGTAGTTCACAAGAGCCAGACACCAGTGAGATGGGCATCCCTGTTTTATACAATCTTATAGCTTGTGTTTCCTTCTTGTATAAATGTAACTGAAATGGATTTCTACCATGTGCCATTGGAAATGTCAATAACTACCCAGCCAAATAGCACGAGTAATCTCACTTTTATGCACTTCTGATTTGATTGGTCTGCCCTTGAGGTAACCTGAGGAAGGTTGCAGATCTGGGGCAGGGGCTGCTTCCATTAAACTGAACACATCATCAACAGCCCTGCCCAGCATTACTGTACCCCTTCTCTGAATCCCCCCCCCCATGCTTTTGCAGGTGAGAAGACTTTATTACAAACTATCATAACCGTCCATAATGTATAGGAAGCCTAGGATTATAGGTTTAACTATAGACAATGATACTGTTGGGCCAAGGCAGTGGAGTCTAAGCTGGTGGTTTGTAGTAACAGGTTTTGCAAGTCTCTTTTCTATGTTAGTCCAAAGTTTTTATGTATGACTTTGCTAAGGGAATTTAGTATTCTTGGAATATGGTGACTCCCACTGCTGCTGTCTTTGTATTCATTTCACAGCTTGTGTTTTTCTACAGCCAAATAAAGGGTGTTTCATGCAAGTTACAATATGTTTATTTTGTATTATTCAGACTTAAACATCTATAATGTTATTATGCTGACATAGGCAGATGGATAATTAAGGGGTAAAGGGGGAAATAGATAGTTTCCATTTTGACATGAATTCATTCAATTGGGCTTATGTAGAAAGGGCGCATTTCGGAAATTTTCGTGACTTTCGGTGCATACGCAGTGGTTCAGGTCCGAAAATGTACTCCAACTGCACATGCACCAAAAATGCTGGTGTACTTCCAAAAGAGACCGAAGAAAGAAGATGGCAGCCATGAACCCCCATGGCCCGAATCTGGAGGAAAGGTGAGTAAAAAATTAGGGACATTTGTCCGGGGGAGGGAGACTGAGGGGATGAGGGTCTACACAGGGGAAGGGGGAGGGTTTTTTTTTTATTATTACAGTTTGAATTCTCCTTTAAATGTAAAACAATGGATGGAATCTGATTGGCTGTTGGTGGCAACATCCACTTTTACTTTTATTTTTGGGAGCCTGGCATCAATACTGTGAGAATGGCAGCAGTTGCAATTCCCCCATTGAAAGTTAAAGGCTGAAATCTAATTGGCTGTTCATAGCTGTTCATAGCTCTTTCCACTTTTGGGCATCCAACAAATATCTTATTTTCATTTGGGTTGGCTCCATGACTATGCGATTTAAGTTTGATGAGTGTGGCTTGAAATCTCTAAAATTGGCAGCAGTTTCAATTTCTCTAATAAAGTCAATGGCTGAAATGTTGTTGGCTCCTCCCTCTTTGGGTTATTTCATTCGGGGTGACCCCATGATTATGTTATTTGAGTTTGGTGAGTGTAGCTTCAAAGCTGTAAGAGTGGCAGTGGTTTGATAGGTATGATGTAGAGAGTGACTGGGTTGCTAGGTTCCAAATCACTGTAGCAACCATGCACTTGAATAAGATACTGGAATATGAGTAAGAGAGGTCTGCATAGAAAGATGAGTAACAGAAATTAGCAATTATAAAGTAGTACCCTTACAGAGCATTTGGTTTTAGATGGGGTCAGTAAACCTTATTTGAAAGCTGGAAAGAGCAGAATGCAAATATTTCAAAAAATATTGCAAAGAAAAAATAATGGCCAGATAAAAAGTTGCTTAGAATTAATAATTCTATAACATACTAGAAGTTACCGTAAAGGTGAATCACCCCTTTAAAGTGGGGTCTTAGTCTACTTAAGGTGGTCATACATGTGAATATCTGCTCATTTGGCGACCACCTTGAACCGGGAGTTACTGACTTGATCCAACATTTATCCCTTGGGCCACTGAATTGCCAGTAATGCAGGTCATCTGGAAAGGAAGACGTCAAAGCTCCAATGCTGTCCTTACCCTCATGGGAAATTAAAACCTACCAGACCATCAATTAGATAGGCTCCATACCGAGTGGACCACTTTTATAGGCCTATATATGGCTACCTGGGAGAAGGTCCCCTAAGGAACCCATTATGCACCTACTACTCGCTATTTATAGGTACAAGCCACATCTGATGGGGTAAATGTTACTGTGTTGCACAATGTCACCGTAATGAGACTGCAAATATGCATTTGCACCATTGGAACCAACACAGTTCAGTAAAGGCAACAAATGGATAGTTATTGCTACTTATTACTCCTCTTTCTATTCAGGCCTCTCCTATTCATATTCCAGTCTCTTATTCAAATCAATGCAGGGTTGCTAGGGTAATTTGGACCCTAGCAACTAGACTGCTTGAATTGCAAACTGGAGAGCTGCTGAATAAAAAGCTAAATAACCAAAAAAACACAAATAATAAAAAAATGAAAACCAATTGCAAACGGTCTCAGAATATCACTCTCTACATCATACTAAAACTTAACAACTCCTTTAAGCAATTACAGTATAACCCTAATTTTTCGTCCCCTGATTTTACGTTTTCCCTGATTTTACGTCTTTTTTTTTTTTTTTACAGTCCCTCCATTCTCAATGCATTCCTATGGGAGCATTTCCCTCATTTTACGTTTTGCATTCCCGGATTTTACATCGTTTTTGAAGCCCTGTCCCATGCTAATCGCTATATTTTTAGCTAAAAAACCCTCTTACTTAGTGATTTATGGCTCCTGAAACTTCTATATCCAGCCGATCTGTGAAACAGGAAAAGAAATCCAGCGTGTGCAGCAGCAACAGTGAGAGAGAGGGTGGGAAATGTGAGCCCTAGTAGAGAAAGCAGGCAAAGCAAAGGTGACCTTCCATGCAAAAATGACAAGTTGTTTGCAGGGAAGGAAAAAAAGCTGTGCCTTGCAGTGGAGCAGGAGGGGGCTTCTATACAGATGTACTGTGAAGGGGCAGAAGTGGTGAGCATTGCTGGAGCAGAAGGGGAGCACTACATGTATTTTAAATAAAATGATGACTTCTGACCTTATTTCCCTTATATACTAAACATTTAAGGGTCTTTAATACATTTCCCTTATTTTAAGTTTTCCCTGATTTTACATCGTTTTTCCCTGGTCCCCTGAAAGACTTAAAATGGGGGTTCTACTGTATCTCAGAATTAATAGCAATCTCTGCTTGGGTCTTTCTTATCCCTTCTAACAACCAACTCACATTTGTCCTCTACACCATAACTGCTAAACTGGTCTTGGCAATGTTCCCAATCCAAAAAATAGTTTTTTTCTTAGGATTTGGATAAAGAAATGAGAAATAATATCTGATGATATACAAACTCTGTTGCTAGGGGAAACACCCCCATATGTCCATTTCAAACCTAATGTAAGTGATGCTACAAATTTGTAAATTAAGACTTTTCATCTTTAGGAACTATTTTGCACCAATTAAGTGTGACAGCTAGGGTTGCCACCTTTTGAAAATTTACTTGCCGGCCGGCTGGGGGCAGGGTCGAAAGGGGGCGTGATGTAAAAGGGGGCGGAGCCACGCGGGCGATCGGCTGAAGACACGAGAAAGGTACGTTTTCACTGGATTTAGTGCAAGGCAAGGGTAATTTTTAAGGGGTATTACAAATTTACCGGCAGCTACATTGCCGGTAAATTTGTAATACCGGCCCCGGCCTTGGCTGGTGTTTTACCGGCTAGGCCGGTAAAATACCGGCCAGGTGGCAACCTTAGTGACTCAAAGGATATACTGGTACAAGGAGTCCTTGGTTGTTTCCTTAGTATCCCAACACCTTGCTTTCATCCAAAAGTCAAATAGATCAGATTCAAGAGTAGGTGTGGATACAAATGCTCAGACAGGTCTGCTACAAAAAGTGCCTTTATTTTCTCATCAACACGACATGTTTCGAGCTCGCGCTCTTTATCAAGTGCAAATTACCAACATAGTGTCCAACAAGTTAAGTATCATGTTACCACACCCCTCTCATTGGTGATTGGCTCCCCAATCATTCCCATTAATTGAACAGTTTCATGGGATAAAATCAAAAAACTTCAAATGATGATCAAAAGCCATAAAGTCCATTGTGTGCCCATATATTCATTTCTTCATTCAAATCTGTGAATCATATAAAAACGAATTGTACACCAAGACATATAAATACATTATATCACCCGTATCTAGCTCATAAACCCCCAATTTTGTAGAGTATGAAATAAAAGAGAGAGTAAAACCAATTCAGAGCCTGCACTGCCATCTTTTGGCCTACAGGGTTCAGCAGTGACAGCTGCTGTGGGTAATCTGAATTCAGCAAAGCTCCTTTTAATCTATTTATAAACAGATCATTGCCTCCCAGATATGTTAATATCACATAAAGGTCTCCCCAACTCTGAAGAACTGGCAGCAGATAACCCCACTGCAATATTTAGATTTTTAATGGTGATGATTAAAATGAAGCCCTTCAAATATATTAAATGAAGACATTGGACATATGAAAGGGTTGCAGAAAGTGGTGTTTATTGGCTGGTCCCTTTTACAATTTGTTGTATTTAATGGTCCCTACTGATATCGTTTTGCCCCAGGTTTCTACAGAAAAAGGCCAGTTCTATTGTATTTGTATTGCAAAAATGAAATTGAATTTTAAAGAGTTAATATAATGGAATCAAGACATTTTCTGAATATAATCAGAAAAAAATCTGTCCCATTTCTGAAAAAATTAAATTAAAGGGGCTGTTCACCTATAAATTAACTTTTTTTTGATAAAGGTTTTGATTTTGCAATTCAACCATAAAAAAAATTTAAAATAAAGAAGAAAAAAATAAATAAGCGGTATCCAGAGCCTTTCATTATCAAGGACATTTACATATCCTACATATAACATAGTTTATTAAGTATGTAATAGTACACTAACTTTTAGTATGATGTTGAAAGTGATATTCTGACACAATCTGCATTCAGTTTTCATTTATTACTATTTGTGATTTTTAAGTTATTTTGCTTTTTATTCAGCAGCTCTTCAGCAATAAAATGTAGAAATAACTACATTTGTAGCCTTACAGAGCATTTGTTTTTAGATGGGGTGAGTGGCCCCCTATTTGTAAGATAGAATGAGCCAGAAGAAAAAGGCAAATCGTTCAAAAACTATAAAACAGAAAAAAATAAAGGCCAAACGAAATGTTGTTTAGAGTAACCCATTCTATAACTGACTAAAAGTTAATTTAAAGGTGAACCACCCCAAGTTCAGGGCAGTTTTGTGGACACAATTATGCACATGAAGCTTTGCTCCTACATAAAAAAACATTAATAAGACCAAAGGCATGGGTAATATATGCACAGTTATATAGTTGCATTATCACTGGACTCAGCAGTGGCAAGGTGCAAGGGCTTTATTTATGATGTTTTTAAATGTTTACATTTGGACTTAGCACTGCACTCATACTACTTATTTGGCACTAGGGATGCACCGAATCCACTATTTTGGATTAGGCTGAACCCTTGAATACCCCGAATGCAAAAGATTTGGGCAGAATACCGAACCGAATCCTAATTTGCATATATGGGAAGGGGAAAACATTTTTACTTCCTAATTTGCATATGTAAATTAGGATTTGGTTAATCCAGGAAGAAGGATTCGGCTGAATCCGAATCCTGCTGAAAAAGGCCGAATCCTGGATTCGGTGCATCCCTAGTTGACAGGACCCTCACCCCCAGATTAGCCCATGTTTTAACCCACTGTCTGAACGCTTGGGGCTGCAAATTGTTAACAAATGCGAAATAAAAATCGCCACTGACAAACAAGCTTGTTACACTGAAGCAAGCTCCTAATTAACACAAACCCAGACCATTTCCCATCACCTATACCAGGCTGAAGTGACTGGATGTGAAACAGAACAGAATACTTCTTCATGCTTTGCAGCTCACTTGATTTCCACTGATTTGTTGCCAGGCAGTAACCAATCAGTGACTTGAGGGGTGGCCACATGGGTCACAATTGTTGCTTTTGAATCTAATCTTAATGTTGAGGCTCAATTGCAAACTCACTGAACAGTTGCTGACTGACTGAGTTAAGGTGGCCATACACGGGCAGATAAAAGCTGCCGACAGACTGTGTCGGCAGCTTATCTGCCCGTGTGGGGGGCCCTCCGACGGGCTTTCCCGATCGATATCTGGCCGAAAGTCGGCCAGATGTCGATCGGGCAGGATTAAAAATCCCGTCGGATCGCGGCCGCATCTGTTCGTTGATGCGGTCCCGCGATCCGACCGCCCATACTGATCCGAACGTTGGGCCCTAGGGCCCACGATCGGATCAGCCCGATATCGCCCACCTCAAGGTGGGCATATCGGGGAGAGATCCGCTCGTTTGTCAACATCGCCAAACGAGCGGATCTCTTCGTGTATGGCCACCCTTAGAGAGCTGAAAAGCAGAAAGTTGGGTTCTGGCTATTATGTTAGACATTCGGTCACTCCAGCCTTTAGGGCAGGGGCACACGGGCAGATTCGGGGAGATTTAGTCACTTGGCGACTAATCACCTCTTCTTCGGGGCAACAATCTCAGCCACCCCCCGAACTGCCTTCCCCCTGCTAAAATGAAAAATCGCCTGCACTTGCGGTGCTTTGATCCTCCTGAGGAAACTTCAGGCGACTTTGGAAATCAAAGCCATTGCTCTGGCGTTTTCTCATTATAGCAGGGGGAAGGCAGTTTGGGGGGATTGTCACCCAGAAGAGGAAATTAGTCGCCTGGCGACTAAATCTCCCCGAATCTGCCCGTGTAACCTTACCCTTATAGATTACATTTTTGGCTAACTAACTATATTAGAAACATTTTTTAATATTTAAGGAAATATCTATGCCATCATGAATTTATTGTATCTGTCTGCATATGCTGTAAGGTGTCTTCACTACAGAATAACATTAACTGGCCATGCAGTTAGTCAGTTCCAAGTGACACCATAGCACACCTCATAGACTGCTATGCAAAAAAAGAAATTGCGCAAGTCTATGTACTAGTGTAAATTCGCCAGCGTCGGTGTTCGTGAATTTGCGATTAGGATTTGACGTCACGCTGGTGAATTTGCGCTAGCGTTAGACGCTTCGCGCTGGCTGTCCGTGGGGCACATGCGCAGTAGCGCAATCCCACAGACACAGGGACTGGACGCAGAGAAACTGACATGTGTGGACCCCAAATGAAAAGATTAACTAGTACATGTATGGGACTTGTTATCCAGAATGCTCGGGACCAGGAGTTTTCAGAATAACAGATCTTTCCCTAATTTGGATCTTCAAACCTGAAGTCTACAAGAAAATCATGTAAACATTAATTAAACCCAATAGGCTGGTTTTGCCTCCAATAAGGATTAATTATATCTTAGGTGGGATCAAGTACAAGGTACTGTTTTATTATTACAGAGAAAAAATAAATCATATTTAAAAATCTAAATTATTTGGATAAAATGGAGTCTATGTGAGCCTTTCCATAATTCTGAGCTTTCTGGAAACCTGGTTTCCGCATAGCGGATCCCATACTTATAGTATAAAAGCAGTAATCAGGCAGATCAAGCCTTTCTAGTGCAGTGATAGTTCCAGTTAAAAAAACCCGAATTCGACCATGGGAATAGTTAGTATTTTACCGCTATTCGATTGGTCGAACGATCGAATAGTAAAAATTCGATCAAATGATTTTTAATCGATTGGGTCTGGTCGGGTGCCACACTGCCCCAGTGCACGGCCGGTACCAACTTTCTAGCTGACAGGGAGAAGATTAGGCAAAGCAGAAAGGTTCATCACTGCCTGTACTTTGTGTGAGTCCAAGCTCTATAGAGCTGCACGGGCCTTGCTGTTTTGCTTAATCTTCTCCCATCCAGCCAGCACAGCAAGCATATATATTTTAAAGAAAACTGGAACTTAAAAAGCCCCATATGCCCCTATAGCAAAGGTAAGCCTATACATGAATGAATGACCCGTAGGAGATAGTACCCTGTAAATTGGATGCTTTGAGGATATTATTCATGCTTTTAGAATTTATTTTTTAAAAGCTGATAATTTTAGCATACCTCCCAACATTTTGGAAACAAAAAGAGGGACAAAAAAATTGCTGCATGTAGTGTGGCCAAATTTTTAGACAATGGCCATATCCCCATATTACCATGTTTATTTTACAAAATTTGGCAGTTTATGAAAGTTAGAAAATATGTCTTTGTTTTTTCCCCAGTCATTTGCTAATGAAGGTGAATTGCCATTTAAGCTGTGAGTTTTAGGGCTAGAGCAGACGGGGAGATTCGGGCGCATTTTGTCGCCTGGCGACTTGTAGCCGCGACTTGTAGCCCCCGAACCTCCCCGAATAGACAGGTCCTGGGGCGCACCGGCGTTACTTGAAAACGCCTGCGCCTATTCACACGCAGCGGCGCGATTTGTGGAATCGCTCCAAATTGACTCGCGAGTAAATTTGGAGCGATTCCACAAATCGCGCCGCTGCGTGTGAATAGGCGCAGGCGTTTTCAAGTAACGCCGGTGCTCCCCAGGACCTGTCTATTCGGGGAGGTTCGGGGGCTACAAGTCGCGGCTACAAGTCGCCAGGCGACAAAATGCCCCCGAATCTCCCCGTCTGCTCTAGCCCTTAGGGTAGGGACAGACAGGGAGATTCGGGGAGATTTTGTCGCCTGGCGTTTTTAGCAGGCGACAATCTCCCCGAATTTCCTTCTCCCTGTCTGCCGATCGTAAAGGCACAAAGTGCCAGCGCCTGTGCAGACGCGGCGCGGCAATTTCCGGAATCGCCCGGTTTCCTCACGAGGTATCTTCGGGCAATTCCGGAAAGGTGGCCATGCACGGGGCGATAAAAGCTGCAGACAGACCAAGTCGGCAGCTTATTGGCCTGTGTATGGGGCCCTCCAACGGGCTTTACTGATCGATATCTGGCTGAAAGTAGGCCAGATGTCTATCTGGCGGGACTAAAAATCCCGTCGGATGTGACCGCCTGTATCTCCTCTATTGTGATCCAATTGTTGGGCCCTAGGGCCCACGATCAGATCACCCACCTCAAGGTGGGCATATCGGGGGGAGAGATCCGCTCATTTGGCAACATCGCCAAACGAGTCTCTCCGTGTGTGGCCACCTTAAAGGAACAGTAACATCAAAAATATTACTGTTTAATAAAGTAATAAAAATATAAAGCAGTGTTTCCCTGCATTGGTAAAACTGGTGTGTTTGCTTCAGAAACACTACTATTGTTTGTATAAATAAGCTGCTG
>CM044441.1:50090280-50101204 GCA_024363595.1 Xenopus borealis | reverse complement strand
GAAATAGTGTTGCACCTTGTCTACATCCGCATCTTTTTTCACGTATGGCCAAAAATGTCCTATATTGTCATTATTTGATAAGTGTTATCGCTTGATATTTCTGTCTCAAGGGTATGTGTTTGCTAAAAGCTGATTGCATTTCATGTTTTCTGAATTTTTGTCCAGTTTGTGGCTTTCAAATATGTATGTAGAGTTATGGTTGCTAAAATTGCTTTTAGATGCAGAGGCTGTCTTTTTTAGGTTTCTATATTTCTTTATGTTCTTGTGGTGGTTCGCCAGCGACGGCTTTACATCCATCTCAACACCTCGCTTGGCCACAATAGTTTCAGGCAACCTTAATTTACGATGTAGTGAAGTTACATGACGAATGATGGCGAATTTTCTCTATCTTTACTTCGTCAGAGTGGGCAAATAAAAGCGTAGATGCACTTGTGTTCAATTATGGCTAGCACAACTTCACTAGAGTTCTTCTTTAAAGTAGAATTGAGCTATTTATGTTACATGATGCATATAATACATGACATTTACACTGATGACATGCCAAAGGAACCTTTATAAAGTCAATAGAGTTGCCTTAATGCCCTACACATAAGGTCACTGTAAAATAATGTGCCATATGGTAGAAAATGTATGGGGGAATCTAGGTACCCAAAAAAAGTGTTATGTCTTTTGCAGCCCGAAAAAAATTAAAAGATTCCAGCATTTTTTAAACTTAAAAGATAGTTTACTCAAAATTTTTTATGTAAGTAAATGAAGATTGAGGATGTTCTATGTACCCCAATGCACTTCGCAAGGTCAGAGATGGTGAAGGCATGTCTGGTGATAGAGGTAACGTTAGATAAAATCCGCATCTTAGTGAATTTGCAGAGTTATGTCCCTTTGCCAGAGCAAAAATTCACCTGGCGTTAGCGAGCGAAGCAGCACTAGCATCTGTTTACTTCACTAGCGAAGTGACACCTGCACCCGTTTGTAAATCAGCAAAGTGACTGAAAGTTTTAACTCTGGCGAGTCATCGCCAGGGTTATTCACTTCGCCATTTAGTAGATTTACCCCTTGATGTGGTGTAGACATAGGTGCAAACAGGCATTTTTTCTTACACATACAGGGGTGGAGAGGGGGTGGAATCAGTGGGTGTACCATCTGTGCCTGGGGCAGTTGTTTGACACACAGTCTGCTTTTGTTTGCTCTAGGATCAATGTGGAGCAATGCGAAGGTACCCGCTAACCCAGCTGCATCCTAAAGTGCATGGGGAACGAAGAGTTCCCCAGAGGTATGATGCATGTGAGAGTGAAATGGCGCAGGGAGGGGGAATGCTGCGCAAGGATATCGGTCGCTAGACCCTCCAAAGTTTCAGGGCACCCGGGAGAGAAATCCGGCACTGGGAGTGAATACAAAAAGATTGACTGCAGGACATAAAGTGTACTCTTCTAGAGCAGAAAGAGGTGATGAAGTGCAAATCACGAGTAAACATAAATCTGATAATTTTGTGCATTTAGCAGCATCTGCTTCCAGATTTCTCCTTGTCTTCTCTCTTTTTAGCACCACATTTCCTTTTTTGATATTATGTTATTTTCAGATCCATCTTATTCTCATTGTTGTACACGTTGAATTTTTTTTTTCAGCTCCACATTACAATTACAGAAGTCATAAACAACTACAGACAGAGTACATTTTAGTTTCTGGGCTTGTGCTAAATGAAAACTAAAAGTACATACTGTAAGATACATACCAATTGGCATTTAAATGTACCTATGCCATGTTTTAAATGTTTCTGCATTTCCCTTACATGGCAACATGAAACTGTTTATCTCACTCTACCTCGTGGGTCTGTCCACCCTCCCGGGATGGTACATTGAATAGCAATAACTAATGCACCTTGCATTAAAACCAATCATCAGCATTTCTAACTGGAATATCTGAGAAATTCTGACACAGATCTAATATCTTTATAATCTAACAGAACACCTCAGTATAATCCCTTATAATACACAAGTGATACTAGAAATTCCCTATATAACTAGCCTGCCGCCTAGTGCCTTTATATGGTCACAGAACAACCCCTCAGAGATGTTTAATATCCTTATTATTTATAGTAGGAGTATTATCTCTTATAATACATGAGTGATACTGAGATTTCACTGTATAATTCAGAGTTATCCTTGTGCCTTTACATGGTTACAGAACAACCCCTCATTGACTTCTAATATCCTTATAATTTACAGTGGGTGGTCCATTATCCCATATATGAGTGATACCAATAGTTAGTTCTCTATTTCTCTCAATCTGCAGCCTTGTGCCTTTATATGGTCACATAAGCCCTCAGTGAATTCTGATATCCTTATCATTTATATTATCCCTTATACATGAGTGGTACTTAGAGTTCCTTGTATAACTCAGCCTGCAGCCTTGTGCCTTTATATGGTCACAGAAGCCCTCAGTGAATTCTGATATCCTTATCATTTATATTATCCCTTATACATGACTGGTACTTAGAGTTCCTTGTATAACTCATCCTGCAGCCTTGTGCCTTTGTATGGTCACAGAAGCCCTCAGTGACTTTTAACATCCTTATCATATACAGTATGGGGTACATAACCCCTTATAATACATGAGTGATACTTTGAGTTCCCTTTATAACTCGGCTTGCAGCCTTATGCTTTTATATGTACACTGTAGTGTAATGTTTAATTAATGTACTTTAATTAAGTCCAAATGTTCAGCCTTCAAAAAGTCACTCAAAATATTAAAAACAGCAGTACTTACATACTCATTTAGGTGCTAAAATGTATCAGTGCAGTTGCCTATAGAAATCAATCAACAGTCTGAAGTGGCTGTTATGGGGAACTGCAGTGGAGCATTAATTAGCAGGGCCGGAACTAGGGGCAGGCAGAAGAGGCACCTGCCCAGGGAGCAAAGATGTGGGGCAATGGGCAGATAGGTATCTGCCCATTGCCCCACATCTTTACATCTATACATTAAAACCCAGCATACATACACACACACACACACATCTCCACTCTTTCACACAAACCATATATGCCCATAGCTATACTAACTGTAGAGTTTAGTATCAAAATAGCCTTTGATATTATGTCTGTCCAAAAAATCATCCAAGCCCCTTTTAAAAACAGAATCAGCCATCACAACATCACCCGGCAGTGCATTCCACAACCTCACTGTCCTCACTGTGAAGAACCACCTACGCTGCTTCAAATGAAAGTCCTTTTCTTCTAGTCTGAAGGGGTAGCCTCTGGTGCGGTGATCCTCTTTATGGGTAAAAAGGTCCCCTGATATTTGTCTATAATGTCCTCTAATGTATTTGTAAAGTGTAATCATGTCCCCTCGCAAGCGCCTTTTTTCCAGAGAAAACAACCCCCACCTCGACAGTCTACCCTCATAATTTAAAGGGATACCGCCATGGGAAAAAAAATTTCAAAACGCATCAGTTAATAGTGCTGCTCCAGCAGACTTCTGCATTGAAATCCATTTCTCAAAAGAGCAAACAGATTTTGTTATATTTCATTTTGAAATCTGACATGGGGCTAGACATATTGTCAATTTCCCAGCTGCCCCATTACAGTATCCCTTTAAGTCTTCCATTCCTCTAACCAGTTTAGTTGCACGCCTCTGCACTCTCTCCAGCTCATTTACATCCCTCCTATGGACTGGAGTCCAAAACTGCACTGCATATTCCAGATGAGGTCTTATTAGGGATCTATTGTTACGAAAACTCACCCTGGTGGTCTAGTGGTGCGGCGGGGACGCCCGCCAAGCTGCTCCTCTCCCCGGTCTTTTCCCTAGTGCGCGCGCCGCGCGCATTCTTTGTATTTATAGGAGCAGGCACGCTGGCGTCTTCACGTCAGCGCGCAATGGCGCCAAAGCTTGAATATTTAAAGGGGCATTTTGCATAAACTCATTGCCCGTGTTAGGATTTTGCTCCTGGTGCCTTATCTTGTGCTGTAAAGCTTTTGGTATTCCTGATTCCTGTGTTTGACCCTGCCTGGCCTTTTGACTATTCTGATTATCTCTATCCTGACCCGAGCCTGTTGTTTGACTACCGATTTTGCCTCATCCTATCGATTGATTACCTGGTTTTGACCCTTTGCCTGCCTGACGTTCCTTTGCTGCCTGCCTACCTCGACCCGGCCTGTCTGACCATGAACCTGCTTATTCCATCTGTACCGTGACCTTCGGCCTTTAAAGACTTTTACTACAGTCGTGCCCCATTGTTGGCCAGAACTCCTGCTCTGCACCTCTCGTTAAAGTCCAGGTGGCATCTGAGTAGCTGAGGGCTCCTCCCGAAGCCAAAGTCGGTCACACTACTGGTGAAGAACGAGCCGAGACCAGGGTGCTTGGCACTTGTTCTGGTATTTGGGTGCTGACCGTGACATTATCACGGGCCATGGAAGACGACGGTCACAATGCCGCTGCTGCCCCATCTACTCCATCTTCCACCGAAGCGCTTCTGTCCACTATTCTTCAGTGCTTGGAAGATCAAGAGCAGAGACAGAACTATCTCATGCAGGGTTTCCATAATCTGACACGCAAGTTGGAAACTCCGCAGCAGCCGCTCAACCCTGTTCCTGCTTCTGCTATGGGTTCTTCTGCCATGTGGGGTAGTTCTCCCAAGCCCCATGAACCCAAAATTGCATTCCCCGAAAAATTTAGTGGGGATAGAACAAAGTTCTTTGTGTTCCGTGAGGCATGCAAATAATATCTCAGCTTTTTCCCACATTCATTCACTTCAGGCGAGGAAAAAGTGAGATTCATCATGACCCTCTTACAGGGTGATCCCCAAATTTGGGCCCTCAGACTGCCCACCTCTGATCCTGCCCGTTATTCCCTTGATACCTTTTTCAGTAGTATGGCAATCCTTTACGATGTCCCGGATTGTGCATCATCTCCTGACTCCGCAATTCGTAAACTGCGCCAAGGGAAAAGGGATGTAGAGGTGTATTACACTGAATTCCACCGGTGGGCAGTAGAGACGGGGTGGAATGATGCAGCCCTGCGTAGCCAGTTCCGTATTGGACTATCTGAATCTATTAAAGATAGTGTTGTAAATTACCCCTTGTCGTCCAATCTGGAGGATCTTATGTCCCTTGCCATCCAGATTGATAGGAGACAGAGGGAAAGAAGGGGTGAACGGGGTGATTCTAATCTTTCCGGGGTTACCAGTCTTAAGACTAACTTGGTTACCAATGTTAAGTTCCCTGCACCTCTACCTCAGGAGGAGCCTATGCAGTTAGGCACATAGTTACATAGTTACATAGTTAAATTGGGTTGAAAAAAGACCGAGTCCATCAAGTTCAACCCCTCCAAATTAAAAACCCAGCATACATACATACACACACATCTCCACTCTTTCAAACACAAACCATATATGCCCATAGCTATACTAACTGTAGAGTTTAGTATCAAAATAGCCTTTGATATTATGTCTGTCCAAAACATCTCGCTTAACTCCTGAGGAAAAGACACGCAGGCAAACTTTGTGTCTATGTATATACTGCGGGGAGAAGGGTCATTTTCTAAACCAGTGTCCCAGGAGGCTGGAAAAGTCCCAAGCCTAAATGGAGAAGGGGAGCTCCATTTGGGTGCAGGAGTTTCCTCTCCCCAATTGGCCTCCAGAGTTCTTATACCGGTTAAACTGACCTGGCCTACGGGCTCTATCATTTTGTCTGCATTTGTGGATTCTGGGGCAGAAAGTAATTTTTTGGATTCTGGTTTTGCTATCACACATGGCATTCCTTTAATTCTTCTGAGTACTCCTATGAAAATCTTAGCAGTGGACAAAAGACCTCTAGGGTCAGGTATAGTCTCTAAGAAAACGGTTTTCTTATCTATGTGTGTTAATGACCATCATAACGAGGAGATAACCCTTTTTCTCACTGAAGGTGCTTCCTCTCCCCTCATTCTAGTGTTACCTTGGCTTCAGGCCCATAATCCCCTTATTGATTGGGTATCTGGGGAGATCATTCAATGGGGCTCTACTTGTAAGGGGGTCTGTATTTCTCCGGCAGTGGCAACTACCTCGCTAGAGGGTTTACCAATAGCCTATGCAGAATTCTCTGATGTCTTTTCCAAAAAGGCTGCGGAGACCTTGCCTCCACACAGACAGTATGACTGTCCCATTGATCTTGTCCCTGGTTCTTCTTCCCCTCGTGGTCGAACGTATCCCCTCTCCTTGCCTGAAGCTCAGGCAATGAGAGAGTATATAAAAGAAAATCTCGAAAGAGGCTTCATTAGGCCCTCTAGCTCTCCTGCCGGAGCGGGGTTTTTCTTTGTGGGTAAAAAGGATGGTGGTCTTCGGCCTTGCATTGACTATAGGGGTTTAAATAAGATCACTATTAAAAACCGGTTTCCCCTTCCTCTGATTTCTGAGCTTTTCGACCAGGTTAAAGGTGCTAAGATATATACCAAGCTTGATCTTAGAGGGGCTTATATTCTTATTCGTATTAGAGAAGGGGACGAATGGAAAACAGCATTTAACTCCAGGGATGGTCACTACGAATATTTAGTAATGCCTTTCGGCCTCTGTAACGCTCCCGCAGTTTTTCAAGAATTCGTAGTGGTCTACCTTGATGACATTTTGATTTACTCTTCTAACCTATGTGAACATAGAAAACATGTTCAGGAAGTCCTGCGTAGATTGAGAAAAAATAATCTGTATGCAAAACTAGAAAAATGCACCTTTGAAGTTACCTCTGTTCACTTCTTAGGGTTTTACATTTCCAGTCAGGGTCTACAAATGGATCCTGGGAAGGTGCGTGCAGTATTAGACTGGACCCTACCCCTTTCTTTACGCGCAATTCAAAGGTTTTTAGGTTTTGCAAACTATTATTGCCAATTTATTAGAAACTTTTCTTTGATTGTTGCCCCCATTACTAACTTAACTGAGAAGGGTGCGGACCCTAGCATTTGGCCTCCTGAGGCTATACAGGCCTTTGAATTTCTCAAAAAAGAGTTTAGTTTGGCACCTATTCTTCGCCATCACCATCCCGACACTGCTCTTCCTTTTATTGTGGAGGCAGATGCCTCCGAGGTGGGAGCTTTCTCAAAGGCATCCTGTGACCAACAAAATTCATCCCTGTGCCTTCTTCTCCAGGAAATGTTTGCCTGCTGAGGCGAACTATGATATTGGTAACAGAGAGTTGTTGGCTATCAAATTAGCATTTGAGGAATGGCGACAGCTTTTAGAAGGGGCTAAACATATGGTTACAGTTTTTACGGACCATAAAAATCTTCTTTATATTGAGTCCGCCAAAAGATTAAACCCAAGACAGGCCAGATGGGCGTTATTTTTCACTAGGTTTAATTTTTCCTTGACATATAGACCTGGCTCCAAGAACACCAAAGCCGATGCTATTTCTAGAAGTTTTGAACCAGTTTCCTCTGATTCTAATGAGGTTGCTTCCATTATTCCTAGAGAAGTAATTCTAGCCACTCTGGAGACGGACTTGTCCTCTTTGTTAACCTCTGTTCAGTCTTCCGTGAGGGGGGGTAATGTTACGATAACTCACCCTGGTGGTCTAGTGGTGCGTCGGGGATGCCCGACGCGCCTCTGGCGGGGACGCCCGCCAAGCTGCTCCTGGTCTTCACGTCAGCGCGCAATGGCACCAAAGTTTGAATATTTAAAGGGGCATTTTGCATAAACTCATTGCCCGTGATAGGATTTTGCTCCTGGTGCCTTATCTTGTGCTGTAAAGCTTTTGGTATTCCTGATTCCTGTGTTTGACCCTGCCTGGCCTTTTGACTATTCTGATTATCTCTATCCTGACCCGAGCCTGTTGTTTGACTACCAATTTTGCCTCATCCTATCAATTGATTACCTGGTTTTGACCCTTTGCCTGCCTGACGTTCCTTTGCTGCCTGCCTACCTCGACCCGGCCTGTCTTATTCCATCTGTACCGTGACCTTCGGCCTTTAAAGACTTTTACTACAGTCGTGCCCCATTGCTGGCCAGAACTCCTGCTTTGCACTTCTCGTTTAAGTCCAGGTGGCATCTGAATAGCTGAGGGCTCCTCCCGAAGCCAAAGGCGGTCACACTACTGGTGAAGAACGAGCCGAGACCAGGGTGCTTGGCACTTGTTCTGGTATTTGGGTGCTGACCGTGACATCTATAAGGAGGTATAATTATGTTTTCATCCCTTGCGTTTATGCCCTTTTTATGCAGCACAGAACCCTATTTGCTTTAGTAGCTACAGAATGACACTGCCCAGAATTAGACAACGTGTTATCTATAAAAACCCCAAGATCCTTCTTACTTAAGGAAACTCCCAAAACACTGCCAAAAAACAAAGCTGCTTGAGTTCTGCATGGCTGGTAAGTAAGGCAGGGGCTCCCCCTGCTGTTCATACGTATGATTGTTTCCCTGCCAGAAGTTAGGGTCAGTCAGTAGTGATGGGCGAATTTATTCGCCAGGGGCGAATTCGCGGCGAATTCCCGCGATTCGCCGCTGGTGAATAAATTTGCGAAACGGCAGCAAAAAAAACGAGTCGCGCGACTCGTTTCGCAAATTTTTTCGCCAATTCTTCGGCGAAAGCAAAAACGCGGGAGATTCGCCCATCACTATCAGTCAGTACTTCAGTGTCAGCGATGTTGATTCCACACTGTGTTGTATGTTAAGGGTTAAACATTACTTGTTTGACTAAATTAAAATAAATAGTGAAATTGGCCTGCTGAATAATGATAGCCTTTATGATAAGTGTTTTTATATATAAATTCCTATATAAATCTAAATTTAGCATTTAAAAATGTGTTTGCGTTTCCTCATTTCCCAGTCTATTAACTAGTAGTGTTACTGCTCCCACGAGACACTGCAAATGAAATAGGCAGTTATTAAAGGAAAACTATACTCCGAAAATGAATTTTTGAGCAACAGATATCAAATCAAGTGACATATTAAAGAATCTTACCTACCTGGTATATATATTTAAGTAAATATTGCCCTTTTACCTCTCTTGCCTTGAACCCCCCATTTCATGATGGTCTGTGTGCTGCCTCAGAGATCACCTGACCAGAAATATTTCAATTGTAACTGTAACAGGAAGAAGTGTGGAAGCAAAAGACAGAACTCTGTCTGTTAATTGGCTTGTGCGACCTAACTTTATAGTTTGTTTGGTATGTTTGTGTGCACCGTTGGATCCTAGGATCCCAGGAGGCTGTCCTTAATTTTTAAAATGGCTATTTTCTATATATGATTACCCAATGGCACATACTAATAAAAAAGTATATTATTATGAAAATGGTTTATTTACATGAAGCAGGGTTTTACATATGAGTTGTTTTATGCAATATCTGTTTATAGAGACCTACATTGTTCGGGTGGTATAATTTTCCTTTAAAGTTTTGGGGGAGGACTAACTCTCACAGCAGCAGGACACATACACCAAGTTGCCTATTTATCAGTCAGCTTGGAGTTTAGTGTTTTTTGCGATAAACTCACAAACTGTAAAACTACAAATGTCGAACGGAAAATAATGAGCTAAACAATACAAACTTCTAAAAATACGGATTTTTTGGACAATTCCTAGTGAAAAAATCTAAAAATCTGAATTGATTTAAAACAGTCCAAAAGAATTCAGTGCAGCTCCCATTGACTTCTATTGGATGTCTATAACTAGTTCCTGGCGAAGTTTTATATTAGTTGTTTTTTCGTGGTTTTTACGCTCAGGGGCAGTTTCATTAAGGTTTGAATTGGAAATTTGAATTTAGAGTTGGATTTTTGGTCAAAAATTTGAGAATAATCTCAAATACGAATTTGAGATTTATCATGGCTGGACTGTGGGAACAATTCAAATTCCACTATTCACCACCTAAAACCTGCAGAGTTCATGTAGAAGTCATGTAGAATTTTAAGATGTTGATAGTCTTCCTGAGAAAAAAAACTAGATTCAAGTTTAGTCAAATTCTATTTGAGTTTCTGGGTCTTCGTTTGAGGTTTTCAATGTGGAGTGATATTCTGATTGCAATGGATTATCTTTTTTTTATAACATTTGGGGTTTGTGTTGTTATAGCATTTCATGCAGCAGCTCTCCAGTTAGCAATTTCAACAATCTGGTTGCTGGGGCCCAAAAGACCCCAGCAACAATGCACTGATTTGAATATGAATATCAGGGGGCCTTGAAAAAAATATAGAAATAAAAATGATTTGGGTTTTTGAGCATTTCTTTTTAGATGGAGTCAGTGACCCCCTTTTGAAAGCTGGAAAGAGTCAAAAGAAGGCAAATTATTAAAAAAACTATCAGGAATAAATAATGAAAACCAATCGAAAAGTTGTTTAGAACTGGCCATTCTATATCATACTAAAGGTTAACTTGAAGGTGGACCACCCCTTTAAAGAAACAATAGCAGCTATACTTTTCTAACACAATAGAAATTGTACAGTAGGTATATTTGTGTGAAAAATCAATAGCAAGTAATGCACTTATACAGTGTATGTTACATCTTGTCATTAGTGCATTTTAATACCACTAACCACTTTTAACTTTCCCTTTAACTTTTTTTCACAAACAGGCCCTGGGTGTCTGAGAATCTGCCCCACTTCTGAAATGTCTGTGCCTACGTACTTGTCTTTAGATGGGATCAGTGACCCCCAATTGAAATTTGGAAAGAATCAGAAGAAGAAGGCAAATAATTAAAAAGCTATAAAAAAAAAATAATGAAGACCAATTGAAAAATTACTTAGCATTACCCATTCTATAACATAATAAAAGTAAACTTAAGGTGAACCACCCCTTGAAGTAGCAAGATCTGCAGAAGTGAACTGAGTCCATATAAGAAATCCAGATAATCTGCCATCACAGAGGAGAGCAATGCAGCCACCACCTGCTGAGGAGAGAGAAGATCACCACACAAACTTTAAAGCTAAATTTAATTTTTCTGTGGTGGGTCCCTGGATACCATTTTTTTTTACTTGGGG
>CM044441.1:50055936-50069853 GCA_024363595.1 Xenopus borealis | reverse complement strand
TGGGTGCAGAGACATCAAATTTTCACAATACCTCCAAAAAGAATCCGCACTCTCAGGACTGAAGTTCTGTAAATAAAGACCAATTTTATTCCTGAGAGTGCGGATTCTTTTTGAAGATATTATATATATATATATTGACTTACTGACATAATACTAATCGGGATGACTGATCTTACACCTGATACATTCTTTCTAGCCTCAACCAGTATCCCTGTTGTTGTACCCTGTGTAATGCGCTTTTGTCTGTTTCAAAAAGAGTTAATGCAGAAAAGACCGTTGTACCAGAAGGAAATAGTAATTGCAGATTATCTAGTAACATGGCTTCTATTACCTCGTGCAGCTGCTGAGCTAATTGCCATGGGCTTTTATACAGTTGCTATTAGTCATTTAGAAGAAAGAATAGCCTATAAAGTAAACTACTCTAATTCTTATCCTCATCTTTTATTGATGGGATGGGACTCAAAGCATACTGTCAAATAGTGGCTCCTGTAGGCTGTCAGTCCACATAGAGGCTACCAAATAACCAATCACTGCTCTTAATTGGCACCCCCAGTGAGTTTTTTCATGCTTGTGTTGACTTTTTTTTATATTTGACTGTGGCTGATTGGTAAAAATAATGGTTGGGGACCCTTGATCTAGACTCTTGTGGGGAGATCTCTTAAAGGAGAACTTAAGTTGTACATTTGTTGTTGGCTTCAATACCAGCTAAAGGTAACCACAGTCCTTTAGCAGTAAATATCTGTGTCTCCCCAATAGATGCCCCAGTAGCTCCCCATTTTCTTTTCTGCTGATTCACTGATTCACATGCTCTGTGCTGTTGTCACTTACTGAGCTTAGGGACCCACTCACAATATACAGTACACATAGAATAGAAATGTCACAGTATAAGGCTGATTAGTAATTAATACAGATAATTACTATATGGCAGCACAGAAACCAGTGCAATAAGCACCAGAATGTAATAATCAGCCCTGTAGCATCAGCTTATATTATAGACAAAGCTCATTTTCTGCTTGAAAATTTGCAATAACCCCTAAGCTTAGCTTCTCAACAGCTGCTCAGAACCCAATGAGCATTTGAGTGTCACAGACACTTTCCAAGATGGAGACCCCCTGTGACAAGTTTAAAATCCTGGATCATTGCTGCTGTTGAGATGCTTAAACACTAGACTGGCCTGGTAGAATAAGTTCAATATGTTAGTTCCTCTTGAAATTGTGGTGTTCAGACTCAATTCAATGGCAGGTTTGCACTAGTAACAATATAATCATACACAGATTTGGGGCAGAATATGCTGTGCCTTATTTGTGTAAAGGCATGGAACTACTTCTCCATCGGCCACTGCATTAATGCTGCTTTTTTGATCTGGTGCTGTAGATGGTAAACATTTTACCCCCCTGGAAATTTTCTTTCCACTAAATCATTGGTGGGTAAGAATAATATTATATATAATATAATAATAATATTGAAGAAAAACTGTGTACAGTTTCTTTCCACTAAATCATTGGTGGGTAAGAATAATATTATATATAATATAATAATAATATTGAAGAAAAACTGTGTACAGAACAAAACCAGTTTAATCCATCCAACACTTTTCCCTTGTATCTTTCATCTGTTCTCATCCTTAATATATTCCTGAGATTCACCACCGCCCACTGTCATGTGACATTGTTTATTTCCCACTGATACAGAATACTATTTTATATTATAGATGTAGATGTGTTACTATTGCATTCATGTAGAGTCTTTCTCTTTAATACAATAGCACAAGCCATTAGCCTTCTGTTCCCCCGTGTTCATATAAATAGTAGCTTCTGCTCCAGATTTTTCTTTTGCAGCACATCGCCCACTCACCTATCTGACTGCTCCATGTTATGTTTTACTTACTGAATAAAAGCATGAGCTCTCTAACAAAAATCAGTTTGCTTTTTTATTTGCAATTGTATTTTACATTTTTTTACGAAATTCACGTGAAATGATTGAAGTTCGATCGAATAACGATCGTACGAATTTTTCGTGAAATCGTAAATTGAATTTTGGCCTATTCTATCATCGAATATTGAATAGATCGAATGATCAGATATTCGATAATTCGATCATTTTAAAGTTATTCGACTGCCTACTTCGCCAGATTGAACCTACTGAATTTTAATAGAAGCCTATGGGAAGCTCCCCATAGGCTTTAGAGACTAAGTCCTGCTCGAATACCATTCGTACGATCGGAGCGTTCGATCGTTCGAATCGTACAAATTTTTCGGATGCTCAAATGTTACAGTTTTCTTTTCCACATGTACACGTTCCAGCAGAATCAGGAACCCCACAATAATTCTAGCTGGGTCTCTTTGGGACAAACATTTCCATTTCCAAGTCCCATACCAAAAAAAAACCAATACAGAGTCAAGCAATTGCCTTTTAAAGAATTCTTTATGATTTTAAAGGACAAGGAGAGGCAAAACAATAAAACCCCATTATTACTTTCTTTAATGAAATAGAAATCTGTCTCCAATATACTTTAATTAAAAACCGTGTACCGTTTTTAAAAGAAACCTGACTGTATGCAGTGAAATTCTCCCTACATTTACTGCTGTGGAGAGGAATTGTCAGACGGTCCCTAACTGGAAACAATCATACTCATGAACAGCAGGGGGAGCCCCCGCCTTACTTCCCAGCCATGCAGCTTGCATATTGGATTTTATTTTTGACTTTACATCCCCTTTAATGTTTCCAACTCCAGCTGCAGGGACAAAGATCATGGAGCCAGATTTAAACAGATAAATTGGAATTCTATTTGGAGGATTATTTTGCTGCAGCCACTGGTTCTGCACAGTTGGAGAAAGTTTGTATTAAATGATATAAAAACTATAAAATCCACATTAGATTCCATGACAACACAGTGCAGTCTGTATATTCTGATTATTAATCAGTCTTGCTGTATCGACTTCTGGCAGATATTATTTGACTTCTGCTGTTTTGACGATCCCTAAGCAGCCCAGACCACACTGAGCATGTGCGCAGTCTGTCCTCTCTTTTCTCATGTTCTGGATGCTGCCTGAGCTTCATATCAGCAAGTTGACCAGTACGGATAGGAAGAGTTTCTCCAGCACTTTCTTGTGGTTGGAAAACATTGTACAGGTATGGGATCTGTAAGCCAGAATGCTTGGGACTTGAGGTTTTTCCGGATAATGGATATTTCTGTAATTTGGATCTTCATGGCTTAAGTCTACTAGAAAACCATGTGAACATTAAATAAACCCGATAGGCTGATTTTACTTCCAATAAGGATTAATTATATCTTGTATATACAATGTATTATTTTATTATTACAGAGAAAAAGGAAATAATTTAAAATTTTGATTATTTTAATATAATGAGTCTATGGGAGACAGCCGTAATTCTGAGCTTTCTGGATAACAGGTTTGCGGATAACGGATCCCATACCTGTATGTATATATATATATATATACAGTATATATATATATATATATATGCTAGGGGTAACTCAGTTAAATTTAACCACTTCGCTACTCCTGTCAGTTATATATTTATGTTAGAGTGTTAGAGTTTGAGCTCAGTTAATTCCTTAGAAATATTCCATAATATCCTTGAGTTTTAAAGGGATTATTAAGTATGATGTAGAGAGTGATATTCTGAGACAATTTGCAGTTGGTTTTAATTTTTTATTATTTTTGGGTTTGAGTTATTTATCTTTTTATTCAGCAGGTCTCCAGTTTCAGCAATATGGTCCCTAGGGCCCTAATTAGCCTAGAAAGCATGCATTGATCTGAAGAAGTGACTGGAATAGGAACAGAGAAAAACCTGAAAATTGAATAATAAAAAGTATTAATAACAATAAATTTGTATCATTTGCATTTATTTTTAGATGGGTCTCTGGTCCTGGTTTGAAAGCTGGAAAGAGTCAGAAGAAGGCAAATAATTGAAAAAATAATAACAATGAAGACCAATTGAAAAGTTGCTTAGAATTGGCCATTCTATAACATAGTAAATGTTACCTTTAAGGTAAAGTACCCCATTAAAAGGTATTCTGCATCCATGGGGCCAACAGATTTGCCATGGTCATCATTGTCTTTTCACAGGGGCTTGCTGCTCTAGTTGTAATGAGCAGACACATCATTATATGTATATAAGATTTAGGGGTTTGCCTAAAGGTGGCCTTACACGGAGAGATCCGCTTGTTTGGCAATGCTGCTAGGGCCCAAAGATCGCATCAGAATGGAGGAGATGTGGCCAGGGGCGATCTGGGCCAACATGCCGCTTGAGGCAGTCTTCTTTTTCCTGCCCCTACCTCTCCCCACGGCACTCACCTTTACAGCGCCCGTGAGGGTCGGGGGTGCGGTCTGGTCCTTGACACTAGAAGAGCCGAATTTCCACGCTAGAAAAAAGGAAATTCGGCTCTAAGTTACCAGGAGCTGCATTTTTGCCACCCCTGGTAACCAGGGGGCACTGCCGCCTGAGGCAAGTGGCTCGATTTGCCTCACTGGTGGAGTACCCCTGGATGCGGCAATCAGATCGCAGGACCGCATCAACAAACAGATACGGCCGTAATCCAACAGGATTTTTAGTCCCATCCGAACAACATCTAGCCATCTATTGATTGGGGAAACTTTTATTGGCCTGTGTATGGCCATCTTGTCTTTCTGCGTGTCATTAGAGATCATATAGATGGATTGTGTTGACATCTTCAAGAAGGCAAGAAATGAGTTCCAGTGTTACCACAAATAATTGCCTTATGCACAAAACAAACATGTTGTCACTGGATTCACTTTAATTTCTTATAACAGTAACTATACCACCCTTACTAATAGTGTCCCTTACTGCTAACCTGTTTCCTTTGGAGTAATATGTGACCCCTAGTGGCAGGATTCATGGATGACTAATCTACTGATACAGCTCGCTCTCTGCACTGTCACCCATTGGTTAGTGAAAGAATCAGCACCACGTACAATAGCAGCATTGTCCTGAGGAATGTGAGACCCAGACTGGAGCTACCTACCTACCTACCCACGAATGGGTTTGGCTCCCCCCTCTGTCTTGGTTACTCCCCTTCTGTGGAGGGAGTGGTTAGAATTCCCTCTGTGTATAATCAAATTCAGCCCCCCCCACCCCTGATGCCTTGTCACATCCTTGCTTCAGTGTTTGTGGTTTTGCTCCCAACGAGCCGTGCAGTGTAATTCTGCCTGAACATCGACAAGAGCCGCAGGGACCAGTCTGCTGCAGCAAAGTCATTCAACGGTAATGATTCCATTTCTTCTCTACTTTCATCAGAGCATTTGCTTATTAACATATGTACAGCTCTGCATGTGCTGTGTGCTGCTCATAGGTGTATTGTGGTGCAATGATAGTGTAAATCCACCCAGCTGTCTCCTTCTGTTGCTCCTGTTCTTTCATTCTTCTGCCTAATTAGTAAATGCATTCCTAATTCTATATATATGCATAATACAATGTCCAGGAGAGATCAGTGGCCTGTGTAATTAGAATGCACATCTCATACTTACAGTTTACCTTATATCTCTATTACAGTGATAGTAACAGCCTGCATCTCTGACTTAATTCAATTCAATTAATCCAATCTTGTAACCAGCAGCATATTTGCGGCCAATAAAAAAGAAACAAATACACTAGAACCCCCATTTTACATCCCCTGATTTTAAGTTTTCCCTAATTTTACATTGTTGTTTTGTGGTCCCACTTATATATTATGCATAATACGTTTCCCTGATTTTACATTCTCCTGGAATGTCCCCTGAAAAATGTAAAATGGGGGATCTACTGTAGTAACAAAACAGACAAATTGTAATTGTATCTAGTGGGATCTACACAAAATAAACCTGTTGATCTTTACTTGTCCTAATCCCTGTGCACGTCTCAGAAAATATTTTGAATGGATCATATGTTCATATCAAACTGGCAGTAATTACTTGAAAAAAATTTTTGACGTTCAAAATTTTTGTCCTTTGAATAATATATTCTGAAATTGTCATAGAGGGTGTTTGCAATCATTTTAACGCATATAGCTTTACATTCTCTCAGGGGATCATGGTGTAGCAGCCAGGGCTATGATGTGGGTGTTCTCTGACAATCTATAAATGCTGGCAGGACAAATTAGATAACATTCCATATCTCCAAACATGCTAATATGTCAGTATAGTATTAAGTACTCACAGGATACAAATTTAATTTATGGCACTATACATTTAAGGGTGTTGACAGACGTGGCTACTGCAGGAGATTAGTCTCCCAGCAACAAATCGCCTCTTGTTCGGGCGACTAATCTCCCCTAAATGCCTTCCCGCCAGCTAGAATGTAAATCACCAGCGGGGTGGCACTCTGGACGCTCCATTTTCTGAAGTCGCCTAAAGTTTCCTTGTGAGGCTACTTCGGGTGACTTCAGAAAACGAAGCGTTCCGAGTGCCTTCCCTCCAGCGATTTACATTCTAGCCAACGGGAAGGCATTTAGGGGAGATTAGTTGCCCAAAGAAGAGACGATTTGTCGCTGGGTAACTAATCTCCAGCAGTAGCCACGACCCTATAGGGGTTGTTCAGTGTTGAACTGGCCCTGCGGGATACCGGGAAAATACCCGGTGGGCTCCAACCCTTAATGGGCCCCGCCGGGCCAGACACCTCTCCCGATTGAAAAATAGGCTTCCGTAGGCGCCGTGCGCAGTGTGCGGCGCCTTTCCAGCAGGCTCGGCAGTTGGGCTATCATGGTAGGGGGTCGGAGGGGGCCCTGGACAGTAGTCCTCGTGGGCCCCGGGCCCCCCAGTCCGACCCTGGGGTTGTTCACCATTGAGTTAACTTTTAGTATGATGTAGAGCAGGGGTCCCCCACCTTTTTCACCCGTGAGCAACATTCAGATTTGTTGGGGAGCAACACAAGCATGAAAAATGTTCCTGGCTGGTGCCAAATAAGGGTTGTGATTGGCTTTTCGTAGTCCCTATGTGGACTGGCACCTACAGGAGGCTGTGTTTGGCAGTACATATGGTTTTTATAAACCAAAACTTGCCTCCTAGTTTATAATTAAATAATAAGCACCTGCTTTGAGGCCACTGAGAGCAACATCCAAGGGGTTGGGGAGCAACATGTTGCTCATGAGATACTGGTTGGGGATCACTGATGTAGAGAGTGATTTCAATGATGTGCAAGTCAGGAGGTGGGGAAAGGAAGCCTATGTAACTGCCCCACTTACTGCTAATCAATTCAGTGCTGTTGAATGCATAGGGAAAATAGAACTGCACCTTTGAGCACTCTCCATATGACAGGGAGCCAGGGCCAGATTTACCTAGCGGGTGCCCCTCCTTTTTATTTGCTCAAATTTTAATCATCAGGACAGAGCAATGGGAATTGGCACACAGGAAATTAAAATTTGTGAAACAAGGTGGGTGTGGTTGGGCAGCATGCCACTCCCTAAAATCTTGCCAGTCCTAGGTGGCCTCTCCACAAATCCGGGCCTGCAGGGAGCAACATGTCCAAGGGCTAGTAAATGAACCCTTACTAATGCTATTTCTGGTGCTGAATGCATTGGCAAACACACACATTGAACAAGAAATAATTTATCCTTCATATTGGTAGACGTGTCTTTCTTTAGGCTGAATCCCCTTCTTTTGTTTCATATTCACTAGGGAGGTAATTTGTCTCCCCATCTCACAAATTATTCTAGCCCAAACTGATGTGTTTAATCTAATTGTAAGATTGTGCTTTTCTTAAATTAGACTAAAACCTAGCCTATATGTTTTGTGCTGGAAAATGCTTATATTAGCTTTTAAGTTTATATTTACCTTTTAAACTTTTTTTATAAAAGCTTTTTTGTATTGTTGCAGGAATGTCTCCAAAAGTGAAAATTCCTCTAATATTTTCGCTCCTGTTTCTAATAATCAGTGTGTCGGTTATTATTGCAATTGCTTATGTACAAACACATCATGAGCGATCCCTCTCTCCTGGACTGAAGGTATGTAGCATTAGGGCTCTTGCCACTATATCTCACCCCAGGCCAATCTTAAGTATTTTGAAGACAGATAAACATAGACTAGATAATAAGATAATAAGATATCTTAAGTAAAGTTAACTTAAAGGTGAAACACCCTTTTAATGTTTTAAGTTAACTCAAAGAAAACTTGGGGCGCCCTACGCTCCCTGTCATGCCCCAGCCAGTCCCAAAGCTTCCTATTACAAAACATGCCCCTCCCATTTATAGCACTGTGGCCTGGGAACCAATGAACTCTCTTGGCAAATGATCATAAATGCAAACTCACACGATCAGATGCCAAATCATAGCACATTAACTTTCTCAAAGGATACACTACATATTTATAAAAATACACATGCTTAAGCAAAGTATATTAATCTATAGTCAGCTTGTGTTTTGCACTAAGAATCTGATAATAAATGAGATATGGGAGAACAATAACACCGAATGCTTTGTTTGTTTAGTATGGTATAGTTCTGGATGCAGGATCATCTCGGACCACCGTATATGTGTATCAGTGGCCTGCTGAAAAAGAAAACAATACTGGAGTGGTAAAACAGACTCTGAAGTGCAGTGTTAAAGGTGAGAACACATAATATTATGCTCTGTGAAAATCAACACAATGTTGTGATTCTTTTTTTTTTTTCAGTGTTGAAAAGAGAGAGCTGTTATACTTGTAAGGAATTTACCTTGCTTGTCTGTGCATGATTATGTAACTGCATTCTCTAGCCAATAGGTGTGTCATACTGATTACAGTATTAAATAACCCTTCTATTCTCTATCAAGCCTTTTGAATTAACCTATTAAACTAAAAAGAACGAAAGCTTCCCAATTGGAATGTATCATGGCTGCTGTCATTACTTTATGGGAAGGCAATCTTCAGACATTGAGCCCTTTTTATATCATCGAGTACAAGAAGCCCATATTAGGGGTAGGCAGAAGAGGCAGCTGCCTAGGGTGCAATAATAGAGCGGAGCAGGGCAACTACCTCTAAAATTGTCCTGCCTACCCCTAGCCGGATTTGCACCACTTACTCCCCGACCCTCCTGTCACCTTATCCTCCCCTCCGTCGCGTTCTCCTCCTTTCCGTCATGTTCTCCTCCCCTCCGTCACGTTCTCCTCCCCTCCATCCTGTTCTCCTCCCATCGCCTTAGTCGTGTTCTCCTCCCTCCCTGCCCCTTCACATTCCCCTTCGTCACTCTCTCCTTCATCGGGCGTTCTGGTGGCCGGCTGGGTTGCTTTGGGCCAGGGCTCGGATCCAATGAATATTGCCTACCTATCATAGGCTTAAAGTAATAAGCCACAAATGGCTTTCATAACCATTCTGCAGTTGAAGGAACCAATTGCAGATTAAATAATTGATTGCTTAAAACATAAGCACAAGAGCAATTTTTGGTACACCTCCTCCACACTAAAACTTACACGTTCGAAAGACATTTAACAGAAAGGTTAATGGCAGCAACCATCGGCTTTCTTCATCTGCACCCCCACTATCTTTGATCACACAAAAACTCCACCATATTATCCATATGGATTGGGTGGCATCCACTACAAAGAAAATTCACTGATAAGTTGACTCAACATGGATGAGTTACATATGTTCACTCTCGATACATATTAGACATACTGTATCACAATCTATGCATTTAGACCTACTACATGGTATGATACGGAATTATTACTAAACAATACCATTGTTCAAGAAACAGAGCAATATATCCAAAACCTACACTGACCACAGGAGCAGAGTCCACGATGGCCCCCCAGGAGTCACCATATAAATCGGATATTAAGTACAAGGTGTTATTAATTACTAACTTTTAAATAGAAATAGAAAAAAAAACTTTTTTTAATTAAAAAATGTGTACCGTTTTTATAAGAAACCTGACTGTATGCAGTGAAATTCTCCCTTCATTTAGTGCTGAAGATAGGAATTGTCAGACGGTCCCTAACTTCTGGCAGGGAAACAATCATACTTATGAACAGCAGGGGGAGCCCCTGCCTTACTTACCAGCCATGCAGAACTTAAGCAGTTTTGTTTTTTAATAATTTATGACGATCCCTAAGAAGCCCAGACCACACTGAGCATGTGTATGTAGTCTAGTCTTGCAAAGATGTATAACAAAGTTACAAGATGACAGACCCCTGTGGCCAACTTTGAAAGCATAAATCATTTCTTTGATTAGGCTTGTGGTGCAGTAAGTTCATGTTTATGTTTAGTATGCAAAATACAGCATTTCTAGCCTTATTCTATTTTACACTTTCCTTGCCCTTTAACTGCCAGTTGACGCTAATATTCTCGCTAGTATTAGTGTATGTTAAAACTATATTGGTAATGAACTTTATTTATTCTTTTTTTCTATATTTCCAAATTCCTTTGTGTTTTTTATTTTATTTTAATTGTTATGAAAAATTAGATAAAAACATATAAAAAAAAAAAAAAACATAAGCACAACTAGCAGAACTGGCCAAGAATCTATCTAGGGACCCTTATAGCACTTTTCACTTGAATCAGATGTAGAAGTTTGAAAATTTCTGAATTCTGCCAATAAGGAAAAAAGAAATATGAGATAAGAAGTATTGAGCCAGACTCAATTCGGTGAGAAAATTTTATTTTGTAGTTTATCACATGAAAACTCACGAATGAGATTCAGTTTGAGGAGAAAAAAACTTTTCTCCAAACTCAGTTCCAGTTTTTTCTCATAGACTTCAATTGAGTTTTCAAGTGCTAAATCATGAGATACATTTTTCTGAATTGAATTGCACCTCAAATTGAATCTCATCCATGAATTTTAACGTCACTAACCTTTCTCTTAGTAAATCGAATCTGGCCAATTATATTTGATATCAGCGAATGAGGCAACCATACCAACTAGATATCTCATCACTATGGTCCCTTAACATGTCAGATGCCCAGTGCTGGATTTATGTAGTGGGTGCCCTTAGGCCTGCTGCCATTCATTGCCCCTGTTCCCTCCCTTTTAGTCATGCATATTTTCATCATCGGGACCAGACTAATGTTGATTGGAATACAGGACATCTCCAGTGTTGGACAAATGTGGGTGTGGTTGGGAAGCATGCAGCCCTCTAAAATCCTGCAGCCCTAGGCCCAGGCCTTGGTGGCCTTTCCACAAATTTGGGCCTGCAGATGACTTGATGTATATCTAGACACATGTTAAACTGATGTCACTGATGTCTTCTTTTTTCAGTCTTGGTCACTTTTTGGCAGACAGATCGCTCATGATAGAAGAACAAACCCCATGGGTTAACCATAGGACCTCTGTACTTGAGCTCTTCAACTCTACTGGCCATGATTCCCATATTCTGTATTGAAACAACAGAGTTACACAGGGGATTGGTGGCCAACATGTGCAGCCAATTGACATCCTTTTCCTGGTTCTCTGGGAACAATTGCTAACCAGGATCATGAGCACTGGAATTCCATATGTTCCTTGCTTTATGTGTACCTGCACCTGATCTACCATTCAGAGAGCCAGGGCAAATAAAAATTGAAAAGAATAAAGTGGTCCCTATATGACAGTAATCTTGGCTTCCAATGTTAGACTAAAGTGGGATTTTAGCCATAGCTTCTACTTCTGCCTATAGCAGCCACTTTTGATTCTGACCTACAGTAGGTACAGGACAGGAGAGGAAATGGTATAGCTGATTGTGTGAATATACAGTGGGAACAATTCTTATGCAGTGTTTTATCCAGAGCAAGGAATACACCACGTTAATCGAAAACTCTGGTTAGGGAGCTCATCTTTCTCGGGAATAACATTTGAAAAAATATTCATAACAGGTTTTCATTTGATAATCCAGAAAAGTCCAATTTTGGCAGCAACCATTTGATAAGGTCGAATTTTCAGAGAGACAATGATATGATATGAAATTGACACTCCGTTTTGTCACAACGAGTTCAATTCGTCAAAGCTTAAATTTGTTTTCAAAATGAGATTTGAGTTCAAGTATTAGTAAATAACCCCCTTACATAAGTTAGATTTGTCTCTGCGTACTTTGGTGTGTTGTTTTATAACTTAGAGGCAAATGGTCTGTTACCTGATCTAAGTGATTTGTTTTCTCTGTATGTGGGTATAATCCCTAAAACATTAGTAATTTGTTCTCTGATAAAGGAGTGGGGAGGGAGCTAATATTTTTCATGTCCATTGCTTGATTTGTTCCTGGGCACACCTCCCAACTGTCCGAGGGACAGTCCCTCTTTTACAGCTTAACCCGCAGTCCCTCATTTGTACTGGAAAGTCCCATTTTCCTCTGCACTGAACAGCCAGAAAACGTTTCTAATTTAATTGGCTTTTGTCAGAGAGCCCAGAACTACCAGGAGGTTCTGATAAGATACTTTGTAACAATTTCGAGATAACAGGTGATTGGGAAAAGTTAAGGTGGCCATACTAGGCGGATCTCTTCCCGATTTGCCCACCTTAGGCGATATCGTGTGATCTGATTGTGGACCCTACGGCTCAACGATCGGATCACAACAGAGGAGGTACGGGTGGTAGTATTGCAGGCAGGACTGGACTGAGAATCAAAATAGGCCCTGGCATTTCAGGTACACAGAGGCCCAATCAGCCCACATAGAGGCCCAAACAGTCCCCACCAGCCCACTAAATACTGACTTTCTATGGCACCTTATAGCTACCCATCTGGCATTTGCCCTAACCCACAGATTGCCAGTCCGGGCCCGATTGCAGGGCCACATTAACGAAAAGACACCTCTGCAATCCAACATGATTATTAGTCCGGTCCAATCGACACGGGGCTGACTTTCGGCCAGATATCGATCAGGTAAGCCGTCGGAGGGCCCCCCACATGGGCCAATAAGCTGCCGACTCAGTCTGTTGGCAGCTTTTATCGGCCTGTGTATGGCCACCTTTAGACTCACAGCTTTAAGGGCAATTCACCTTCATTAGCAAAACTGTAATAACTGAAAAAAATCACAGAAATATGTTCAAACTTTCATAACCTGCCAAATTTTGTAAAATGAACATGGTAATTAGGGGGTGTGACCACAAAAACAGGCGTGGTCAAAAAATGTTGCCGCGCTAAGAGCAGCAACTTTTTAGTCCATCTTTTTATTTCCAAAATGTTGGGAAGTTTGCCTGGGTACAACAATTTATGTGACAGTCCCATAATATCCCACCACGTAGTCAGTACTTTGTATTTTTAATATGTGTGTATAGTAGAAAGGTAACTAGCAGTGAGCACGTATGGTGGTCTAGGAATCTGTATTTGTATACTGATGTGACTGATTTTCTGTTCATAATCTGAACAGTAAACAGACAGGAAAACTGGTTAAACAGGATTAAAAATCTGGGGACATTTTTTCCCATGTGTAGTATAGTTTAAAATTTAAAGGAGAAATGTCATGAAATATAAACCATACCATTTTTCTCACCGATATATAAGATTAATTATTACAATAAAATCTATACCCAACTGCCTCAAATTTGTGTTATAAACACAAGCATTTTCAGAATCTGAAAGTGGGAGTGTCCATTCAGCAACATTTATTTAGCCCCGCCCATGTTCCCTGAGTCCTATTTCCCCTCCCTCACCCTCTAGTTACATCATATCTGTGTGCAGCACTTCTCTATCAGCAGACCGGCAAGCAGTATTGAAAAACTCATTTATGCCTCTGTTTTGGTTGACAAAGAAGTTAAGAACTGGAAAATAACTTTTCAAACTGATTGTAGACAATCATTTTAGCTCCTTGTCAGAAGGGTGGGCATGTAAAGTTCATGTCTGTAATCTCACCCAGTATGGTTCATGTCTGTAAAACCCTACTGTTCACACCTCAGACCAGACTGTATTGTTCACATGATCAAACCACAGACAAGCTTCTGCAGTATGTATTAACACACACACACACAGAAATATATATATATATATATATATATATATATATATATATATATATA